>OW052244.1:48204710-48567210 GCA_932526585.2 Philonthus cognatus
ATCGACAGTATCGATTATATTGACTATTTTGACAGAAGAACAGAATTACAGAAGGATAGGACAGAAGAACAGGACAGAAGGACAAGACAGAGGGGCAGGACAGGACAGAAGGACAGGACAGAAGAACAGGAAAGAAGGACAGAAGGACGGGACAGAAGGACAGGACAGAAGGACAGGACAGAAGGACACGACAGAAGGACAGAACAGAAGGACAGCACAGAAGGACAGGGCAGAAGGACAGGACAGAAGGACAGGACAGAAGGACAGGACAGGACAGGACAGAAGGACAGGACAGAAGGACAGGACAGAAGGACAGGACAGGAGTACAGGACAGAAGTACAGGACAGAAGGACAGGACAGATCTATAAAAATTCAAAAACTTGTTGGAAAATTGATGAACTTTTTTCAACATTCTCGTAAAGAAAACCTATGAAATAGGTTTTTGATAATTATCTAGCGAGTCTTGTGCACTCCTTGTTTAAGCATGAAGTAAATATTTCAGACTTTTCTAAACTATACACATTTACTCAATGCGCGAAGCGTATGAATCTCTAATTAATATTCTGTGTTAATAAGAAAAAATTAAATGTGTAGATTTTAAACATTTTTTATAAGAACTGGTAACTTTTTTTTAGACATGTTTAAAAGTGTTTTATACGATAAAATCGTTGAATTTTTGCTACTAATCAGTGTTGATGTTTTTTTTTTATTTACAGGGTCGCACTTTTGGAGCAATCATACAAAGTTTTTTGAAAAGCAGCGAAACTCTGAACAACGAGTATCTTCCTGCTTACGAAACTCCCGTTGGAAGAAAGGCCTACGAGGACACATTGGATTGTGTGAAGATGAACTTTCCTCAGTACGTGAGGGAATTGGAGGGCACTGCTGATGGAGCCAAAGTTCCCTTCCACAAGGTAACAACGTAAAAGATACAGGGTCTTCATTTCAAAAGGAGCCACCCCTGAATAACTTTGGATCTGACGTAGATAGGGTATTAAAAAAACACGTCAATTTCGTTTTCAATGGAGAACTTGTAAAACACTGTTTTTTGCTAGAAAAAATTGTCATTTTTTAAAGGATTTGTATTGGTTATTCAAAAATTACGATCTAAATCTTTTGATTCAAATCGTATTTTATTGTTTTTTGATTCGGGGATTCGTGATTCAACTCATTTTAAAAGTGAGGATTCGGATTTGTGATTCAATCCATTTTTGAGAAGTTTGCCCAGCTTCTATAGGTAACTAATTATTCAATTCATTTTAATAATTATTATTATAATACTTTATTTAAAGAATAAACCTTTTTACATTATTTTAATTATAATTTCACACACTTATAGTATATATTTAACAATTTATAGTAATTAAGGTACCGAGGGCGTTAGTAAGGAAATAATGCCTGCCGTCGACAGTGTACAGCCCGAGGGCCTCTGGCCCGAGGGTTGTACGTCGGCGAAGGGCATTATTTCCTACTAACGCTCTGTGGTGCCTTCAACGTTTTATGTCCTACCTGTTTATTAATTTAAAACGAGAAATATGATCAGTATTTTATTCCACATCGATCGTATTATCAGCTGTCATGTTGACACTAAAATATTTGTAATATTTGACGGAGTAAATAGTTTACTTGAAACGTGTAATGGTTACAAGCAATTTACCAGAAGATGTGTTGCATTGAGTAAATAAAGCCAGAGAGGCGTTAGTGCCAATAAAATCAAAAGAAGCCTACGAAAAGGAATTTGATAATTTTAAAGAATGGTCCGATATTCACGATATAGCGGAAATTAATGAAATGGTCTTATTGGGATATTTCCAAGAATTATCTGAGAACTTTGCTCCTAATTCGTTGTGGACCAAGTATTCGATGCTAAAGAAGCAAATGATGGCTAAGAAATTGGTAAATATTTCTAAAAATTTTTGGAATTAGAGGCGTTTTTAAAACAAAATTCAAAAAATTATGTACCTATAAAATCAAAAGTTTTGTCGCGGGAACAGGTAGTGTTATTTTTAAAAACTGCCCCTGTTGATGAATATCTTTTGGAAATGGTAATTTTGGTGATAGGCATTTTCGGCGCATGTAGGCGTCATGAATTTCTACAAATGAAAGTTGGAAATGTTAAAGATATGGTTTCAAACATTGAAATTACAATTCCTTGTAGTAAAAATGGTCAACCAAGGCGCTTTGTAGTTATACAGGATAATGAAATTAATGCCGTTAGTCTCATAAGAAAGTACATGTTGCTGAGACCCAAGAATTGCAATATAGATAATTTTTTTCTTAATTACCAGAAGAAAAAATGTACACTACAGTCCGTTGGCAAAAATAAATTTGGTAGTATACCAGCAAAAATTGTAAAATATTTAGGTTTGCCAGAAGCGTCTAAATATACTGGGCATTGCTTTAGGCGTACTGCTGCAACGTTATACTCAGATGCTGGAGGCAGCATAGAAAATTTGCAACGTTTAGGAGGCTGGAAGAGCAGAAGCATTGCACAAAGCTATGTAGATGCTAATATGCAATAGAAAATCAATAATGCGACATTGGTTGCTGGATCATCGAGAGATGAATTTCTTGCACCGACATCGACGATGTCCAATATACAAACTAATAAATCGGTTAATGTTTCAAGTTCAGTTGTCCCTCTTATTTCGGGTTCTTTTACGAATTGTACGTTTAATATTGGCTATGATAAATAGTCATGTAGAATTTTTCGTTTAAATAAATTGAAGTTTCATTCTGTCTGGCATTTCATTTTTTGTCATTTCGAACCATATTACCATGACAACGAAGAAGTAAATAAAATAATTACCGGGCCATTATGAAAAATGTTGTCGCAGTATTCCATTATAAGTCCAGTAACGTTACAAAAAGGAGGTCTATTAATTGCAAATAATGCAGTGGTAGGACATAAATGTATAAACATACATATTCGATATAATTAATTTCAATAAACTCCCTGCCCTGTAGACAAAAAGAATTAAATGTGGTTATATAAAGATGGATCAATCAGCTTTAATCGTTTCATAAATGATTTGAACGATATAACGGACAGCTCAAAATGTGGTGATATACACACCAAATCACATAATTTGGTCAAACGACAAAGTGCATTATTGCTGGTGTAGTTGTTACGGTGAACTGTTTCTTTAAAAATTAATTGTGAACGTGTATTAGATGGGATTAGAAATTGTAACCAGTCAGTAATTCATTGCAGTACATTAGGCCGTTTACTATTTTGAAAAGAATTCCCAAATCAGATAAAATACGTCTTTCTTTAGAGGTGTCAAGTTTAAAAAAGTTAGCGTAAAACTGCGACTATAATCAATTCTGGAAATTCCCAATCTAAAAGATATTGACAACAAAAATTTGTTTTGTACCCTCTCTATTTGATCAATTTTATTGTTATAAAATGGTTACCAAACAGAGGAAGCATACTCTGGTTGAGTTCTTACCAGAGAAAGAAATAAATGCTTGTACGTGTTCATTAAGAAATTCTTACCAAATCTGTTTACAAAGCAAGCAGTTGCAATGCTTTGCAGCAAATGCTGTCAATGTGCTTCGTAAATGACAAGGTACAGTCAAATATTACTCCTAGATCATAATTTGATTTAATGACGTGACCACGACCAAAGGAAATAGATACGCACTTGTCATTATTAAAATGAAGACGGTTATTCAAGCACCATTGAAAGATGTTATTCAAATCTTGTTGCAAGACTGTGATGTCGTTAGTGTTTTTGATTTTAAGAAAAATTTTAAGATTTTCTGCAAAAAGCCGAAGTTTGCCATAAATAAAATATTATTGTTTCTTTTCTTCTTTTAGTTATTTTTATTACACATGGACAACATAACAACGAATGTTTGCGAAAGAGCGGGAAATATTCAACCAGTTGGATGTTCGACAATATGCGTCAACAATAACGACCAGGTAACAATAATTTTATGTAGTTATTAAATAATAAACAAAAACCTGCTAAAAAAATTACATTATATTTTCAATAGTTATTAAAATAACAATTAAAATTGCAAAAAAATATATATTCAATACTTACGTCTTTGTGATTTCTCTACAAAAAAAAATTACAAATTTCGGATTATAATAAAATCAACGTTGGAAAAGAACAAAACCAAATATATTTGAACAAAATTATGGACGGTATCTCAATAAATTACAGGGCACTCAAAATCAAAACAAAATTCTCAGAATTTATTAAGAAATAACCACTATTTCTGATCATTCTAATACAGAAACCTAAAATATTGAATTTCTCTAAAACTGAAGCTAGAAGATGTAATATTATGGTTTGCAAATTAAATTCACTTGGTTTTGTTTTACTTATATATATTTTATTTTCTACTATTTTGTAATGTATATAAGTGAAACAAAACCAAGTGAATTTAATTTACAAACCAATATCTTTTTGAAAATGTTTTACCAAGTGATTATTGAGAAAAAAATATCCGATATATAAGATGTAAAACTAAGAATATCATAACAATATCTTGTGGTGGAGGCGGTTACTATGTGATACATTGTAAATATTTAAAAAAATAACATTGATTACTTTTTGTATTATTTAAAAAAGTGAATACAAAAAAGTTATCAGTGTTAATTATTTAAATTTCATAAAAATCTGTTTTGTGTTGTAGGCGTTCACTTTATGGTACATCTTAGATACACTTGTAAATAAAACACGTTTTACTTTGTTTAACCACTATATTATGCACTTAATTTGTGCCTATAGTTTTGACTATCTAGTAGTCATTATCAAACTAAAAGTTTTAGTTTGATAATGGCTACTAGATAGTCGAAACTTTACTCGCAAATTAAGTGCAAAATATAGTGGTTAAACAAAGTAAAAAGTGTTTTATTTACAAATCATAAAAATCTATTGAGTTTTAGGTAAGATTTAATTTGGAAAATGTTGGCAATTGTTTCATGATTCTGAACATTTTAAGAACCACTGGTATTATTATTCAGAAAAAGCTTTTATAGTTACAATTATAATTGTACACTTAATTCCAAACATCGCACTTGACCATAATTTATACCGCAAAAAATAGCAAAGATCAATAATTCTCGCATGTTTGCACGTCACGTTAAATCGGATTAAAGCCGACCCGAGAATACTTACAAATTCACAAGGACCTTGGCCTAATCGCATAATTTCATTATTAATTAACATCAGAAAATCAATACGAGCAATGGAAAAGATAAGAACAAAGAGAGAAAAATGTAGACATGTGCGCTGATCCGGAACACCCGAAGTGCATATAATCATGAGCTAATGAGTTAATTAACACCGAACTAGAGTCCCGAGTGTGTGACATTCACGCATTATAAACCACGCAATTTTCTTTAATAATGAGTAGAGATTTTTTGTAGATTTATCGTAATTTTATTAATTGACGTGCGTTATGAGTCTTATATAATTTTGCTGTCAAGTCTGTTTCATTGATGATTACTAAAACATTTTCATATGTTATTTAGCACAAGACATTTTTTGTCCTGGGTGAATATTAAGTGCAATAATTAAAGCATTAATCGGCGATTAATGCATTAAATAATGTATAATTGAAAAATAATTAAGTCCTAATTATGCAAGAAGTGTTAAACAGGATTAAGTAATTAATTACTTATTGAATTAATTTAGTAAAGTACTAAGTGCTTACAACGAGGGATTTTTTCTTTTCAGAATACCTAGAGTAACTTGCTCAAGGCGCTCGAATTTTGAAAGCCTAAAATCTGGTTAAACGAAATAAACATTTGCAATATGTATAAACATAAGCAGTATATTTTAAACTTCACTCTAAATCAGTGTTATATATGCGTATCGAATGAAGTAAAATTTCGAGTTTAGAAAATCCTGGAAATTTGGTTTGGCCGCTCCGCTTCGCGGCTTTTTTTCAGGCTTTTCTAAACTCGAAATTTTACTTCATCCTTAATCGAGGAGTGGAAACACTCGTTAGAACCTTCAAATTAAACTAATTTATAAAAATAATAAACACCTGCAAATTTACAGCGAATACTTCAGGATGCGTATACTTAAAATAAAAACTCCCTGTATCGATAAAGGTGGCTAACACAAATTATATATATTTTTCGTGAATCCCAATCACTAATTAAGCCTTTTAAAAAACAAAAACGTTTTAGACACACACTTAAAATAAATGTTCGAACCCCAGGCGCATTCACAAAAATGTAACATCAAGAATTTGTAGTTAAAACTTATACAGAAATATTTTTAGATTAATCTCAATAAAACTGAAAATAATTTAAAATATTATTTTTATTTATTCAGAGCTAATTTAACGTTTTTTATAACAGCATGAATTGATTTTAATTTTTAATAGCAAATCCTAGGACATACAGAGGACGCTCTAAGCGACGTCTTGAACCACTTCTACTTCGTCTCAGCTCACATAATCTCAGAAAAACCTCAAGGAAAATGGGGCGTCACTGAAGAACGCTTTACATCCCTTTGTTACGCCGGACATTTGCCAGGATACACCATGAATTACAACCACCATGGGCTAGTTTTCTCCATAAATACTTTAAGTGCGGCTAAATTATATTCAGGAAAAACACGTAAGTGCCTTAAGGAAAAGCTATAGCTTATCTATGTATAAATACTTTAAATAAGCTCAAGTAAGAGTAATTATTATCGACTTAAGTAAAGTTTAAATTGACTTAATTTAAAAAATATATACCGGGTATCATGCGGCTATCAAAGTATTGCCTACGCAATTACTCAGGCAATATAAATGATAACGACATTTGAGTTTTGGGATGTATATATAATTTAACTATAGCTTCATATTGACATACTATTAACTAGGAATACTCCCAATAAGCAAAAAACAAACAAATAACGTTACATCAACATTGTAGCAACATTAAACGTTGTTTTAATGTTGATGAAACATTACTTCAACGTGTTTGCTCAGTGGGCTACTAATGGTTCAGCCGGAAGTGATATCATTATCTGATTTTAAATTGCAACCTCAACTGTTCTCTAACTTGTAATATTCGTCTATAAATTCCTTTTCCAATGATGTATAACAAGTTGATATTTACGTTAAAACAAACCTCAAAATTAATATTTTTCCAAATTACCTAAGTAATCCGTGGAATTGTAACTGGGATAAAACATCACAAAGTAGGCCGTGAAATAGTTATGTTACCTAAAAACAATTTCTAATTGCATCGAATATTTTTTCCAGTTGCCGGCAAAAAAAATTTAATGCCAAAAGTCCAAAATACTAATTTATAAAAAAAAATTGCTATTTATTTTAGCAAGACATTTTATTACGAGAGCGCTTTTGTCAGCCGAGAACTTCGAACAAGCTCAGAAAATCCTGAGAGACACAGGGTGCGGAGCAGGAGACGGTTGCTCGGTGAACATGACTTTTCTGCAACAAGATGGCGACCGGCTGTTCCACAACGCCGAAATGGCGCCGTCTGAGAAACTTTCAGAATCCCAGCTGAACATTTTAACAGTCAGTCCTGGAGAACACATCATACATTGCAACAAGTTAGTAAAAAAACATTGCTTTTATTGAATTTAAGGTTAGTTATATACTCAAAATTTAATTTGTGTTTAGTATTCCGCTACCGGATACCCTCAGACGCGTTTCGGACTTCAAGGTCCTAGTCAGTGTGGTCCCGACCCAGTGCTATTCCTCAGCACTGGGTCGGGACCACACTGACGAGGACCTTGAAGTCCGAAACGCGTCTGTGGGTATCCGGTGCCGGAATACTGACTAAACATTTCTGACTATCAAAATTGAATTTGTGTACAGTATTCCGGCACCAGATACCCACAGACGCGTTTCGGACTTCAAGGTCGTCTTCAGTGTGGTCCCGACCCAGCGCTGAGGAATACTGAACATTTCTGACTATTTCAAGCCAATATGTAAAAACCATTAATGGATTTCGATAGCTAACGCCATCTAACGCTCCATAGTGGCATCGTCAATGACACGAATGCACGAAGTGCATATACAGGTCACTGTTTCGTACACGAACGAGCTAAACTCTGTTTGTGAAACCAAATATTAAAATTCAATTCAATTTTTATATTTGTTTTCTGGTTTCACAAACAGAATTTAGCTCGTTCGTGGACGAAACAGTGACCTGTATATGCACTTTGTGCATTCGTGTCATTGACGATGCCACTATGGAGCGTTAGATGGCGTTAGCTATCGAAATCCAATAATAGATTTCTGACTATATCAAGCTAATATATGAAAGCTACTAAGAAATTCGATAGCTAACGCCATTTAATGCTCTAGTGGCATCGTCAATGACAGTTGACAATTGACGATGCCACTATAGAGCAATAGATAGCGTTAGCTATCGAATTTCTTAATAGTTATACACTAATCAAAATATTTAAGTAACCTTTCATCAACATTCCAGTAATGTTTCACATTTTACATCTATTTTGCTCAGTGCCACTACAGATTTTGTGAACAAATCAGAAATATTTAACAGTTTGATAGTATAATTTAATTTACCATAACTTGATTCAAATAATATTTACCACGAGTTAAGTGACCAATTAATTAAATCTATTTAGTGGCGTAGATAGAGAGGGATTTAGGGGATCAACCCTGAGTCTTGAAAATTAAGAGAATAAAATAAAAAGCTATTTTTTTGCTAGCTATTTATTTTATTATAATTCCACTTCATGCGCTACGCGTATAAGACATACATTTTAAATGAAGTTCACTTGTTAACAATATTTCAGTATTTTTAGTGTTTAATACGTGTGGTGCATGAAGTAAACTTTCGAGTTTAGAAAAACCTGAAAAGTTGGTTTTGATGATTGACATACTGAACGGCTTTCACTTGTTAATTAAAAAAAAGTGTTAATCCATTGATAATGGTCACTTTGTGTCCGAAATGTACATTTGGTAATTCAAATAAAAGTGTGAAGACAGGTTATTAGTGCTTTATTCGTCAAACTTGTTAATTAGTTAAAGACCATTTCACATTAAATCACCGTTTTATACGCGTGGCGCATGAAGTAAAATTTCCAGTTTATAAAAGCCTAATTTGGCTCGGTCGCTTCGCTTCGCTACGCGCCCGAGCCAAATTTTCAGGCTTTTCTAAACTCGAAATTTTACTTCATGCTTAATCTTTTATAGCCTTAAATTGAATTCTTAAACAAAAGCGTATGCATATGTATATTTAAAAGAAAAAATCCCAGTATTTACTTTTAACACGTTATCTTGATCTGTCTACGTTTCTAATGTATTGTGTTCAATTGGAGATTCAATAATAAATAAACAAATACAAATACAAGCATTTATATAAGAAAATCTATTATTTGTATTTGCGCAAATCTACTTTAGGATCTCATAACTTTAAGAAGTGAAAGAATTATATAATTTTTGTGTCAAATATTAAAATATGCTTCTTTCTTAGTGGACTATAAGAATTTTAAATAAATTCGACTATCGACACGTTTCAGGTAAGCCCTTGATATAGAGTGTTCAATTTGGAGGTCTCACAACTTTAATTTACGATACAATATTATCGTTTATGTGGACTGAGTAATGAAAACGGGTAATTTTTGAATAAATCCGGATTTTTAGTTACAGTATGTAAAAGTAAAATACCTTATTCTGAAAAAAGTTAACTAAACTTCAGATGTACTTGTATGAAATGCATAAAAATTACTTACCATTCTTTCAACGTTATCAAATTGAAAATTAGTCAAACTGGAAGGATAATCGTGTATAAAAGTTGACTAAAACATCAACCCTATTTATTTTAGTCATAAATTTTACAATAAATAAACTGCAAAATAAGAGTATGATTGATCATCTAACGAGGGTTTTCCACTCCCAGGCAAAGCATGAAGTAAAATTTCGAGTTTAGAAAAGCCTAAAAATTTGGCTCGGGCGCGTAGCGAAGCGAAGCGACCGAGCCAAATTAGGCTTTTCTAAACTCGAAATTTTACTTCATGCGCCACGCATATAAAACGCTGATTTAATGTGAAAGGATCTTTAACTAATTACCAAGTGAAATACGTTTAGTATGTCAATCATCAATTGTTTAAATGAGGGAGAAAGCGCTACGGTGAACACATCATCTTTTGTACTTGTTTTTGTATAACTTTAGAAAAATAAATTTATGAAACAAAATACTAATTTGAATTCCCCCCATGACAAAAAGCTATCTACGCCACTGAATGTATTGTTTGAATATTTCCAACTCCCTTTGTTAATTTTAAAAGTTAGCTTCTAGAATAATAAAAGCTGACAAATCAATTATTTTTTCTTAATTTTACAGATATTTACGGATGCAAATACCGCAAGTCGAGGCCCTTATCATAGATTCCAGTGAGGCGAGAATGGCCGCCCTTAAAAGTTACCCCCCGCCGATTTGCAAAGAGGACGTCGTCGAAATGTTAAGCGACCAAAGCGGGACGGAATACAGGGTGTTTCAGGATTTCGGCCCTGAAGATTTTGTCAAAACAATCGCAGTCGGTAAGTTTTCATTACTGGATTCGAAAAATGTAATCGATCGAGCATTCGCAAGAATTCTATTGCTCAACTTTATTAGCGTTTACCATTGACTATAATTGTTTTTGCTCCTATCAATTGATACTTTTCATCAATTGATAGGAGCAAAAACAATTATAGTCAATGGTAAACGCTAATATAGTTGAACAATAGAATTTTTGCGAGTGGTGTATAGTACAATAGGGCACCTAATCATAACACCGATGCAATTTGTCACCGGCGAAAATCGCACTAAAATGTCGTAATTTTGGAAAGAATTTACCAAACCGTATTGAGTAAAATAACGTCACTTGTCACCGATGACAATTGCATCGATACTGTGAATATGGGCCCAGGGCCGGAATTCACAGCACCTATGCAATTTGTCATCGGTGAGAAGTTGCACTGAAATTAAGTCATTTTGGGAAGAATTTACCAAACCGTATGGAGTAAAATGACGTCATTTTGGTGCAAGTTCTCACCGATGACAAATTGCATGGGTGCTGTGAATACGGGCCCTGACAGTAATTTGTTTATATTATTTATAGTTGCTTATATAACTTATTTCTTTTATAGGAATTTTTGATTGTAAAGAGAGAACGATGAGTTTGTACGCAGACAATCCGAAAACAAACGAGCCCCTAGTCGTTCTGCCGATACAGCTAAAGAAGAGGGAGAAGAAGATAATGCAAATGTAAAATTGTCGTTAAGTGTACTCATGTGATTTTTTTGTAGTTTAGTATGTGTATAGTCGAAATTATTAAGAATAAGCGAATTAATGAAATTCAAAATTGATAATTCCAAAATACCGATTCTCTGGTTAGTTAACCTTTTCGGTCCTGACGGGGGCATTTGCCACCACTAAAATTTGGTAAACATACTGGGAATTTTTCTTTTAAATATAGATGCATGTATGCATGAGCTGTAGCTTTTCTGATTGCCGTTTGTTTTTTAAAATAGTTTAATTTAAAGTCTGAAACGAGTGTTTTCCACTCCCAAATTAAGCATGAAGTAAAATTTCAAGTTTAGAAAAGCCTGGAAATTTAGTTACGCGACCAAACCACATTTTCTGGCTTTTCCAAACTCGAAATTTTACTTCATGCGCCGCGCGTATAAAACACTGATTTTAGGTGAAGTTCAAAATATTCTACTAAAGCGGTATGCTAAAAACGTGTATTTTGAACATTACATCAAATCAGTGTTTAGTACGCGTGGCGCATGAAGTAAAATTTCGAGTTTAGAAAAGCCTGAAAATTTGGTTTGGTCGCGTAGCGCTACGCGCTACACGGCCAAACCAAATTTTTAGGCTTTTCTAAACTCGAAATTTTACTTCATGCTTAATCTGGGAGTGGGAAAACTCGTTTGAAAGTTTAATTTGAAAAATGTGTAAAAGCAACGAATATCCAAAGAAAACTCTCTGTATATCTAAAATAGTAATAAATAATGTGCAGTGTACAAAACATTTTATGGACACCAGAAAAAATCTAGGGCTGAAAGGGTTAACAATGTTAAAGTTACAACCATGAACTAAAAAAAATTACGTATCCTACTCTCTAATTGCCTATTCCTTTTTCACGAATGTTAAATAAAATTTGTGAGAGCAAAATGTTCATCTGTTAAGTTAATACCTTTGGTTTCAATCAGAGAACTTGATATTTTAAGGAAGGATTTTGTAATTATTATCTATCGAGTTTTTCGTAGAATATTTAGTGATAATAAAATATCAGATATATTTTATGGAAATGTAGAATGATAAACAAAAAATGATACTAGCCGTCCAATGTATTATGTGTAAATTAAATGTATTATGTAATTAATGTAAATCGAAAGTAATAAATAATTAAGACATTGTGTATTACATTTTTAATGACCTTATGAAGATGCAGGGAATCTGTCTTTTAAGCAGGAATTCGTTGTTTTTATAAAAGCGTTCAACGAGTGTTTGTACTTCTTGATTAAGCATGAAGTAAATTTTTACTTTAGATAAACCTGAAAATTTGGCATGGTCCAAATTTTTGGCCTTGTCTAAACTTACTAATCATACTCTTGCAAACAAGACAGAACATATAAAGTTTAAAATTTTTCTAACAAAATAAGCAAGCTTTATTTTTCAATACACGCGAAAAGTAACGCTATTATTTTCAAAATGATTGAAGCTCGAAGCGCAAGCAGAGTTGGTAAAAAAAACGTTTAAAACACTGTTTTAAAACAAAGCGTTTTAAACGTAACAACCCTGAACACAAGTATTGCATGTAAATTATACACCAAATTGGTTTTGGTGTGTTTACAAATTAATTAAATTGTATGTACACTTCTGTGCAATTAAATTAAGCACGAGTTTTATAACTATTTTTCACAATATTCTAGTTGTGTAATTCGGGTCCGTTTTAATTGCCTATAGTCTGTTTAGAAACTAGAAGGAGTAAGTGCCAAAGCCCAATTTACACTATAAAAAGTTATCAGAAATATCGCTAAATAAATTTGGCGGCAATTTTGAATAATTTCATAATTAATCTTTAAATAAAATCAAATATCCATTTTGTACTTCTTAATTGTGCTTAAGTATTTTCTTTTCCATCGTACGATATCGTCAGTTCAATTAAAATGCTTATACGGCATCTCGCCATATATCTGTGAAATAAAACTTATTTACATTATGTTCATAATATAATATGGAATTGATATAATAATGTCTCTATCAGAGCTGGGACGAATCCTCGTAAAAAGGATTCCAATCGCGAATCCGAATCACTTAATATGATTCGAATCACGAATACTCGAATAAAGGATTCGTAAGAGATAAATATGATTCGAATCGAAGATTCGAATTCTGTTTTTTCGAATCACGAATACAAATCCTTTAAGAAGAAATTTGATTTTATTATTTTTTTGCAACCAATAATATATAAATATCGTTACCAGTTGTTTAACAAAAATATTCAAAACCTAATTATTTATTATTACCACTGAACATTGTTGATAACAGACTAAATATCTGACTCCCTGTTACTCTGGTTAATGATGTATTTGTGTGTTTCTGAACTCTACTTCAAATCAGTGTTTTGTACGCGTGGCGCATGAAGTAAAATTTCGAGTTTAGAAAAGCCCGAAAATTTGTCGAGGGTCGCTGCGCGACCCTCGACAAATTTTCACGGGGCTTTTCTAAACTCGAAATTTTACTTCATGCTTAGCCTGGGAGTGGAAACACTCTTTCAAAACTATAAATTGAACTCTATTATAAAATCGACTAATGCCTGAAATTTACGTAAATAAAAAAATCACTGAATATCATTAAAACCGGGAAAGTCAGAGAAAAGTCATGAAATTATATTCAAATTGACCAAAACACTAACAAAAAAGCAATATGATATTATTAAATTTGTCAAAATCAGCGTCTGCTGAAGAAATTACAAAACACGTAAAAATTTATAAAATTAACTTAAATATTGGCAAAAACAATGAAAACTATTAAACAGAATTGGGATTTCCCACAGAAGAAAGTTATATTAAAAGGCCAGGGAAAAAATCTTTAGTCAGGGAAATGTCGGAAAAGTTTAACATTTCAGATTGTGGCTACCATGTCAGTTTTACTTCAAGCAATATTAAACAAAATTTTGAAAACAAGATTATTATCTTTAAAAACATTTTCAATTTTTTTTAATGTTCTTATAAAAGCATTCACTTTGAAGTTTCGAACGAGCGTTTCCACTCCCAGACTAAGCATGAAGTAAAATTTCGAGTTTAGAAAAGCCCCGTGAAAATTTGTCGAGGGTCGCGCAGCGACCCGAGACAAATTTTCTGGGCTTTTCTAAACTCGAAATTTTACGTCATGCGCCACGCGCATAACACAGTGATTCGACGTGAAATTTAAAAACACAGAAAAAAACATTTTTCATGTTATTTCTCACAATTAATTCGAATTATTTTTAACGATTCAAATCCTTTTGTAAGTATTCGAATCCTTTTACAAGAATTTAGACTCGTATACGAAATCTCTTAAAAAAATGTAACGAATCCGGATCACGAATCCAGTTAAACTAAAGTATTCGAATGCCTCTTTTGAATCCTCTAAAAGGATTCGAATCCAGGATTCGAATCCTGAATGATTCGAATCCAGGATTCGAATCCTGAATGATTCGAATCCTGCCCAGGTCTGGTCTCTATCTTACTCAAAATTGATTCATTCATAAAACTATACAAGGTAGAACGACTCATCTTCGGCATGCCTGCATGATCTTTTACTTCTTTTAAAACTTTATTCAAAGTTCGCAGTTCATTTTTATAGAAGAAACTATGCACGGATCTCTTCACTACAAAACTTGTAATTATGTCCTCCAAGCTGTTTAGGGCTACAAATCTCTCCGGATTTCTTATATTCACAATGGTACAATAGACAGTGGAATTTACAACTCCTAAAAATTAAACATTTTATTATTTGATGCAGATTCTTATGCTATTTGATATCTCACCTACTGCACCAACAATGTCTGATACAACAGCAGTCATTTTCATATGTGGATCATCTGTTATCATCTGCTTATACATATTTATTATGCACTGTTTTTCAGACAGATATAAATGACCCAAATCCAACTTCTTACGTTTTTTTGGAGATGAAGGTGATATTATCACCGAGCTTGTACTGGGTCCATAATCCATCGCAACAATATAAACAAAACTAACTTTTAACTATGCTAAAGAAACACCGCACAAAAGGTAATTACGAAACAGACAAAGTTGCAACTCGGTAACGCTTCGAATTAAGGTTATGTCAGCTGTTGCGTCTAACAATGACGTAATTAGCATAATGTAAAATGGGCCAATCAGAATTGTAGGTTTTGGCGCGTGAAATTTAAAACGCTCCTCCTAGTTATTAAACAGGTTATAACAGCAGTTTCAATAAATGATAAAACACCATAACCTAAAAATAACATCTTTATTAAAAAAACAAACCTAAGACCTCTAAAAAAATGCTCGTAATATATACAACAAAGCCTAAAACATCTTTTTTTTAATACCGGGTCATGATATCATTTCCAACAATTATTGCATTTAATCGCCGAGGAACTGAATAAATTAATTTTCTTGGATAATTTTGATCGTCCGCCAGTTCTTCCCAGGTATTTTGTACTGCTTCCCATAATTTTTCTGAGTTCTCAGGGTGAAAATTGCTTTTATATAGCATTTGTATCATTCTGCCCCATACATTCTTAACAGAGCTCGAACGAATCCTCGTAAAACGGATTCGAATCACGAATCCGAATCACCTAATATGATTCGAATCACGAATACTCGAATAAAGGATTCGTTAGAGATAAATATGATTCGAATCAAAGATTCGAATCCGGTTTTTTCGAATCACGAATACAAATCCTTTAAGAATAAATTTGATTTTATTATTTTTTTGCAACCATTAATATATAAATATCGTTACCAGTTGTTTTAACAAAAATATTCAAAACCTAATTAATTATTATTAACACTGAATATCGTTGATAACAGACTAAATATCTGATTCCCTGTTAATACGTTTTATGTTAAAAGAAGTAAACTATCCATCTTTTAGCTAGTAGTACAAGTTCTTTCTGCTAGCAGCCATCGTCCTTTTAGTAGTAGATGAAACAACTACTATTTTCTTCTTTCTACTATTACCAGGACTTTCTGCAACTAGTTGTAATACAGGCTCCGTCTGCTTTTAGCAAGACACGATAAGCCAGAACCATCTGAACCAGAAGCCCTGTCTGCCAATAGCGATAGTTGTTTCTGCTAGTAGAAATAGCGTGTTCTGCTAAAGCGTAAACGTTTCTATCAGTAGTAGTAGTTATTTCAGCTAGAAGTACAATTTCTTTGTGCTACTAGCGCTCGTCCTTTCAGTAGTAGAAAGAACAACTACTATTTTGTTCCTTCTACTACGAGTAGGTCTTTCTACTACTAGTACGGACGGAACCTGTACTACAGGTTCCGTCTGCTGATGGCAAGACATCTAAGGATAGAACCATCTGAACTAAAAGCTCCGTTAATAGCGGTAGTTCTTTCTGCTGTAGTAATTCTTTTAGCTAGTAGCAGTTATTCTCAAGACCGTAGCCGGGGGGGGGGGGAGGTTCAAACCCCCCCTGAAATTGTCAAAATGATAAACTTTTGTATGTAAAAGCGGAACTGTAAGAGCAAAAACAATATTTTTTTCTAAGCCCCCCAACGAAATTTTTATAACCCCCTTCCATTTTTTTCTGGCTGCGGCCTTGGTTGTTCTTTCAGCTTAATAGAAGTTTTTTTTTCTACTACCACTAGTGTTTCCTGCAACTAGTAGTAGTAGTAGTACAGGCTCCTTCTACGGAACTAGAAGCTCTGTCTGCTAATAGCGGCAATTCTTTCTGCTAGTGGACAAATCGTTTTTAACTGAAAAAAATAAACGTTACAGTTTGTAGTAGTGGTTCTTTCGGCTAATAGTACTTAGTAGTACTAGTACAGGCCTTGTTTGCTGGTAGTAAGATATCTGAAGCTACAACCATCTGAGCTAGAAGTTCTGGCTGGTAATAGTGTTAGTTGTTTCTGCTAGTAGAAATAGTGTATTCAGCAAAACAGCCTATTTTCTGTAAATCTTTAGATATTCCTTGTTTTCTTAAGCTCAATTCAAAGCTTTAAACGAATGTTTCCACTCCCAGACTAAGCATGAAGTAACATTTCGAGTTTAGAAAAGCCCCGTGAAAATTTGTCGAGGGTCGCGCAGCGACCCGAGACAAATTTTCTGGGCTTTTCTAAACTTGAAATATTACTTCATGCGCCACATGCATAAAACACTGATTTAACGAGGAATTTAAAAACACACAAAAGGCATTTTTCATGTTAATCCTCACAATTAATTCGAATTATTTTTGTCGATTCAAATCCTTTTGTAAGTATTCGAATCCTTTTATAAATATTCGAATCCTTTTATAAGGATTCGAATCCTTTTATAAGGATTCGAATCACCCACATTTGGATTCGAATACGAATCCTCTTAAAAATACGTAACAAATCCGGATCACGAATCCAGTTGAACTAAAGTATTCGAATGCCAAAACAGCCTATTTTCTGTAAATCTTTAGATATTCCTTGTTTTTTTTTTAAGCTCAATTCGAAGCTTTAAACGAGTGTTTTTCACTTCCAGACTAAGATTGAAGTAAAATTTCGAGTTTAGAAAAGCCCCGTGAAAATTTTCTGGACGTTTCTAAACTCGAAATTTTACTTCATGCGCCACGGGTATAAAACACTGATTTAACGAGAAATTTAAACACACACAAAAGGCATTTTTTAAGTTAATCCTCACAATTAATTCGAGTTATTATTGACGATTCAAATCCTTTTGTAAGTATTCGAATCCTTTTATAAATATTCGAATCCTTTAATAAATATTCGAATCCTTTTATAAGGATTCGAATCACCCACATTTGTATTCGAATACGAATCCTCTTAAAAATACGTAACGAATCCGGATCACGAATCCAGTTGAACTAAAGTATTCGAATGCCTCTTTTGAATCCTCTAAATCCAGGATTCGAAACCTGATTGATTCGAATCCTGCCCAGCTCTGATTTTTAATTGGGTTGATGTCTGGACTATTTGCAACTCATGGTAATGTTTCAACATTGTTATTTTGAAACCAGTCTCCAACAATATTAGCAGTATGGATTGTCTTTCTGGAAGATAAAACTGTTGTTGGGGTATAAATGTCCCACAGAAGGCATCATAACATTTTCTAAAATTTGTAAGTAACTGTCCGCATTAAATCGTCCATCAACTTTCGAAAAAACACCCATTTCGTTACAGCTAATCCATGCCTACACATTAATACTGAATCTCCCTGATTTTCGGACTGCGCTCACGTATCTTTACTCAAACCACGAATGTTATGGTCTATAAACACGAATGTGGCCGTCGTTGGTGGATTTAAAAACTTTTGTCATTTGTAAATATTACCCGTTCCCAAAATGCTAGATCTCTTTACACGTAATTTAATGCAAATATGATACGATCCTGTTTACTTTCTTCCTTTAGTATTGGTTTCTTAGCTGCTGCTCTATTTTGCAAATCTGACGATTTAACTCTCCTGCACACTATTGACCTAGATCTAGGAAAATCGTGTGCATCCTTAGCGGCTCTTGCAGACTCAAAAGGGTTTTGCCTTAAATATTCTATAAGAGCTGTGTCTTCATCAATATCAGAAACTCTGGTCCGCGCAGATCCTGCTTTTCTTCTAACACTTATTTCCTGCTCCCAGCATTTCTTAACTCTGAAAACAGTGTCTTTACCAATGTTCATCAATCGAGCAATTTGTTTAATAGAAAATCCATCTTCTATTTTAATGAGAATAACAATTTTTAAATTGTTGTCTAAATGACGCGGCATTTTGACATTAAGGAAATTGACATATTTACATATTTTTGTAACTAGGAAACTCATCATGTCCGCTTTAAACTATAACATATTTTGTGTGCTTAATTTTATTGCACAGAAGTGTACACTTCTGTGCAATAAAATTAAGCACACAAAATATGTTATAGTTTAAAAAGGACGTGATGAGGTTTCTAGTTACGAAAATTTGTAAATATACACAATTCCATTTGTTTCTGGATCTCGCCTAGCCATGCTTTCGTGTTGTTATGTTGCAGTATCAACATTTACATTTTTTATTAATTGCCACTCCTGATTCCTTATTTTAACAGTGTTGCAATAATTTATGATATCATAAGTAATCCTCTTTTTAATTTTCAAGAGGTTTATTGTTAATCTTGCAACAATTATTTCGCCACGCGGTCGCTTCTTCGAGCATTGTATTATTAAATCAAATTAATCTAGTGTTGCAATGCTAAATAATAAAAGTGGAATGAGGGCTTAAAAATTGTTTGACATGAAAATTATCAGTATCACAAGAGGGTGGGAATAAATTTGCAATTCTACAAAAAAAATACTGAGGGCCAACAGAAGAGAGAATGACCAAAATTAAGGTGGATGGATGGAGTTGATCAAAATGTGTTAACGGGAAGACCCAAGCGAGAAATACAAATGGATGACGAAATAAGTTTGCAGAGCCGAATTCATTATATTTGTTATATACAATATTATTGCTGTGTTTGTATGTACAAAAACCAAGTAGTACATTTTGTTAATCTTAAAACTGCATATTATTATCCTTTTATATCTGAAAATTTGTAAAACAGGCAACAGTGTAAGATCACAATAGTCAGAAATTATAACCTTAAAATCGAACGTCTGACAGTGACATTTAAAAACCCTGATTTAAAACACAACCAGCCCCATTTACAATACTTAAACTGTCACTTTTCCATAGCTAGGCGAGATCCAGAAACAAATGGAATCGTGTATAAACAAATGGAATCGTGTATACACGTATACTCGTGTATACACGATTCCATTTGTTTCTGGATCTCGCCTAGCTATGGAAAAGTGACAGTTTAAGTATTGTAAATGGGGCTGGTTGTGTTTTAAATCAGGGTTTTTAAATGGCACTGTCAGATGTTCGATTTTAAGGTTATAATTTCTGACTATTGTGATCTTACACTGTTGCCTGTTTTACAAATTTTCAGATATAAAAGGATGATAATATGCAGTTTTAAGATTAACAACATTTACTACTTGGTTTTTGTACATACAAACACAGCAATAATATTGTATATAACAAATATAATGAATTCGGCTCTACAAACTTATTTCGTCATCCATTTGTATTTCTCGCTTGGGTCTTCCCGTTAACAAATTTTGATCAACTCCATCCATCCACCTTAATTTTGGTCATTCTCTCTTCTGTTGGCCCTCAGTATTTTTTTGTAGAATTGCAAATTTATTCCCACCCTCTTGTGATACTGATAATTTTCATGTCAAACAATTTTTAAGCACTCATTCCACTTTTATTATTTAGTCAAGAGAACCTGCATCTGAATCTTCTGATGTTTGTTCTGAGCCAGATTCCCCAAGCGAAATAATAAAAGGAGGAATGGTTTCAAAAGAAAGGTTCCCCATGTGTTTTGTCCAGTCATCCGAAATAAGTTTTTCACAATGATCACAGAAATTTTGCCACATATCCGATGTACATTTTGAGAGAGACTCAAGCCATAAATTCTGAACACGATCCTTAGATGGTTGCTTAGAATTTATGCGCTTATTGTAGTAAGTCTTACAAAACCCCCATGCCATTTCAATTGGATTGTATTGACAATGGTATGGCGGTAATCTAAGAACTTCGTGCCCATTCTTTCTCAAAATGTCATCAACTACGTAAATTTTGTCATTTGATCGAAAAGGTATAAATAAAGCCCATAGTTCCTTTTTGGTTAATTTTGGATTGAATTTTACATTGTGTTTAACCAACCACTCCTGCATTTCGCATTTCTTACAAGAAAATGAAGGAGTTTTGTCTAATTGCACAGAATGGTATGCAGCATTATCCATAATAACTACACATTTCCCTGAAAGCTTAGCCAAAGCAGGATTAAGTTGATTAACCACCCAATTTTGAAAAGTATTACCATCCATTGTGGCATGGTAATCTCGGTCATTGGTTTTCGAATGTAATAAAAAATCGCACCCATCCAAAAACCCACCCCTATACCCAGCATGTAGAATGGTGAAGCGTTTGCCTTTATTTTTGAATTTAGTTGGATTACTTTTTATATCCGTTTCATGTACCCAGCGTCGAACCACGGATCCATTCTGATATATCCATGTTTCATTCAGGTATACGAATTGGATATCTTCACTGGAATTTTGATACTGTAAAAATTTTCTAAGGAAAATAATTTTAGCTGTAACAACATCTTTTTGTTCACAGAGAATTTTGCGCCCATTAATTAATTTGAATTTATACCCCATACTTTTAACAACCCTATAAAGTGTTGTTCTACTCCCATGGAACTCATAATTTTCTTTCATATCATTCAAAAGATCTCTCAAAGTAAAATACTGATTTCTAGAGTTATATTGCCAAATTAGTTGTTGCAGATCTTTTCTAGCTAGGTGATTCCAAAAATGGCTGTTTTTAGATCGTTTGTCAGAAGTAGTAGATTTCAATTCGTCAGGTCTTTGTCGTAAAATTAATTGTAATGAAGATCTCCCTACTTGAAACGTAATTATCTTTAGTTAAATATATATGATAATTAAAATACTAGACATACCCCAAAAATATCTATTAAAATCGTAATAATATTGTGATGCTGTAGATTTGGATTACTTTGCCTAAAATATTTGTAGGATTTCAGAATTTATAACCTTTTTGATTCAGAGATAATCTTTGGCATGTTAATATTTAATATGTGCCTGAAATTAATTTTCACTTTGACATTGACACAGCATTATAACACTAGATTAATTTGATTTAATAATAAAATGCTCGAAGAAGCGACCGCGTGGCGAAATAATTGTTGCAAGATTAACAATAAACCTCTTGAAAATTAAAAAGAGGATTACTTATGATATCATAAATTATTGCAACAGTGTTAAAATAAGGAATCAGGAGTGGCAACTAATAAAAAATGTAAATGTTGATACTGCAACATAACAACACGAAAGCATGGCTAGGCGAGATCCAGAAACAAATGGAATGGTGTATATATATCAATTTCCTTAATGTCAAAATGCTGCGTCATTTAGACAACAATTTAAATATTCGAATTCAAACTAAAATAGAAGATGGTTTTTCTATTTCGGCTTTTTTGTCTTTATTACGAGCTGTTTTTTTCAAAAAGTCATACTATTGTTTTATTAATAAAGGTGTTATTTTCAGCCGTATATAACGAGTGGTATGATTATTATCGATGATATTTTGGAGTTGAAACCGAGCTGCAGATTCAACGAGTGCGCAGCATGAGTTGAATGTGCTCCTTCGGTTTCAACGACAACATATCATAGATAATTAATCATATCACGAGTTATATTTAGTGAGAGAATATAACGAATAAAATAATGTGAATCCCTTAACATTATCGACAGCTGAACCGCACAAAAGTTCGTAAACTGCCGCCACTGTGATTCTTTATTCATGACGGTGTTTTTTGGCGTCGCACTTTTCACTTTTCTATTAATATCACTGCACGAAACTTTAGCTATTTTGACGTTTCGAATGACAGAACAACTTATCATCCACCGCTTCTTTTGTTTTTTATCATCGCGGTGATAGACATGTACCTACGGCTTTCTTTTCATCTCATTGGTTTAAAATTCGTTCTAGTAGGCTATGAATTGTATTCTCAGCCGTAATATAACGAGTGGTATGATTATTATCGATGATATTTTGGAGTTGAAACCGAGCTGCAGATTCAACGAGCCCGAAGGGCGAGTTGAATGTGCTGCTTCGGTTTCAACGACAAAATATCATCGATAATTAATCATATCACGAGTTATATTTAGTGAGAGAATATAACGAATAAAATAATGTGAGTCCCTTAACATTATTGACAGCTGAGATATTGTTGTTTCCCTATTGATTGAGAATTTTTTAACCGCACAAAAGCTCGTAAACTGCCGCCACTGTGATTCTTTGTTCATGACGGTGTTTTTTTGCGTCGCACTTTTTACTTTTCAATTAATATCACTGCACGAAACTTTACCTATTTTGACGTTTCGAATGACAGGATAACATATCACCCACCGCTTCTTTTGTTTTTTATCATCGCGGTGATAGACATGTACCTACGGCTTTCCTTGCATCTCATTGGTTTAAAATTCGTTCTAGTAGGCTATGAGTTATATTCTCAAGTTATGGTGTTTTATCATTTATTGAAACTGCTGCTAGGCAATTAACATAGACCCGAATTATACAACTAAAATATTATGAAAAACAGTTATAAGACTTGTGCTTAATTTTATTGCACAGAAGTGTACTTACCAAAAGTCGGTTTAAAAAGGAATAGATTTGACAGGTGCACTTCGTTTTCAAAAAGACATTAATCCAGGGAATATTCTGCATTCAGTGCATATATTTAAAATAAAATACAGTCTTTCACGTATCAATCCCTGCGATTTTAAATAAGTAACAGTGTTTATATAATTTTGTTCTTTCATTCGGAATAGATTATTATTTTTATAAATTAAGTTGGTAACATTTTTGTGGTATGATCAAGTTAGGGAGTTTTTGCAAATCTAGGGACTATTATTATACTTTGATTAAAAAACACTTAGAACCTTTCTTCAATACTTTATAAAGTATTGAAGAAAGGTTCTAAGTGTTTTTTAATCAAAGTATAATTATCTTCAAGTAACTCAATCAATCCAAAAAGACTATTATTATAATTATTAACAGCACCATCTTTAGCCACTTTCCCGCACAAAAATGTTGTTGTCATTTGTCTATTGTCATACAACTTATTTGTTTTAAAAGTTTATGTTGGCAACATTTTTGTGGCATAGTTTGAGTTTGAAAATCTAGGGACTTTTATTGTTTATAAATAGCGCCATCTCTTATCACTCCCCCACAAAAATGTTTATTAGCGAAAACCGTGATTTTTGTTGGGCCCGTTCATCAAAATATTCAGCATTGGGCTCGTTCATCAAAATATTCAACATTCAACATGCTTGGATTTTGTTTGTGATGTATGTTGGTATCTGATGACCGATAGTCCGACCATTTTGATTTTGTGTGTTGTTTGTTTTCATTTTAGCTTATATTAAATACATTATTTATCCATGGATAATGCCCAATTACACTTTATTTTGTTTGATGGCAGAGAAAATTTTGTTCCATTGCTGAATATAATTAGATAAATAAATGGTTTACGTGGTCATTTACACAAACACTATTATTTTTTGACCTTACAGTAATTCAAGTATCTCCTTACGTTTAGTAGTTTCATAATAGATATTATTAAATACTTAATTTCGCACATCCATAACCTCGACTAGCTTAAAAGTTTAACCCGCCAATACCAATCGCCAACATCAATCGGTCTAAATACAGCTGCCCTAACATGTTCACAATTAACAGTCCGGTCATCAGAGAATTCCCCAACAGCTGGCAGTAAACTCCCGACTGTTGCCTCTGATGAACGAGCCCATTCAACATGTTTGAATTTGTTTGTGATGTTTGCTGGTATCTAATGAACGGTACTCCGGTCGGTCTATTTCGTACGATTGCAAAAATCCCAAACACGTTCAAGTCTTACAATCCGGTCATTAGAGAATTCCCCAAGCAGTTGGCAGTAAACTCTCAACTGTTGTCCCTGGTGAACGGGACCGTTGTCTTTTGTCAAATGTCATCCGGGTTTACTATTTTTAAAAATTAAGTTGGCAACAGTTTTGTGGAGAAGTCCAGTTAGGGAATTTTTATAAAATCTAGGGATTTTTATTATGTTCTTTATCAGCGCCACCTTTTGTCACACCCCCGCATAATTTTCCTAAGCGCTTATCCGTGATGTTTGTTGTCATTTGTCAAACGTCATACGAGTTTGATTAAAAAGCTGCTGCTGGAAAGTGAAGTGGAAAGAAAAGAAGAACAAAAAATGGTTTACGTGCAATTTGTGAAACGGAAATAAAGAGAGTTATGAACTGCGAAAAATGCACGCGTGTCCGAGTTCTTCCGGCGTTTTAATGACGTGATAAGGCTCTCTACCCTCTTCATTCACGCACATCTGGAAGAAAAAAAAAACTACCCCCCAATCAACAGTTCTTCCAAAGAGGTTTGAAGAAAGGAAGACGGGGGGCTGAAGGTAAAGTCGGGATTTTTTTGTAATTAATAAAAAAACATGTAACATGAAATTTACATCATTCGTAGTTAATTTTTCTTTGATTGCTTGTTTATTGTGTTTGTTTGCAATATTACTTTTTGTTGCTGCATGCTAAGGTTATTTGGATAATAAAAAAATCAATGCAATTATTACGTTAATCTATTGTTGTTTATTCAGTTTATCTTATCAGTTGTTTTTTTTATTTATTTTATTGGTTATATGAAACTCGGTGAGAGTTCTTCATTTTCTTCTTTAATTTTTGAAAAGTGTGTACATTTGATAGAATGTTTATTGTGTATGTTTACTCTTTTGTATATTTAATGGTCTTGTTATCTAAGCTCTGTTGACCAGTCACACTATTAAATAAATTACAATCTTATTAATAGACGTTAGCATACAACTTTAAGTTATAATATAATAAAACATTTTAGTAGATTACTATTGTTGGTTTACAACTAATAATTTAATAGTCCTAGTTCAGAGCTCAAGATCTGTGTTATACATAACCTCAATAGCCATAGCCAAATATTAATTTTAATTTGATTTTATAATTTATAGCCAAATAGGGTTATTTAGAATATATTTTATTATAATGCTATAAATCATAAACGTTAATACCTGATTGGTATATTTTAAATTTCACTTGAGAACTATGCTTTATACGCATAGCCTTATTAATAGAATTGCCGTTAATATCATTATAGTTTAGTGCTAGTTCGCTTCTACTACATGCGTACAATCACAATACTAACATTTTCTATTAACCACTTAATGCGCAGCCCCGTGCTCAGCACGGGCAACGAGTACTGGTAAATTTTCGCAACCCGTGTGCAGCACGGGCACCTTTATTTCTATCGGGATTTATTTTTCATGCGCATGGGAGACATGAAAATCATTTTAAATAGATGCTTGCTTCGTTTAGAGTAAATTAGACAGTTAGCTATTTTATTCAAAAAAATCACCATTATTGATGTAAACTAAGTCTATAGGTTCGGCCAGATGTGACGAGGCAAAATTATGCAATGTTTCAAATTCAAATAACTTCTAAACAATATGCCCCTGTTACTTAAAAGACAAATCGCCCAAATATGTTTTAATACATTAAATTTGATCAAATTGAATTAAGAATTACTTATTACCCTACCCTATCTACAGGGTATCCCGATTAAACAGCCGATGCATAGGTATCTTCTAAACGGTAAGAGGTAGAGAATCGGTTAAATGGGAGAAAAGGCAATGAGTACTATCTACGTCCAATGTAAAAACCGACAAGAAAGTTTAGAAATTACCCATGCTTTGACTGCTTAATCGGGACACGCTCTATTTTGTAAATTAATAATGGAACACAAAAATATTCACATAACATTGGGCTTACGAAATGCAATTTTTTTTTAACTATTTGTTAGCTACCCACACATTCATCGAGTAAGTGGGTCCGTGAGCGAGTATTCATATTTTATTGATTTATTAGAGGGATGTCAAATCTAGAAATGTAAGTGATTGTGTATGGGAGTGTGTGGATGTTTTTTTAAGTTAAATTTGGCCCTTCTTTTTTGTACAGAGTAAAACATCAAACAAGTATTCTATAAATACCTTGTGCACATAAATACACTCCGTTCGGTTGTTTTTAGAAGCGTCATTTGTTTCACTGGCTCAATGTAAACGTGCACCATTTGTTCTTTCACACTTTTTTTTTATGTTTTTGTTGTACTAATTTAGAAAGGGTGGTAATAATATTACAAAAAAATGTAGAAAATTGATTTAAATTGTGAAATTCTTTATTTTGAAATCAAGGTATATTATTTAGTTTATTCTTTTTTTATTGGGCCCGCCGTGGCCGAGCGGTTGAGCCGCCGGTTTCGCCAATCGGTCACGGAGGTGATCTGGGTTCGATTCCCAGCGGAGACGAATAATTTTTCTAACGAAAAATACTCGTCCCCGGTTCCATGGATGTGTGTGAATGTGTTGTGACGTCCAAATATACATGTTATACATAACTTGGAATAAGTTAAAATAAAATATTGATACAAATTAAAAATTGATGTTGGCTAATAGTCAAGAAACTAAGGCCAGGCAAAAGCCACCACAAAAGAAAAAAAAATCGTTTTTATTAAAATCATGATTTATGATTTTATCAACCTTGAATTCAAACCAACAATACCTTAAAGTTCAGTGACTTGGAAATAATAAGGTTTCTTCGTTTGTAAAATTAATGATCCTGGCTTCGACCAATAATGAGCTTTAAAAAGAATAATAAATGAAGTCAGGGTGTTTCTTATCTATGGACGCACTGGAACGGCATTTCGGCATCTTTTAAGTATACATTTGCGTACTTTTTATTTAAAGTTCAATTTGAAGCTTCGTTTTTCCACTCTCACATTAAGCATGAAGTAAAATTTCGAGTTTAGAAAAGCCTAAAAATTTGGTATAGTTTCTAGGCTTTTGTAAACTTGAAATTTTACTTCATACACATATTAAACACTAAACACACTTCACTTAAAATCAGTGTCTCGTACGCATGAAGTAAAATTTCGAGTTTAGACCAAACCAAATTTTCAGGCTGTACTAAACTCAAAATTTTACTTCATGCTTAACCTGGGAGTGGAAAACGCTCGCTTAAAGCTTAAAATTAAACAAAGAATATCTGACAATTTTGTTTATTGGTATGTATAAATAAAAGAAAAACTACCTGCATTTATTTTTCTATTGCCAAATGCGCAATAGAAAAATAAATGCACGTTCTTGTTAAGGTCCTCATTAATTTATGTTGTAGTTGAATGATAAAATACCTAGCAACACCACTTATGTTAAAGTTAAAGGTGCTATTTGTCATATAAATTAATCAACCGCATAGGTTAGGCTTAACTGATACATAAGTGTATGTATTTGTCAGTTGTGTTCATAATGACATTTACATAGAAATGTAACCACAGCAATGTGGTTACATAAAACTTTAAATTTATGTTATAGATAACTTTATGTTATCGTTAGTTAACTAATACTTTAACAGAAACGGGTGCAAACTAGTATAAGTAATTTTGTTAAAAATTAATGTGCTTTTCATTTAGATAACAAAGCACTGAATAATGTTATAGTTTTTAATATTTAATACACTTGTAGGTCGCAATAATGTTTGGTCTGACTAACGGGGCATTCCTGACTCCATCCTCAGCGGGGTACATCCCCGAGATGGAGCAGATAATAAGCCAGCTGGAGAGGGGCACGCTAGTGACGAAGTACTCCTGGCGGAAGAAGGTCGAGAACAAGACGCTGAGCGTGCGGCGGGAGACGAGGCAGATCGTGTGGACCAGGCCGGGCGGGTCGTTGAAGCCTTCTTACGAGGGAGCCGTCGACATCAGAGAGATCAAAGAGATAAGACTGGGGAAGAACTCCAAGGATTTCGAGAAATGGCCCGAGGACAGCAAGAAAGTGGACATGATGAGATGTTTGGTCATTTTTTACGGGTCCGAGTTTAAGTTGAAGGCATTGAGTATTGCTGGTAAGTTAAATATTTATTAAACTAAATTGTAAGTTGCGGTGAGAGCAATAGCGAAGCGTGTTAAACTTCCAGCCTCTAGCAAAATTTTAATGGGCACCCCCTGGGCATAGCCATAACCAAAGGCATTAAACAAATTTAAAATTAATGCGAACATGGTTAATTTTTTTTCATTATTGGCAATGAAATATACTATTTCATGTTACAGTAAATTCATGCTACCTAGGCCCAGTCGCACCAGAAACTTTGAAAACAAGTTTAAGCTGAACTTGAGTTCGAGATGCCAGTTCCCATTGTTGTAATGTCACTTTGAACTCGAGTTCAGAGTTGAACCAGTTCAACGTGTTTAGTGCAACTGGCCCTGAGTGGCGACATTTATGAGTCTGACTGCGAACTAATATTTGCAGAATTCGCTAATTCAAGAAAGAAACAAATTTAATACTGTATTACATCGACAGAGATATATTATAATTAAAGCAGAGGTCGCTATTTTCTGAAATTGTACATTGGGTTGCATAAATTTAGCGTCACCTAAATTTACCAATCAGATGCATTTTTATTTGTTCATCATTTAACACTATCATATGTAGTTTGTATACACTTGCCCCTTCACTCCCAATATTCTCTTTTATTAACGTAATTTTTTAAATTTATTTTATCTCATTTTAGCGCTATCTGAAAAAGAGTGTGAACTATGGATGAAAGGTCTGCGTTATTTGGTGAAGGACACGATAAATTCACCCTACCCGTTGCAAGTGCAAGTGTGGCTGCGGAGGGAGTTTTACTCAATGGAGAACCCCCGTGAGACCGTCTCTCTGAAGGAAATTAAATCGTTCATGCCTCGGCTGAACTGCAAAATCCCAACAGCGCGACTGCGGGAAATCTTCAATGAAGTCGACACGAAGAAACGGACAGAAGTCGGATTCGACGATTTCGCTGCACTATATCACAAAATGGTCTACAACGGATATGTGAGTAATCACAGAAATAATCAAAGAACTTTCAGAGTATCGCAAATTATTTTTCGATTAAATTTAATGTGAAATCAAAAAAGGAACACACACACCCACATAGAGACTTATCCGAGGTTTTTGACTGCCGAATCAAATATACTGAGAAAACTGTGCGTTAGTGGACACATTCGTGTGCAAATTTACGCGTTTTGACCCACGATAGACAGGATAAGTGTTTACGTGTGTGAGCACCCAGTGATTGCTTTGTAAAATAAATAAATAATTATTAATCATTTTACTTTGTCATGAACAACAAAACAAAAAATAAACATTGAATATTTTCTTGTTAATTTATTAAAAATAATAAATTATTTTGATTCATTTTATTTTTGTGTGTGTAGAATGTATCGGATATTTTTGATAAGATCGACAAGTATTCTGATGATGCCAAAATAATAACACTGCAAGAATTTCAAAGTTTTATGGTGGCGGAGCAGAAGGACGATCTCGGAACTGATGATAGGAAAGTGGCCCAATTTATCTGTGACTTTCTCAAAGTGAGTTAACTTTTTTAATGTAAAACAACCATTGATTTTGAGTGACTCCTTTATCAAAGAAATGTAACCGAAATAAATGAAAGTCTATTAATATAAACATGACCTTACTTGCAATTTTCCCACCGTAAATAAGTTGACATTTTAACTATTAAATATAAGTGATGGTATACATTTTTTAGGACCCACAAAGGGAAATCCAAGAGCCCTTTTTCACGGTCAATGAGTTCGTCGATTATTTATTTTCCAAACAAAACGACCTCTGGAACCCGTCGAAAGATCTAGTCTATCAGGACATGACAAAACCCCTGTCTCATTATTGGATAGCGTCATCGCACAATACGTAAGTAACATTTTCACAGAAGCAATATAAACAGAAAATATTAATGTGTAAGTAAATAATAATCAAGTGATTAATAATCAATTTGTTATCTAACCTACTTTTCAAAATAATTTTTGAATAGTTATAATATGGCGTATACTTAGTTTTTGTTTAAAAATTAAAATAATTACCTTCATAATTACAGATACCTGACTGGAGACCAATTCTCGAGTGAGTCTTCCGTCGAGGCCTACGTTCGCTGCCTGCGGATGGGCTGCCGCTGTATTGAGCTCGACTGCTGGGACGGCCCCGAGGGAATGCCCTTCATATACCACGGCCACACCCTCACGACCCGGATAAAATTCATGGACGTCATCCGTACCATTAAAGAGCACGCGTTCGCCACTTCGGAGTATCCAGTGATCCTATCGATCGAAGACAACTGCTCGCTTCCGCAACAGAGGCAAATGGCCAACGCCATGCAAGAGGTTTTCGGCGATATGCTGATTGTCCACCCCGTCGAAAAAAACGAGAAATGTTTACCCTCGCCCCATCAATTGAGAAGGAAGATCATTTTGAAGCATAAAAAACTACCCGAGGGGCAGGAAGAGCAGTTCTTCATCAGGAACGAGGCGAACGAGTTGGACCTCCGGAATTCCGTCAAGAACGGCATCATGTACCTAGAGGATCCCGTCGATAAAGAGTGGAACCCGCACTTCTTCGTTTTAACAAACACCAAGATGTTCTACATCGACAAGTACAAGCAGGATCAGGAGAGTGAAAGATCGGAGGACGAGGACGACTCGTTGTCGTTCCACAAGAATTCGAAAAGCGAGATCAGGAGCGAGGAGTTGCACTTCAGCGAGAAGTGGTTCCACGGGAGGCTGCCGAAAGGCCGGGAGGAGGCTGAGCAGCTGCTGAAAACCTACTCGAATCTGGGCGACGGGACTTTCCTGGTACGCGCGAGCGTAACGTTCGTAGGAGAGTACTGCCTGTCGTTTTGGAGAAACGGCTCGGTGAACCACTGCCGGATCCGTTCCAAGCAGGAGAAACAGCAGACGAAGTATTACTTGACGGATACGACGTATTTTGATAGTTTGTACAGTCTGATTACGCATTACCGGACGCACCCATTGGTCTCACAGGAGTTTTCGATTATTCTGAATGAGCCGGTGCCGCAGCCGAACAAGCACGAGGGGAAGGAGTGGTACCACAAGCAGACCACCAGGGTGCAGGCCGAGGATGTTTTGAAACGGGTGCGAATCGAGGGGGCTTTCTTGGTCAGGCCCAGCGAAAACGATCCCAACTCCTACACCATTAGTTTTAAGTAAGTACATATTTTTGTAATAACACGTTGACTGTGTGGAGATTTCCATATAGTGTGAATCATACTAGATTTATACGACAGCCAAAGTGTTAAAATACATAAACTCTGTTTTTTTTTTTAATATGACCAAACTTAAGGTGGATTTACTGCGAACAGTTGCAGTCCTGCTTTAACAGTAAGATGTTTTAAACATAAAATTTTGAGATGTTGGTAAATGATTATCAATGTGACAAATAAATCATAATTTGTCAAATATATTGTCACGATGCAGAGAGTTTTAAAAAAGAGAACGCTACAGCTTGCAACTTTACAACACATACAGGGATTTTTTTTTAAGTATACTCTCACAGATTCTATATAAACATTTGTAAAATTAATGAACATGCAATCAAAACAGTAGTATACTCATCTGCCTGATGAAGCCACTGTGTGGCGAAACAATTGTTGAAGTGTCAATCAATAAACAGTGAAATCTTAACCAAGTGTGCTATTTACTAAAAGTGTTGATATACGCCTGGTCTCTTCCTCGCCGCGCGACTCGAGCGCCGCTAAGTTGTTGACTGGGGCCGTTTAAATGTCGTGATTAAACCTGTTACGGCAGATCGTGGTTTTTCATCGTTACATACCGTTTTGACGGCAAAACATGCCAACTATTGTGCAGTGCGGATTTCGAGCTGTCGATTTATCTATATTTCGCGAGAAAAGCTTAAATAAAGGGCGAAAACCTTATAGGAAATGTATCGATAAGTTGCAACCCATGTTTTTGTTTCAATGTCAAATGCAAGGTTTTCTGTGACAGCATGCTTCTATGCAATAGATATTAGAAAATAACAATGTTGTTTAAGTACATTTCTTAATGTTAATTCAGTATTGATTAGTAACATTTAATGTTAATACAAATTAATAAAATTCTTTTTTCAGAATATTTTCAGATTGTTTCGTGAATTGATAGTAGAAAGTTTAATTAGATAGCATTTCAAATGTAAAAGGAAGTGTTGCTGCATAAACAATTTTATTCAATATTTAGAATGCAAAATTAATATATGTTGGGAAGGTTAAAATTTTCCTCTGTGGGATTATTTGATTTCACACCGCCAACAAAGTGTTCAGCGCAAATTCTTGTGTGCTTTGTTGGCACCCAGGGTCCATTTTCATCTCTGAAATAAGGACACTTCAATTAAAAGATGATTTTTTATTCGCATTGTTGCATTCAAATTATTTTTCTCCAAGCATTATCACTGTTACTTTTATAGGTTAGGAATGCTGCTGGCAACATGAGGTTTGTTTTCATTTTAATATTGCAGATTGATTGAATAGTTCTATTCAGGTGAAATAGGAATGTTAACATTATTACTTACCCTTCTCGTCGTACACGCGCAATCCACAACTTCTTCCGCTGTACTTCATAATCACGATTCGGGAACGTATAAAATGTCAAACCGACATTTTTCAACTGCGCGTTGGGACAGCCAGGCACGCAACACACTTTTCCCTCCGATTTCCTGCTCATTTCGTCGCTTATTAATAACAAAAACACGCGTGTCACAGCTGTGCGGCATGCGAACAGCTTGCGCCTGTCAACGTGACTCCCAGTCAACAACTTACAGCTTTGGCCGCATGAGGGCGCGTCGGGCGTGAGAGACCAAGTAACAGCCTCAATTATTAAATTTTTAAAGCAGTATATTTTGACTTTCACTTTAAGTCAGTGTTTTATACGTGTGGCGCATGAAATAAAATTTCGAATTTAGATGGGCCTAATTTTGCTTGGTCGCTCCGCTGCGATACGCTACCAAGTCAAATTTTCAGGCTTTTCTAAACTCGAAATTTTACTTCATGCTTAATCTGGGATTGAAAACACTCGTTAGAGTCTTCAAATTGAACCTAACCTAAAACACAACTAAATTCTTGTAACGTCAAATTTAATTGGTCATATTAAAAAAAAAAACAGATTATAAGTACAATAAAGTTGTATTATTCTTATTTGGACAATGCTAAAGTTCGGTTTCCACATTACTGCGCATGATCATGCAAACTTTCTTGAAACACTAAGTATTCTGAAAGAATTAAAATATGCTATAGTAATTCATCTATATTTTCTGATACAAAAAAGTGTGAACATTGTATTTTTTTATTGGATTTAGGGCAGATAAGAAGATAAAGCATTGTCGAATAAAGAGAGAAGGCAGACTGTACACGATAGGGAATGTTGAGTTCGAGAGTTTGGTGGAACTGATTTCCTATTATGAGCATCATCCGTTGTATAGAAAGGTGAAACTCTGCCATCCGATCAACGAGGATGCGATCAAACGGATGGGAATGGTGAGTGTATTTTTGTTCTACGATTTTATATATTTTTATTTCTCATTGATTTTATTGGATATTAATGAAAGTAAAGAAATACTTAATTACTTTTTATTTCTATTCTTAAATACTGTTTTATTTTTTCATTTTCTCATATACTCTTGGTTGGAATACACAGATCCATTTGCACCCCGACCGATTAGCTTTAATCATCTACTAATCATTGATTAAACCTCTGATTAAGTCAAATTTATAGAACATAAGAATAATAATAATAATAATAGCCTTTATTGCCCAAACGGAAAAACCCAATACAGGACAAAATCAAAATAATATAATAGATTCAAAAATTACAGTAATAACATTACAAATATAGAAAATGTAAAATATAGAAATAAAGAGAAATAAAAAAGAACAAAATATAACATATAATAAAAAAAATAAATGCACTTAATGATAAAATGATAACATGAAAATGATTATTATTAATGATTATGATTATGATCTCTTAACATTACAAAAAATGTCGTCGAAATGTTTATTACCATTTATACATATATGAGAGATCGGCGCTTTTAATAATATGTTAGTTCTGGCTATAGGGGTATTGAATGTAATATCTTGACGTGATGACAAGCGTAGAACGTTGAATTTAACCATTGCGAGTAACTGTGGCGAATCAATAATGTTATTAACCAACTTATACATAAATGTGCCGCTGAAAAGCTCGCGTTGTAATAATGTTGTATAATCCACAGTATGATCAGGATATGTACCAGTCATTTTGAAATGTAAGAATTTTAAAAATCTTTTTTGTACTCGTTCCAGCATTAGCGACTGATTAGTGTAATGGGGATAAAAGATTATGGAGGCATATTCCAAGCGACTTCTGACTAATGCAAAGTATAAAACCTTAAGTAACTCCACATCATAAAAATACTTAGATGTGCGCATTAAGAAGCCAAGCATCCTAAATGCTGAAGACGAAATATTACAAATATGCTCAGAAAACGATAACCGACTGTCAAACACAACACCAAGATCTTTAAATGTACGTTCACGAACTAACATATTTTCTTGAATGGAATAATTAAAACAGTTAAATTAGTACTTTATAAAAACACAACAATTGTATTTACAAATTGTTAACACAATTGCATTTTGGTGAAAGAGACATGTTAAAGATTTCTTACAAATTTATATCATTCTAGAATCATGATAGGGTTCATGATTCTAGAATGATATAAATTTGTAAGAAATCTTTAACATGTCTCTTTCACCAAAATGCAATTGTGTTAACAATTTGTAAATACAATTGTTGTGTTTTTATAAAGTACTAATCACTGATTAAGTTAATCGACTTGGGTGCAAACGGGCAACAGTCATGTGTATTTTGTGAGGTTATGTAATGTCAAAACTGTCATTAAAATGCATATGCATCAATCAAGAATTCTCATGCAGGACGAAATACAGGAGAATGGGAGATTTCCCGATGAGCCAGTAGTTTTTTTTTTTTAAAACACTAAGGTATACCTACAGTGATGTAATTAAGTCATTGTACAGGGTGGACCAAAAGTTCTTTTACATTTCACATGATGATTTAAAAGAAACTAGTTATGTGAGATAAAAACTTTCTATTTATTATTAAACTACACAAATAGGGATTTTATTTTTTATAATTACATCATCCATATGTGATGCTTGACTATTTTGACACTGCTGCAACCTGGAGCGGAAATTTTCAATGACGGCCTCACAACTGTTTCGTGAAATGTTTTGCATTTCCTCTCGAATATTTTCCTTTAATTCCTCTAGAGAGATTGGGTTGCTGTTGAAAACTTTACTTTTAAGGTATCCCCAAAGAAAGAAGTCCAGTGGGGATAAGTCAGGGCTACGAGGTGGCCAGTTAATGGCACCTCTTTTGGATATCACTTTTTGTCCAAAAATTTCGCGAACAGCACTTAATGAGTCGTTGGAAGTGTGGCATGTTGCCCCATCTTGCCGAAACCACGATCGTAAATGTAAATCTTTGTGAAGAATACGAATCAAAGATGTTCTGGGCACACCTAAGGCGTTAGACCGCTTCCGAGTAGAGAGTCCATGATTTTCACGAATAGACGCTCTTACACGCTCGACGTTTTGGGGATCTCTTGATGTTCTAGGTCGGCCGGATCGTGGTTAATTCATTGTTGAACCTGTTTTCTCGAACTTCTGTACCCATTTTCGAATCAATTGAATCGATGGAGCTTTATTTTTACGCCGTATGTTGTAATGAGCGCAAAATTTTCGTTGCGCTAGAGTAAAAGAATCGTTGTTGCGGTAGTACTCACGTACACAGAACGCACGTTGTTTATTGCTGAACGACGCCATGGTACTGAATTCTCATTGGCCGCTCTTGCGCTTTGTAACCCTTCCGCCCCGCCCCGCCGTCGCTGCTCGTCGCAGCTACCGATTTAAATTTAAACGGACTTTTGGTCCACCCTGTATGTATATCTCGGAAGGTTTTTTGATTGTTCATGCGTATGTAGAGAATATATAAGGCCAGTCGTCCACTGGAAGCGACAACACGCGGCTACGCGCTCACGCGATCCTAGCGGCAACATGCGTATACGCGCGACAGATCCCGACGTGTGTAAATCCAATGAATCTCGTCCACTACAAGCGTGCGCGGAAATGCGGATTCTCGCGCCGAGCGTGTAGCAGCGCCAAGTCCCAAGGAAATGGGATCTGTCGCTCGTAGCCGCGTCTTGTCCTGCGCCTTTACGCTTCCATTTTACGACTGTAATTTCGTTATTTACACAGCTATTTATTTCATATTTTCAATATAAGCAAATAAAGGATTAGTCGACTCATCCATTGAGTTGATTTTTCTATAATAGCATGAATTTCATTATAATAAAATGAAAGAAAATAGCATAACTTGTGATTCTTTTTAGTGTACTATTTATATTATTTATGAACATTTAAATCAAGAGAAAGGTTTTGTTAGAAATAAAAACATCCTCTGTGCGAAATTTTACAGCAGTGCTTATGACCTCTGTAAATCATAAAAATGCCCTCTGTAAAGTGCTGCTGTCTCTTGCATTTTTCTTAATACTCATGGCGTTTTCTGTAAAATTACAGAAATCTTGATGTCATATTGTTACTATCCATTCAACACACGTTCTTAGGTTTCGTTTGATTGTGTCGGTTGTGCTGTTATTTGAACATTTTGTGCGCATGTATTTTTTTGGAATGATTATATTTTTGTAATTTCTTGCAATGTTCAACTAATACCGATGGGCCGGAGAGTTCCGGGTCGCGTGTAGGCTGGATATTGGTATTTGCTTGATTGTGTTTGGTGAATTTCGGGCGGGCGACGCTCAGGATTTTGTCAGGCCCGTCGGGCCGGTCGGTCGGCGGGTGCGGCGTTTTGTATCGCTCTTGATCGTTTCAATTTCAAATGTAAATATTTTATTTTTGTATTGTGGTAGGTCGGGAGAATTATACTCAGCATATTTTTTCATTCATCGTAATTAGGCAGATTTTAAAATTATATATATATTCAAATAAGCGTAAACACTAAGAAAAAAATACTTTCTCTCGAAACAGTATATTTTTCTTAGCTTTTGTTAAGATCGTTATATAATTTTTTTAGTTATTTAGTAATGAACAGTTCTATTTGGCATCCTTTCATGTTGTTTGATTTTTGTTACTAAAATGGGAAAGTCTATTGATAAAAGGGCAAAGTCATTTGGCAAATAGTGAAATAAGCTGATATAAAAATCCTCTGCATCCATTAAAAATATATTTTAAATTCATAACTTTGACGGTTCTAACAAACTGAGCAGCGCGAAGTCACATGCAGTGTACGACCCCTGTCGCGTGTAGCCGCTACTCTTGCAGCCGCTCGTATCGCGTAAGCGCGTAGCCGCGTGTTGTCGCTTCCAGTGGACGACCGGCCTAATGTTGTTTCAGATAGAAAGAAATGTCTGCAGTTGACGTCTACTAGTAAAAATGACATTTATTGCATAATTCATAAATAAAAAAACTCGTAAGGGCCAACGAAACCTATTTCGCAGGTTGTTAATGTACCGCCTATCCGCCCCTAATCTCATGCATCCATATTCTTTAATATGTTTGTTTGGTTTTTCTGGAAAGAAATATGTAAACAAAAAAATCTTAAATAATATGATTTTTTTTTCATTTTCTGAAAGTTAAAATTAATTTCAAAAACACACAATGTTGAGAAAATATTTGTGTATAAAATAATGCATTTCTTTATTTACTTACTCAAATATATATTAGAAATTCTGTTTAAATAAAAAATATAAATCTTAAATTAAAGTACAATATATAAACTATAGTACATACAGATCATGTGAGCCATAATTTTGTTCATTAGAGTCAACCATAAAAGACAATGACAAATATAATAGCAATATTTTTAAGTAGAAAACAGGGTTGTTTAAAAAAAACGTTTTATTTTATTTTAATTACGACAAACAGTTTTTTTTACACAACATGTTTTTTTCGTTAAAACAGCGTAAAACATTAGCAATTAAAAACATGTTTAAAACACTTTTATGACGTGTTTAAAACAGAACATACAGGCCATTTTTCTTTTGAGTATACATATCCCGATAATTACAACGTTTTTTAAATTGGCGGGAATTTGTTGTTTCAAAGCTGTTAATTTCAGGCTATTAACGAGTGTTTTCCACTCCCAGACTAAGCATGAAGTAAAATTTCGAGTTTAGAAAAGCCTGAAAATTTGGATTGGCCGCGTAGCGAAGCGGAGCGGCCAATCCAAATTAGGCTTTTCTAAACTCGAAATTTTACTTCATGCGCCACGCTTAAAAACACTGATTTACAGTGCGGTTCAAAAAACACATATGCAACAACGATTATAAGTAACCTAATATACGTTAGAGTTATTGGGTTGCCTATAATCACTGTTTTAAACAATTTGTTCAGCACAGAATTTTACTCACGTTTTATCCACATCTACATATTAGATTGCTAAAGCCGTATATTTTAAACTTTACGATATTTCAGTGTTTTATACGTGTGGCGCATGAAGTAAAATTTCGAGTTTAGAAAAGCCTAATTTGGATTGGCCGCTCCGCTTCGCTACGCGGCCAATCCAAATTATCAGGCTTTTCTAAACTCGAAATTTTACTTCATGCTTAGTCTGGGAGTGGAATAGCCTCGTTTAAAGATTCAAATTAAAATCTTTTATAAAAACAGCGAATGTTATACCTGAAAGAAAATGTTCCTGTATTTAAAAATGACATTTATGCACACACAGTTGTGATATTTTATTGTAATAACATGTTATGTTTAATAATGTAATTTGAAATCTCTTCAAAAATTTTGCTAACATTTAAAATCGTAAACAAAAATCGTTATGAAGTAGTATAAAATATAATTTAGCAAATTTGAGATAATAAAAAAAAAGTTTTAAACAAATTTAAAGTTTAAAACATGTTTTAAACAAATCTAAGATTTAAAACATGTTTAAAACAAAACCGTTTAAAACACGACGGCTGTTTTTAAACATTTTTAAAACAAAGTGTTTTAGACATAACAACCCTGGTAGAAAACATATTTAAAATGGAGTATCCGAAAAATGCATGTCTGTTGTGAAAATATTCATTTCAACCAAATACCACTTTTAGTTCAAAAAGTGGAAAAATACAGAAAGCATGACTTGAAAGTCGGCTCCTCAAATATTACAAGTGTAGAAAAAAATTAATAACATTGTCATGATGCTTTGTCCATTATTTTATTTTTATAACTACAAAAAAAAAATAGGTGTTGATAATTAATGTCATTTTCACAATACACATGAATGTTTAGTTTATTCCATTTGAAATCAATTTTTAAACATATTTTATCAAGTGATTAATGATAAACAAATTTTAAAAAAATCCATTTTAATGTCAATTTCTATACTTGCTTATTTTTCTCTCTTCTGGCAACTATGAAGAATATATTTTTGGCTCATGGATTATAAAATGTTATTATTACAAAAATGTATTAATCTTAAATTAACTATAGTACCTACAATTCATAAATATAACAAATTTTATTATCGTAAATTTATTAGAATTAACATTATTTTTCATTTATATATTTTTGATACATTTTATACAGGAAAAATTGCACCAAACCGACCCATATTTTTATCCACAGACTGCGTTTTTCTGCACGCTCTTAATAATTAAATGAAGAAATATATACAGTAGAACCTTGCTATACCGGGCCTCAAGATACCGTGATTCGGATATATCGGGGTCATTTTTCAGGTTTCTTTTTTTTTAAAGATGTTAATTTTAATAATTGACTGCGTACTGCCCTGATTAGGTAAAACGTTTCGGCGTCATTATTGTATTATATAGTATGTCTTGTTATGTAAGTGGCTACTGCACATATGTATATATATATATATATATATATGTATATATATATATATATATAATATTGAAATTGTCACTACTACATCATTAGAAGAACAAAACAGAAGAGTAATACGAAGCCAAACAAGAAATTCACGCATTAAGTAGTACGTAAAAGTCAAACAAGTGGTTGCTAGAGCAATGGAATTTTGATAGTTATTCCTGACGATGATGACTGCGACGTCATCGAAACGTCGAATTAAAAATAAAATGGACCAGAGCCAAAAAAATACGCGGGACCAAACCCGAAGAAACAGTGATACATATATATATATATATATATATGCGCGTGTGTGTATGTGACTATTATACAAATTACATATATTCGGATATACCGTGTCATCCCGGTATAACGAGGTTCTACTGTTTATGCAAAATTTAAATAATAATAAATTTATAAAAAATCCCCATCTTTATTGCTTTTATATTAAATTTATATATTTCTCAAGTTATGAATAAAATTAATGAATTAATTAAAAATTAAGCTTAAGAAAGTCATAATAGTACATATATTATTCCTTATAATTATATTTAAATAAATAAAATCTTATGTATTGTTGAAAATTCAGTTAATACGTAGCATTTAAACTCTATTTAATAAATTAGGTTTTAAAGACTTTTTGAGACATAAATGTAATCTTAAGTTGAATCGGTAGATTGGATAAGAGAACAAATGACAGTTTTGGAAAATCAAAACAAAAACTGCAATACAACTATACGTAAGTTTAATGACAAGAAAATGGTGATGTGTCCATCATAACACTTTTTATATCCACTATTCTCGTCATTACACTTATACAGAGAGTTTTATGTAACACCGAACATTTTCATAACGAGAATTTTTCTTTTAAGTATACATTAGCATGCGTTGTACATTTGCCGACGCTCTGTTTTTAAAAGAATTTAATTTGAAGCTTTAAACGAGTGTTTTCCACTCCCAGGCTAAGCATGAAGTAAAATTTCGAGTTCAGAAAAGCCTGAAAATTTGGTTTGGTCGCGTAGCGCGAAGCGCGGAGCGGCCAAACCAAATTTTCTAAACTCGAAATTTTACTTCATGCGCCACCGACACAAAACACTGATGCAATGTAAAGTTTAGTGGTGTGTTTTAAACTTTGTAATATGTCAGTGTTTTGAACCGGTGGCGCATGAAGTAAAATTTCGAGTTTAGAAAAGCCAGAAAATTTGGTTTGGCCGCTTCGCGCTACGCGACCAAACCAAATTTTCAGGCTTTTCTAAACTCGAAATTTTACTTCATGCTTAGTCTGGGAGTGGAACACACTCATTTCAAGTTTTAAATTGATTTTTTTTAACAGCGAATATCTAAAAATGTACAACATATACAGTCTAATTGTGACATGTATACTTGGAAGAAAAACTACCTGTGTGTACACGTTGAAGGATTAATTGCAATTGATTGGCTACAATTTTTAATGGTCAAATAGGCAACCCAATTTACACATAACTTGAAAAATAAAGGTGTCAAATTGTATTGGATGAACATGTTCGGTGTTACATAAAACTCTCTATGTATGGTTGTATTGCAGCTTTTGTTTTGATTTTCCAAAACTGTCATTTTTGGATTTGTTCCCTTTTTTAAACTACCGATTCAATTTCAAGTAGAAATGGTGCATGTCACGTTACAGTAAAAAAAAATCGGCAATAAAATACTCATTTAAATCAGTATGTTACTTATACAGAGTATCAATTCCAAATGTACTTAAGTATTTATTTATTCGATAAAAAAACAGTCAGAAACAAGAATAAATTTTGTTTAAATTTTGTTCTTCTCCCTAAATGTCTTTTTTTTGCTCTCGATTCTTGCTCAGTCGTGTATTTTATATATGTACCGGGTGTTTAATTAAGGATGACCACAGAGACCGCATAGACGCTAAGTGACACCACCTCATGTTACAAAAAAAAAAGGATGACCATCAGCTAGCTGTATTTCAGAAAGTATGCGATTTCTATCAAGGCCGTAGCCAGAAAAAATGAAGGGAGTTATAAAAATTTCGGAGGGAGGTTTTAAGGGAATGGGACGTTTCATCGCCGGGCCGGTTCATCGCCTGGCCAGTTCATCGCCGGGCCAGTTCATCGCCTGGCCAGTTCATCGCCGGGCCAGTTCATCGCCAGTTGTTTCATCGCCAAGCCAGTTTATCGCCAGGCCAATTGCGATAGGATATGTCAGGATAGATTAGGATAGGTTTGGATGGGTCAGGATAGGTAAGGATAGGTTAGGATAGGCTAGGATAGGTTAGGACCAGACGACCAGACTTACTGTTTTTGTCAAAAATATACATATGTTCTCCGTGGATAAACTTTTCATTCCCTCTTTTGGTCAAATTTTGTGTTTCCATACTTGCAAATAGTAAACCTTAATCTGAATTGCACTCAATGACATATATCAAAAAATCACAGCATTCTCATTCGATTTTTATTAAGTTTGAGTAACGATTACTTGGTTATAAAACCTAATATTAAATTAGTGGACAATTTCCAGAATTGGGTAATATTTGAAATATTATTATTAGATATAATCTTTCTTTCAAAATTTATTTTATAAAATATTGGCGATGAACAGGCCTGGTGATGAAACGGCCGGCGATGAACTGGCCCGGCGATGAAACGGCGGCGATGAATCGGTGGCGATGAATCAGCGGCGATGAAACGTCCTAGACCGAGGTTTTAATGGCAAAAATATTGTTTTTGCTCTTACTAAATTTAAAGATGCTTTTACATATAAAAATTTAACATTTTGAAAATTTCGGGGGGGGGGGGGGGTTGGACCCCTATACCCCTCCCCCTGGCTACGGCCTTGCTTTCTATGGAGAGAAATAATCTCCGTTAATCTTTTAATTCTCATTTTTGACATCTTGAACATAAAACAGAAGAGCCGAAAGACCTACTAGATTTTAATAAATATCTTTATATAGTGCACATTTAGAAATGGGCAATTCTATCAAACTTTTTAATATATCATCGATTAGGATAAAGATATTAGGACAAGGTTTCCGCCATTTTTTCAGTATATTTCGCTGTAATAATCTAGCTTAAGAGAACTATACCTTACAATGTTTAAGAAAATATGGTGGTTTTTCCTGAAATGGAGGTTACTGTAAGAAGTAAAGTTAGCGAGAGCGAAAATTGTAATAAAGTGCTTTCAATTACCTATCAAATCAGTGTAGTTTCATTAATTTCGGTCAATCCTAACTAAAGTTACATGCAGTTGAATGATCACACTTTGTCGCTCTCCCCTACTTCATATTTCCGAGATAGAAAAACAAGTAAGACGCTAAAACTAAATATAATTCAACGTAGATTTGGATGTGTATAGTTATGTTGAAAGTCGCTCAATTTAGCAGAACTTAAAAATAATTTCCAGTGATTTCTCTTTGCTAATATGCAGTTTTTTACCCCAACAAGCTACGCTGCAAATTTCCTGTCATACAGCCGTTCAAGGCTGTAGCTAGGAAAAAATTTGGGGGGAGGGGGGTTACTGGCAAAAATTGCTTTTGTTAATATACAAAAATTAACCATTTTGAAAATTTCGGGGGGGTAGGAACCTCCATATCTCCCCTCCCCCCCCCTGGCTACGTTGGCCATGCTTAACCAAACACCCGGTATTATGTTCATACAAGCATCTTAAAGCTATTTTGAAGCAGTTATTACCATAAATTAATTCTTTATGATAATAAATTAAATCTAAAGTATTATCTAGATACAAAGAAATCAGTCTTTAAATATCGACTAAACATCATAAACAAGTATTAAAAACATAATATTTAGTCCAAAAGCAAAAGTCTTTAAGAATCAAGAAAGCTCGGGAGCGTAGCTAATATAAGAATATTTCAGTGTTTCTGGCGCACGAAGTAAAATTTCGAGTTTAGATATGCTTGAAAATTTATATTAGTCGGCTACGCGACTAATCCAAATGTTCAGGCTTTTCTAAACTTGAAATTATACTTCATGCTTAACCAAGGAGTGGAAACACTCGTTGGAATTTTTAAACGCTTTTCTAAAAATGATCGAAACAGAATTGGATACGATACAGGAAATTTTTCTGTTAAGTATACTCTGTCAACCACTTTAAATTTCTGGTCAAAAATTGATCAAATTATTTTTTGATAAAAATGTTGTTCGAAGCGAAAGCGAGCAGGTAACATTTCTTAAAGAGATATAACGGCGCCCGTGACAGACACGAGCGAGTGTAAAATTGCCAGTAAGAAGCGCCCCTGACAGACACGAGCATATACATGAAGTAATTAATATTCTGGCATTCGTTGTTTTTACAAGTGTTCAATTTAAAACGTCTAACAAGTGTTACAAGTGGAACTTGATATAGCATGAAGTAAGATTCTCAAAATTCGGTTTCTTCACGTAGCGAACTAGACCATACCAAATTTTCAGCCATTTCTTAACTATAATTTTTACTTCGTGCGTCAGGCGTATAAAACACTGATTTAACCTGAAGTTTAAAATCTACTGGTATAGTACTTTAGCAGTGTATTTTAAAGTTCACTATATTTCAGCGTTTTATACACGTGGCGCATGAAGTAAAATTTCGAGTTTAGAAAAGCCTGATTTGGCTTTTCTAAACTCGAAATTTTACTTCATGCTTAGTCTGGGATTGGAAACACTCGTTAGAGTCTTTGAATTGAAATTTTTTAATAAGATCAATTTACATTGAATAATCCTAAAAGAAAAATTCCTTGTATTTAGAACAGATATTCCTGAGCAAGGAGCATTTACCTGGTCCTCAGAGATATTTTATTAAATTGGTAGTAGATACAAATAATTTGAAGCAGTGTGTACCATCGGTGGAAACAAAATGTTGGGACACGTACAAGTTTTTTAGTGTGTATTTGGATTTGTCACTTAATTGTCATTTGATGTATCGAAAATGAAAAAATGAATTCGATAATTCCTTTCATTTACATAGTTTTATTGTCATTTTCATAACCTGAATTTAAATAACCTAATTTAAATATAAATAAACAATATAAATATGGTTATGTTTGATATTGTCTATTTTTCGATATATCCCATCATTTTATATCCACTGATCGTACATTTGTAATCGTAATCTTTGTTAAATGAATTATTTATTTTATGAGTTAATTGAATCGTCATATTACTGTCATATTTACCTTCACATAACCTACAAATTAGAAGTTGATTTACAACATAACACTTGCATCACACCACTAAATTCTAGAAATGTCAAATTTGATTGGTCATATAAAAAACAGATTAATGTATACTTAAACTCCCTGTATGTAGCTACGCCACTGAAAGCACTTAATGACTTTTACCTTCAAACCGACAATTTTACAACGTTACACCAATAAAAATAAAAATATTAAGGACAAAAATTGCTTACAAGCCTACGTCATCCAACTCCTCGTCCTTTTCCTCGATTTTTTTCGGAACCGCGATCGCCTTGATCATGTGATATTTCGGCACATAGGGCACCGAAATTTTCAAAAAGTCCGGCCGCTGCTCCTTAGGAAGGTACGCATACGGATCCACCGGCATCTTGGAAAATTCCCGATTGCTCCCACCCAAAACCATCGGCAATACAAACCGATACTCGTTCTTGTACTTTTCCTGAAACTTGTCGTATTGGGAATAATCAATGGAGTATTGGATGCTCTTTTTCGGCGCTGCCGTCGTTGTAGTTTCAATTCTTTCAGTCGTCGTTGTTGGAGTTTCAGTTGTTGCAATTGGTGTTTGAAGCGAAGAATGTTGGTGAACTATTTGCGGCCAAAATCCGTAAGTTATTTTAGGCCCATGAGGATTCTGATTGATCATTTGTGTTAAAGTCGCACCATTTTGATGATTATGCGTTAAATGTTCTTGATTTTGAATCATATTAACTAGATTCAAAGGTAGATAATGTTGAACTAAATTGTCGTGATGATTTTGATTCAAATACCCTTGATGATTTAGATTTAAATACCCTTGATGATTTTGATTTAATTGCCCTTGGTGTTTTTTACTTGATTCCTCCTGATGGTTTTGATTTAAATATCCTTCGTGCTTTTCACTTGAATTCTCTTGATGGTTATGATTTGAATTCTCTTGATGATTCTGATTTAAATACCCTTGGTGATTTTGATTTAAATGCTCTTGATTATTTTGATTTAAATGCTCTTGATTATTTTGATTTAAATTCTCTTGATTATTTTGATTTAAATCTCCTTGGTGGTTTTGATTTAAATCCTCTTGGTGGTTTTGATTTAAATGCTCTTGATTATTTTGATTTGAATCTCCTTGGTGGTTTTGATTTAAATCCTCTTGGTGGTTATGATTGAAATGTCCCTGATGATTTTGACTTGAATCCTCTTGATGATTCTGATGCAAACTCTCTTGATTCACCAGTGAAAAATGTTGATGATTTTGAATCAAATTCTCTTGAGGATTTTTTTGCTTCAAACTCTCTTGATTCACCAGTGAATAATGAAGATGATTTTGAATAAAATTCTCTTGAGGATTTTTTTGATTCAAACCAACGAAATATGGCTGGTAAATCAATCCATTCTGCGGGTTTATATAATACTGAATCCTCCCCTTGATTACTGGTTTTACCGCCGTAACTTTGACAACTTCCGGTTTTAAAGTTTGAGCAATTGGTGCGGCCGTTGTGACCTCGACAACTTCCGGTTTCAAAGTTTGAGCTGTTGGTCTGGCTTGAATTTTCAAATTTTTGATAATCGCTCCAGTGTGCGGATCAACGTAATAAAGGTATTCTTCTGGTAGGGGTAGAGTTTGCTGGGGGTGCATCTGGGGCTGGGCGATCGCGTGCACGCCTTCGTGTTCCGGAATGTCCGGAATTTGGATGTAGCTCTGAGTGCCCGGAATCATTCTATACCAGTGCAGCAAAGTCTGGCCGTTGGTCAGAAAAGTCTTCTGCAAGATTAGCGGTTCGAGTTTCACGTATTTCAATTTATCCGTTAGGGATAGGTTCATTTTCGAAAAATCACTCGTTGAAATTGTTGCGGCGTTTTTGATTCCATCTGTCGATGTCGAATGGATCTCGTTTTGATTAATTAAAATTTGATTTTGTGGAAATCCGGAATGTATTTGATTTTGAGGAATTCCAAAATGCGTTGGATTTTGAGAAAATGCAGTTAGGGCTTGAGGAATTCCGGAATTCGCTATATTTTGAGAACTTCCAATTGGATCTTGAGGAACTGCTGAATTGATCGGGTTTGGAGACATTTCAGTTCCTGGGATGATCTGATTTTCTGAAGTCACGCTCCCCAAAGCCTCTAAATTGTCGGCCAGTTTGTTCGTTCTGAACGGATTTTGAGGGTACCAGTAAAAATAATTATTTGCCGGATTTTGTTGGACGAAATAAGGGCGATTTAAATTGAAATTCTTGGGCGGATTTTGCTCGGAAGGATGAGGTTGGTTTACATTAGGATTCTGTTGAACAGATTGGAGATGATTTACGTTCGGATTTTTTTGAATAAATTGGAGATGATTTGAACTTGGATTCTTTTGAATAGATTGAGGATTCAAATTCTGATTCTGGTGAATAAATTGGAGATGATTTGAATTTGGATTCTTTTGAATAGATTGAGGATTCAAATTCTGATTCTGGTGAATAAATTGGAGATGATTTGAATTTGGATTCTTTTGAATAGATTGAGGATTCAAGTTCTGATTCTGGTGAATCAATTGGAGATGATTTGAATTTGGAATAGATTGGGGATTTAAATGCGGATTCTGTTGAATATATTGGAGATAATTTAAATTTGGATTCTGTTGAATATACTCATGAGGATTTGAATTCTGGTTTTTCTGATTCAATTGAGGATGCAAATTCTGGTTTTTCGATGGAGTTGTTTGAAAAGAATCAAGATTATTCAAATTCTGATTCTTCAAATTGTGTTGGAAATAATTATTTTGAGATTGTTGCAACTGCATTAAATTCTGACTATCTGAAGGGATATGAAAATTATGAAGATGCGGATATTTCCAAAATTCTTGGGCGTTAATTTTTTCGGTTGTGCTTTTCTGAGATTCTTCATTCTGCAGTGATTGTTGATTAATCAGTTTTTCCGTTGTGCTTTTCTCAGATTCCCCAATGTTCAGCTCGAAAAACTTGCACTTTAATTTCAACTCCTCGATGAACTGCTTTTCCTTATCGTTGAAACTCAGCGGTTTTTCCGCGTTCCCCATTTGAGAAATTATTTTTTCGATGATTTGAGATTCGTTCAAATTCGTTTCCGCCTTTTCGCCATTTTCCATTTGAGATATTTCCTTAATCATTTCAGATTCATTCAAATTCATTTCCGCCTTTTCGGCATTTCCCATTTGAGATAGTATTTTCTTGATCATTTCAGGTTCGTTCAATTGCGACGCAGTTTCCGCTTTTTCGCCGTTTTCCATTTGAGAAAATATCTTCTTGATAATTTCCGATTGCATTGTTTCCGTTTGAGAATTTTTCTCGGCGATTTCAGTTTCGTTTTTTTCGGCATTTTGTGCTTGGAAGATTTCCGATTCTTGTTGGATTTCTTCCGTCGTTTCCGAAACGATTTTCTTGATCATATCCGTTTGCTCCTGGGCCATTTCGGATATCGTTTTTTGAGTTGTTTCAGAGCTGGCTTCTTCGTCAATTTTTGGAGTGGCGTAGGCTTCGATGAAATCCGTTGATTCTTGCGAATTTGTTGAGTGTATCATGGAAATAAGGCACTGGAAGATAAATACGAACATTTCAATAATATGGTGACTTTAAAATTTCATAATAATAATGATAAAATTGGACTTGAGTAATTCTAATTATCTTCGAGTTGAGCTGCAAAATCATCAAATTGCTAAGTTTTACTGAAATTCAATTCAAAATCCACTGGATTTGTTTTTTAAGATTTGAACTACTACAATTCTCTTCTCAAGTGAAGCAATAATGTTTTAAGTTTGTCATTTATTTGATAACATTCACTTATTTTTGCGCAATCAGTATTTTTTGTTTTATCCAATTTATTGAACAAGTGTTTTCCACTGCTTGATTTGATTAACCATGAAGTAAATATTGCACTGTTTTTTTTTTTTTTTTTTCTGAATTTTATTGCTGAGGGTAACTTTTATGTGTGTTCCTTACCGATCCAGCATTGATCTGATAGTGATTGATAATAATGAACGAAATGTAGGTCGCGTATAAACGATTTTTACTATATGTATAGTCGCGATTTGTTTCTAAACTTGTACAACCATATCAATAGACGTTAACAGAATTTTAAACCGCTGTACTAAGCATTAGTATTGTTCAGTGAAGTTCCTAAAACTGTCTACTATAGATAGACATTTTAACAGGGCCAATTTTTTTTTTGGTTGTATGTTTCTGGGATACAAGATGGCGCAGAAATAGAAAAATTGCAGAAAGTAGTTTTGACTATGTATTGGTTTATAGTGCCTGCCGAATTTTATCACAACGAATAATAAAAATGACAAGTGCGGAGCGCGTTATTTGTTTGTTTGTTTACATAGCGCCGTGCGAATAAATGAATGGGTATTGAATTACAGAAGACACAGATAAACTGGATAAATATTTATGGTTTTAATTTCTATCGACATACATACAACTGTATAACGAAACAGATGTCTTTTTAGTTTGATATTCCACATGAGTATATACAGAGAGACAAGATAAATTCAAATTCAAAACTATTTGAATTCGAGAAAATAAGCTTACGCTTCTTATAGTTTGCACACTTTAAACATAATATATAAAATTACGAAAAAACTATTCGTGAAAATGCAAACAATGTCTTAATTAATAAGACAACTTAAGACGATAAATATCCATTGAAACAACTACTTCCCGTGCAAATACACCTCCGGATATTGAATTATACAATAAAATATTTAAAATCTTATTTAATTTGATTTGTTACAATGCTCTATTAAAGTATATGTAACGTTTAGGCCAAATTCTCTTCAAACCAACTAACAAATACAAATTTAAAACGGAAGGAGAGATAACAAATTAAATAAGATTTTAAATATTTCATTGTATAATTCAATATCCGGAGGTGTATTTGCACGGGAAGTAGTTGTTTCAATGGATATTTATCGTCTTAAATTGTCTTATTAATTAAGACATTGTTTGCATTTTCACGAATAGTTTTTTCGTAATTTTATATATTATATACAGGAAGTTTTTTTTAAAGTATACGTATTCTAAATTCAGATTATTTTCTTTAAATATTTAGATATATGTTGTTTTTTAAGAGTTCAACTTGAAATTTTAAACAAGTGTTTTCCACTCCCAGACTAAGCATGAAGTAAAATTTCGAGTTTAGAAAAGCCCCGTGAAAATTTCTACGCGGGGCTTTTCTAAACTCAAAATTTTACTTCATGCGCCACGCGTATAAAACACTAAAATACTGTGAAATGTATCTATATTTGAACCTCACTTGAAATCAGTGTTTTATACGCGTGGCGCATGAAGTAAAATTTCGAGTTTAGAAAAGCCCAGAAAATTTGTCTCGGGTCGCTGCGCGACCCTCGACAAATTTTCACGGGGCTTTTCTAAACTCGAAATTTTACTTCATGCTTAGTCTGGGAGTGGAAAACACTTGATTAAAGCTTCAAATTAAACTCTAAAAAAACAACGCATGTAGGAAAATTTACAGTTTATGCACATTTATATTTTATTTTATATATATATATATATATATATATATATATATATATATATATATATATATATATATATATATATATATATACTAAATAGGTAAGCAAATGTCAAAAAAACACACTTCCCAAACAGCGAGCGAAGCCGGACACCCCCCGAGGCAAAAAAACACACTTCCCAAACAGCGAGCGAAGCCGGAGACCCCCCGAGGCAAAACTATCAGACGCCCCGCACCGCCCCTCTCAAAATCCCGACTTTGACAATTTTTTTTGACTAAACTATAAGAGATAAAAAATCGCGGTTTTCAAATTCGGAAAAAGCGCAAAAAACTCTATGGACGAGGATTTTTTTTTTTTGGGGAAAAATCGCCGCTCCCGGGGGCGGGACAGAAAAAAGAAGAAAAACGTCGACATTTTCGCAAAAATGCGCGAGGGACCGTCAGGTCACTGTCTAAACCGTAGACATTAAGGCCACTAAAAAAAATCAGGTAGTAGCCCCAACTGTTTTACAGTGACAGCGGACAAGCAGAATAAAATCGGTTCACTGGGGGCCGAGAAAAAAAAATCCAAGTACATCGGGGCCGATTTTTCTAATTTTCACATTTTTCGCCGTAGCGTCGAGCTGCTACTTCCGATTAAATCGCGGTTAACGGCGTCGGATGCGCTATCAAATTTGCCTTCAAATGGTTTATTACTCGGGCTTCTGCCGCCCCCCGGGGGGCGGCAATTTTACAAAACAATTTTAAACTTTGGACCTTAATAACGCCCTTATGCAATGAGCTACGTCGACTTTTTTTTAGCAAACTGTAGTCCTTGACCTGCTCTACAAGAATTAAACCAGCCGCGCCGCCTCCGATCTTCAACTCGGGGGTGGCAACTGTTTTTTTAAAACAAAAATTTCCCTCAAGTTTGAAAAGCGATAGCGACCAAACGAAAGCTCCAAAAAAATATTCGATTTCAGGGTCTTGTAGCCCAATAAAAGGGCTTTCGATTGATGTACGAACTTTTAGCCGGGGCCCCATTATGGGGCCCACAGCTAAGAAAATATCCGGTCCGGTCCTCCGCCATTTTGTTCGCATACGCGATGACTTATCCGATTGAAAAAAATACTCACAGGTAGCCAAAAGATCACTTATTAGGGTGTGCTCCATGCGCTCTTACTGAGGGGCCCAGAGGGCCCGTAAAAAATTCACAAAATTCAATAATTTTCAACATTTTTAAAGTACTATTTTTTAACGAAAAATCGAAGAAAAAAATTCACCATTCCCTGTGAGTTTATCGTAGAGGGCTGAAATTTTGATCGAATGTACTCTAGGGTAGTACCTTTTATACGCCCCGGATCGCTTCTTATCTTTTGGATATTTGCTGAAATATTTAAGTTTATGTTGGCGCAGTCGTGAAAATCACGAAAAATTACAATTTTTTTTTTTTACTTTCGTCATAATAATAGTAGACCGATGGGAGTTGGACAACAAATGGGCAATAGGAATCTGCATAAATGCTGAAAATTTCATCAATCCAGCTTTATTAGGACGGAAATTGGTATTTTTTTCTGCGCTTCAAAACCGCTTTGCAGGCTAAAACGGCGAATTCAAAATACAATTTTTATTTTTTAGCTCCGCTATTAATTATAGTACAACAATGGCAATTAGATCAATAAATAGGTAATACTAATCTCTATAAATGCTCAAAATTTCATTGATCTAGCTCAATTCAGATCGGAAATAATTTTTTTTTTGCTTTTAAATTATTTAAAAAAAAACAATTTTTATATTTTTTGCTATAGTATTTAAAACAGTGAAACCACTGCAATTGTACCAATAAATAGGAAATACAAATATGTATAAATACTGAAAATTTCATTCATCCAGGTCAATTTGGATAGGAGATAGATTTTTTTTTATTTTTCATATTAATTAAATAGATAAATTTTATTTTTTTGTTTCAGTATTTGATACAGTAGAATAATAAGAATTACCAGTGGATGGGAAATATAAATTTGTATAAATGCTGAAAATTTCAATTATCTAGCTCAAGTAGGACCGGAGCAATAAATATTTTTTACTTTTTAGCAATTCTGCAAAATTATTAGGCGCTGGCTATCAAAAGCCATGAGTGGGAAAAGGACAGACTTATGCGGGTTTCAATGTTAAATTTCGAATCGACAGACTTATGCGGGTTTCAATGTTAAATTTCGAATTAAGGGGTACGTACCCCTTTGGATTTTTTTGAAAAAAAAAACTTTTGTTAAATATATCAAAAAAATCCTTATTTTTTTCTATGACGTTTTTGTGGCAAGTGTTTTATTTTTTTCAACCGGAAGTATTTTTTTTATTAATTTAAATTTAAAAATAATTTAATTTTAATCGAAATAAATACAAATAGCAAATGTAACGATATTTTAGCGATTTCAAAAGTGTAAAAATCAAAGCTAAGCCCGATTCAGTTTGCGAGGGCAGCGAGCAGGCAAGCGAGCGAAGCGAGCTGGGGTGAGCGTTAGCGAGCAGCAGAGTCCTTTTAATATACAAACTGCTTTCTCCATCCATCGCATTCTCACTACCTCAACAACACATCATTCTCCAACCACAACATTCGGCTTACGTACCCTCCTCCTTTCCCCCCGCCATCACTCGATTGTTGCAATTATTGCATTGTTAATGCATTAAACATTTTTTAGTTTTGATTTGAACAATCCCTCACGCTTTCTGCGGGCTTTAGCTTGGTACCCGCAGTTAGTTCCAGCGGAGCGGTGATGAAGATAAAGGTGTACTAGATACATTATCGTTTTTACCTAAATTAAATATTCCCTGTATTTATATTGTAGACAAACAGTTGAATTCTGGCAACATAAAATATATATTCATGTTATTTGCAACTACATAAGTGATTTAAATGATTACTATCAAATATCGTACATGACCGTCGCGTGCTGCACTCCTTAATTTGGTAAATTGCAATGAAGGACACAAAAGGAATAGATGCGAACACGAGAGGAGGTCTACCCTCTAAGCTGGGTAGGCGACACTTCAAGCTGAGTAGGCTAAGCCGCACGAAAAATGAGGAATTACAATAACCCAATTCGAACCCTAGACGCTAAGCTGACTAAGTGCCTCGGTAATTAAATCGCCGAGTGTCGCACATTCAATTTGGTAAATAAATGAAAAAGGATTTTTTCCAACTCATCACCTGAATCAACATATACCGGCATTCCACATTCCTATTCAAAACATGAATCCAGAAATGCACTTATATTTAAAGAATGTATTGGGAAATATTTTAATAATGTCTTTCTTTGTTGTGTATCAACAACATAATCAATCAATTAACAGTCCGCGGCAGAAAAATTACATTCGTAATTCAAGGCCGCGCACCGGGAACCCGTGTCGCGACAAATGCCGTACATGAATTCTACATATCAAACCCAATTTCTTTTCACATGTTTTTAGAAATTACAGTATAGTTTTAAGATATTACTAAAATAGCACGATGCTGCCCCTATTTATTAAAAGCATAATCAAAATTTACACTGCTCTTGTGGAGATTTCTAAGCAACGATTAATTTATTTATCATTTATTTTAGATTAATACATTTAATACAACATGTTTATAATAATTACTTTAATAAATTAAAGCAATATGAAAAAAAAATAATGTTTTCTATGGAAGTATTGTACGCATTTATGTGATCGTTTAAGAGTGCTGCGCTGCACTGAACTATTGTGATCAAGAACAAGATGATTAACGAAGCTCACCAAAATTATGCAAATAACTACGGTTTGTTGGTTTTCTATTTTTGTTTTAAGAGGTCGGTGTTGTCACTAAAGGTTCTAATAGCTGTCTAACAAATGTTTTCCACTCCTTGATTAAGGATAGAGTAAAATTTAAAGTTTCGAAAATTAAAACAATTTGGTTTGATGGCTCCGCGAAGCGACCAAACCAAATTTTCAGGCTTTTCTAAACATAAAATTTTACTTCATGCTCTAGGTGTATAAAACACTGATTTCAAGCGAAGATTAAAATTTACTGTTAAGGCTGGGAATTTTCAAATTGAAAGATTCAATTATTCATTGAAAAACATATTTAAATATTTGAAATGTTTAAATATTTTAAAATGTGAAAAATTTAGTGATTGAAATATTTATATTTGAATATTCGTCCATATTCAAAATATTCAAATATTTGGATATTCGAAAATGTGAAAAATTTAGTGATTGAAATATTCATATTTGAATATTATACTATTTGAATTATTCGTATTTAAATCCCAGCCTTAGTTATTTACTCTGGCTCATTATTTCTTGCTGTTTGGAGAAATATTGAAAATTGTTAACTAAACACTTTATTAATAAATAAATTACTCATTTAATGTACTAACCATAAATAGAAACAACTTGAACCTCTCCATGTTTGCGCTTTATTTCTTTAATTTACTGCACTTTTTCAAAAACTATTTCCTCACTTGTAACTCTAACTAGAATCAGTGTAGATGTTCTTCTAAAGCACTTTAGTAGAACCTGTTTCAAAGTATCCACATCGCGTATCAAATAAAAAAAAAAGTACCCGAGCGCGCACCAACACACTCGCGCACGCACGCGAGGGACGCACAATAGATTTAAAAACCACTCTCTGTGACTCCCTTTATAGTTTTTTAACCCTTGGCTGGAATTCTCCGCCTCCCCTCTCCTTCCCTTCGTGAACAGACACAGTCAGTGCCCAAAGGTTATCTTTTCAAATCACTGCGCCTTCCCCTCCCCACTCCCCTCCCACACAACTCACCTGTATTAGTAATACAGTGTTCTCTTTATTTATTCTGCATCACTCTCAGGCTTATTGTTGAATTTTCGATTCTTTCTATATCCTTTATTTTTATTAGTGATGGGAATAATCGATATACTAATTAGTAATTAGTCGATTATTGAAATATATCGATTATTTATTATGCGCAAATTAGTATCTACTAATTTAAGCGATTATTTGATTGGGTAAATTAGTAATTACCAGAGCTGGGATGAATCCTCAAAAACAGGATTCGAATCACGAATCCGAATCACCTAATATGATTCGAATCACGAATACTCGAATAAAGGATTCGTAAGTGAAAAATATGATTCGAATCCTCATTTTGGAATCACGGATACAAATCCTTTAAAAATAAATTTGAATCTATTACTTGCAACCAGTAATATTTTATTCCATCAGTTTCTATTAACAAAAATGTTCATTTACCGACTAAATATCTGATTATATATTGATTTTAATTATTTATTTATTTATTGTATATTACCCAACAGCCACGAAGGCCAATTACAGGACAAATTAAAAAAAAAAAAATAAATAAAAGACAGTACAATACATTCCTAAATGATAGAACAGATACACGTATATGTATATACATATACATATTCACATACAAGAACACCAGAAAAATACACTTACACTTGAGTCACGTTACTTATCAATTCACTCATTAATCTTCGCTCGCAGCATGTATAAAATATATCTATATTTTTGCAATGGCTATTCACTGTTTTACACATTGACAAAATCGGCGAGTTCATGTGATGATATGTACTAATGATGATATATGTGTTATTGGACTTCATTTTAAATCTGTGTTTTATACAATTTATACGCGTGGCGCATGAAGTAAAATTTCGAGTTTAGAAAAGCCCCGTGAAAATTTGTCTCGGACCCGAGACAAATTTTCACGGGGCTTTTCTAAACTCGAAATTTTACTTCATGCGCCACGCGTATAAAACACTGATTTCAAGTGAAGTTAAAAATTTACTATTAAGGTTGGAAATTTTTCATGGTTAAGTAACCAAATATGCATTCACAAATATTTGAATTATTCGAAAATTTAAATATTTATATTCAAATATGAATAATTTGGTGATTTAAATATTCATATTAGAATATTTAACTATTTGAATTAATCGAATTCGAATCCCAGCGTTAATAGCGATGATTCGAATTATTTAGGAGGATTTGAATCCGTGTATGAGGATTCGAATCCTTTTACAAGGATTCGATTCCTTTTATAAGGATTCGAATCCTTTTATAAGAATTCGAATCCTTTTATAAGGACTCGAATCCTTTTATAAGAATTCGAATCCTTTTATAAGGATTCGAATCCTTTTATAAGAATTCGAATCGTTTTATAAGGATTCGAATCATCTAGGTCTGGATTCGAATACGAATCCTTTTGAAAAAATGTAACGAATCCGGATCACGAATCCGTTTTCACTAAAGTATTCGAATACCTCTTTTGAATCCTCTAAAAGGATTCGAATCCGGGAATCGAATCCTGAATGATTCGAATCCTGCCCAGCTCTGGTAATTACTAATTTAAGCGATTATTTGATCGGGTAAAATAGTAATACGAATTTAAGCGATTATTTGATCGATTAAATTAGTGTTTACTAATTTAAGCGATTTTTTGATCGGGTGAAGTAGTGTAGTATACAGAGAGTTTTATGTAACACCGAACATTTTCATAATGAATATTTTTTCTTGAAGTATCCATATGCATTCGTTGGACATTTTTTAATGCTTGGTTTATTAAGAGAATTTAATTTGAAGCTTTAAGCGAGTGTTTTCCACTCCCAGGCTAAGCATGAAGTAACATTTCGAGTTTAGAAAAGCCTGAAAATTTGGTTTGTTCGCGTAGAGCGAAGCGCGGAGCGGCCAAACCAAATTTTCATGCTTTTCTAAACTCGAAACTTTACTTCATGCGCCACCGGTACAAAACACTGACATATTACGAAGTTTAAAACACACCGCTAAACTTTACATTGAATCAGTGATTTGTACCGGTGGCGCATGAAGTAAAATTTCGAGTTTAGAAAAGCCTGAAAATTTGGTTTGGCCGCTCCGCGCTTCGCGCTACGCGACCAAACCAAATTTTCAGGCTTCTCTAAACTCGAAATTTTACTTCATGCTTAGCCTGGGAGTGGAAAACACTCGCTTAAAGCTTCAAATTAGATTCTTTTAATAAACCGAGCATCGGAACATGTGCAACGTATGCATATGGATACTTCATAGAAAAATTCACGTTATGAAAATGTTCGGTGTTATATAAAACTCTCTGTATACTAATTTAAACGATTATTTGATCGGATAAATTAGTAGATACCAGAGCTGGAACGAATCCTCAAAAAAGGATACGAATCCGAATCACCTAATATGATTCGAATCACGAATACCCGAATAAAGGATTCGTAAGAGATAAATATGATTCGAATTAAAGATTCGAATCCAGTCTTTTCGAATCACAAATACAAATCATTTAAAAATAAACGTGATTATTTTTGCAACCATTAACATTTTAACATAGGCATCAGTTGTTTTAACTTAACTTAACATCCTTGATAAGAGAGCGAATATCTGATTCCGTGTTACTTTAAAAATCAAATTGTGTGTTTTTGAACTTTACTTAAAATCAGTGTTTTATACGCGTGGCGCATGAAGTAAAATTTCGAGTTTAGAAAAGCCTGAAAATTTTCAGGCTTTTCTAAACTCGAAATTTTACTTCATGCTTAACCTGGGAGTGGAAACACTTGCTGGAAACTTTAAATTGAACTCGACAAATGCCTCAAAATTACTTAAAAGAAAAATTTCCTGTATATCATTACACGCGAGAAAGTCAATAACAGTCACGGAATTTGATTCCAATTGACTAAGACACTAAAAAAAAAACGCTTTTTAAATAAATCGTGAAAGGTAAAAAAATATTCAGAAATTATGAAAAATATCAAAATGATTGACATTTAACAAGAATCATAAAACAACAAAAAAATCAATATTAGCAAAGTAAATTAAAATAAGAAATCATAAAAAAAATACTAATACTCTTATAGAAATCTGGAAAATTTGAGAGTCCAAAAAATTGAATATCAATTGTGTGTATGTTCAATTTTGAAGATTTCTATTTTTAGTTTATTTTATTAATTAGTTTTGTAAGCGTTGACAACATTTATTGCTGTCATTATTTATTTAAAATGTTGACAGCTTTTATTAATATTCCATTCCCATTATAAATTATATAAATTTAGACAATAACAAATTGTGTAAATATAATTTATAATGGAAATAATAATCAAAATTATGAACATTGTAATTGACCAAATAAACTAGAAATGACAGAAATCTTTTATACAAATAATATTTATTTAAGAAAAACGTTAAAATTGAAAAAAATATTCAAAATGTGATTTAACCCATTAAGCGCCATTGATGCATATACGCAACATAATTAATTTTATGTTAATTAAGTAACTAAATAAGTTAATTTGATATATTATATTATTTGACTTGACTTGAAAATGTATAAAGAGAAACGTAAATATTTTGTTATTTAAATATCTCGATTGTTACTCAATTAAAACAAAAAATTCAGTGTATTTCTAACTTCACAATATTTCAGTGTTTTATACGCGTGGCGCATGAAGTAAAATTTCGAGTTTAGAAAAGCCCCGTGAAAATTTGTCTCGGGTCGCTGCGCGACCCTCGACAAATTTTTTACGCGGGGCTTTTCTAAACTCGAAATTTTACTTCATGCTTAGTCGGGAAGTGGAAATACTCGTTTTAAACTTTATTTTGCACGTTTTTATACAAAATTACCGAATGCCTTACATTTACAGCTTATGTATTATGTATATTTAAAAGTATAAATGAAATTGCCAACTCTTGGTTGCAGAATACTTCAAACATTAAAAGTGCGATTCTTTTCGCAAATTTACAACAAGTTAGTCTTACAAAGACTATATCAAACACTCATTGAAACAACTACTTCCCGGGCTAATACCCCGACGGACATTGAATTATACAACAAGTGTTTGCTGTTACATACAGTAAGCAAATGTAACAATTTGGGTCAAATTATTCAGGCCATCTATAGACGCGTTTCGAGATTTATCTCTCATAAGTATAGCTTCGCCATTCCCTCTAAACAATTTGACACCTTAGACTGGCGGTCACGTTACCGTTCAAACATAAGTATAAATGAAATTGTCAACTCTTGGTTGCAGAATACTTGAACGGTAACGTGACCGCCAGTCTAAGGTGTCAAATTGTTTAGAGGGAATGGCGAAGCTATACTGATGAGAGATAAATCTCGAAACGCGTCTATAGATGGCCTGAATAATTTGACCCAAATTGTTACATTTGCAGTAGGTTACTGTATGTAACAGCAAACACTTGTTGTATAATTCAATGTCCGTCGGGGTATTAGCCCGGGAAGTAGTTGTTTCAGTGAGTGTTTGATATAGTCTTTGGAAGACTAACTTGTTGTAGATTTGCGAAAAGAATCGTACTTTTAATGTATATTTAAAAGAAAAATTCACAGTATGTAATACAGTCATTCGTAGAAATCATTAAAAGAAGTGTAGAATTTTACCTAAAATCAATTTTTAGCGTTGACTCTAAATTGCTCGGCCGTTAATGGGTTAAATGAGCAAAAATTGCCAATATTGGAAAATTCAAGATCAATACGACGTCAAAAATATTATTTAATAATAGTCAGCAAATAAAATTTTAAAAAACAAACTTGGAAAAAATTAAATAGGAAAAGAAATTGACAAAAGACGTTAGGGCATTGCCCGGGCCGGGCTTTGACTCGGCCGGGTCGGTCCAGGCCGGACCTCAAATTTTTTTAAGCGGGCCGGGCTTCCAATCCAAAATTTGAGACTGGGTTTTTTTAAAGTTTGTTTTTATTTTTAATTTCAAACTAATAACATAAACAAGTAAATATACCAGTATTTACAGGTGTGATAAATCTTTTTTATTACTCCTTGAGAATGACGATAAGTCGAAACTAGTCGGAGAGAATAAAAATAGTAGTGAACCAAACCAAATGACTTTTATTTAATTATCAATATTTGATAAATCTTTATAAACTAGAGTTTTTAAAAGTTTAAATTATTCAGACTAAAATATTTACCGGGCCGGGCCGGACTCAAAAAAATCATCCCGTGCAGGGCTCTAAAAAACGTTAACACTGAAAAAATCGTCAGCATTAATAAAAAATTATAATATTTTTATTAATAATTTTTCTAAATCAATAAAACTCACAGAAGTGATTCTAAACAAATCGTCAAATTAATAAAAAAAATAGTAAAACTAAACAAAATCAATGTATCGAATACAGGATGAGTTTTTTTCGATGTTCTCTATGGGGATCTCGGAAACTATAAGAGATAGAAAAACGGTTAAATGGGAAAAGAAGTGTAGTTTTATAGGACGAATAAAATGACACTTTCAAAATATTTGAAAAAGTCAAGGGTAACTAGATATTTTGAATAAAGTAAAATGTGTCAATTTTTTGAAATCAATATATCTCTATTATTATCATAGATAGAAAAAAAACTGTAAGGGACAAAGTTGTAGAAAATTTTACACAGATTAATAACAAAAAATCAAAAAAAAAATTCGCCCATATTTTGGGAGATATGACACAAACTTACCTTTTTTTAAATGGAAACAATAGTTGGCTATTACTTTATTAAAAGGGCTATTTTTTCCCTTGAATTCGATATAACATATGCCATAGTTATTTTTAAAATAAAGTAAGTTACAGTCGTTTTTAATTTTACCATACACCAAAAAATAGTTAGCCATGAAAAAGACAAAAGTAAAACAATTGCAGTTGTTTATTCTAAACACATATTAATTCATTTCCATATTTGGTTTGTTTCGATAAGTTTGTTTTGTATTTATTTGGTGTTGAAAGTTTTTTAAAGTGATATGCTTGTTTGTTACATTCAGTGTAATAAAAACGCTGCGGATGCTGCAGAACAATATTATAATCAATATATCGATCGTCGGCAGCCATCTTTACCAACATTCAGAAGAATTTACCACAATTTGGGTGAGTACGGATCCTTTACAAAGCCGAAACTTGAAAAAAACGAAATTAATGAAGTTTCGGAAATAAACGTATTAGCATTGGCGATGATAGATCCATCTACATCGACCAGACAAATTGCAACAGAAGCAAGCATATCTCAACGGACTGTAGTACGAGTTTTGAAAAAACACAAATATCACCCATATAAGGTATCAATTTTACAAAATTTACATGACGGTGATACCAATAAGAGAATGGTCTTCTGTATGTAATTTGGACAGATGAAACGCGATATACTAATTGTGGGATTTTTAACCGGCATAATGAACATGTTTGGAGTCAGGAGAATCCACGAGAAGTTGCACAACGTAGACCACAAATTAAATTTGGATTTAATGTATGGTGCGGTGTGTTCGGATCGAGAATTCTCGGCCCATATATCTTTGATAACACATTGAATGGAAATGATTACCTTCGTTTTCTTCAAGAAACATTTGAAGATATGGTCGATGATTTAAATTTATCAGTACGGGCAAGATTGAAGTGGTTTTAACACGACGGAGCTCCACCTCATAGCAAGTTGGCTGTGCGAAACTATTTAAATGATGCTTTTCCTAATTCATGGGTGGGAAGAAATGGACCAATCCTATGGCCACCTAGATCACCCGACCTATCCGTTTTAGACTTTTTTCTGTGGGGTTATGTGAAGAACAAAGTGTATCAACAATCATATCAATCCGTGGAGGATCTTAGACTAGCTGTACTTGAAACATTTAATTCTATTGACAGAAGAAAAGTCAAAAAAGCCACAAATTCGATTTTAAAAAGATGTACTTTATGCCATAATAATAATGGTGGACTTTTTGAGCATCTTATGTAATATTTAAAATTTTCTTCTATTATTATTTTGATAATTTTGGAATTATTTTACTTTATGTTGCTTTTGACAAATCTAAAGAAAGATAATAAATTAAATATTGATTTCGTTGCTATAAACAACCGCAATTGTTTTACTTTTGTCTTTTTCATGGCTAACTATTTTTTGGTGTATGGAAAAATTAAAACGACTATAACTTATTTTATTTTAAAAATAACTATGGCATATGTTATATCGGATTAAAGGGAAAAAAATAACCTTTCCAATGAGGCCATAGCCAACTATTGTTTCCATTTAAAAAAGATAAGTTTGTGTCATATCTCCCAAAATATGGGCGAATTTTTTTTTTTATTTTTTGTTATTAATCTGTGTAAAATTTTCTACAACTTTGTCCTTTACAGTTTTTTTCTATCTATGATAATAATAGAGATATATTGATTTCAAAAAATTGAAACATTTTACTTTATTCAAAATATCTAGTTACCCTTGACTTTTTCAAATATTTTGAAAGTGTCATTTTATTCGTCCTATAAAACTACACTTCTTTCCCCATTTAACCGTTTTTCTATCTCTTATAGTTTCCGAGATCCCCATAGAGAACATCGAAAAAAACTCACCCTGTATATCTATATTATATACAGGGTGAGTCACTAAGCGGAAATCGGTCTATAGTGGGCGTATCTTTGAAAATAGCAAAAAAGGTTTCAAATAAAAGTTGTTCAGAATCAAGTTTTTCATAACCCAAAATTATTGATAAATATGGCGGCCTTGTGGTTATACCGGAAATAAACACCAACTTCCGTATTTAAAATAGAGCACCCTATATATTTTTACATTTTTGGACTGCTCGTTAAAAATAAACATGAGTTTATTCACACAACATTATGTCTCAGTTGAACCGCTTTCGAGTTATTTAATTTTTTTTTGATAAATTTGACGATTTCAGAGCTCGACGCCATTAACAATATCTTCAAAACGAAATAAGTCAGAGTTATGCGGCTTACGGTTTTGGATTCGGAAAAAATGTAGTGTTTGTTTAAGTTTTTGCCATTAGTCAGATTTTCTAAATTGAACCGAGTCCGTCGACAGTACCTCAAACATGCATAACTTCATTTTTTTAAATAGAAAAAACTGTTGGAAGGATATAGCAACAACCCGGTATCAATAAAAAGGAAATTTAATTTCGCATCAGATAAAGTGTCACAAGATAGGTGGTTCCATTTAAAAAAATGAAGGCCGAAGACCGATTTCCGCTTAGTGACTCACCCTGTATAAATATTAGCAAAAAACATAGACTCTCAATAAAATTGTCAATATAAACAAACATTGGCAGATAAGTGTCAAAATCAACAAAAAAGTGTAATTGTATCTTTTTCGATTTCTGAATGTTATTATATTTTGGTAAAAAATAGATAAAATTTAGTTGTAGAAAAAACAAAAATTTTTTTTTTTTCAAATCTTGTATGAAATGTTTAAAAGCAACAAACGATTATAAAAATTAAAAAAACTCTTCAAAATTGATAAAATAACATAATGCTAATATTTACCAAATAAATATATAACACTTATTAATTTATAAATTTCTACAGAGAATTACACAAATAATGGCCAAAGTTGACAAAAAACAATAGTAGTTACTCAATTGACAAATTCAATAATAAACAATACAAAAAGTAATAAAATGGATGATAAATACCCCATGTAAAAAGATTCCTGGAAAATCAGCCCCACTCCCGAAAAAAACATCTTTCGAAAGGAACAATCTTCTAAAAATCATCTTTACAGAAATCTATTCCTGAAATGCATCCCCCGAAAAAAACCGTCCATAAAAATCACTCTCTAAAATACCATCCCGGAAAAACCAAACACCCATAAAATAAAATCCTGGAATATACCCCCCCCCTCCCCTAAAAACACCTCTAAAAAACGACCCCCAAAAATACCGCCGGTAAAAAACATTCTTGGGAAACCAATTTCAGAAAAAAAACACCTCGTTCGAATAAATGATAAACATTCTGTGGCCCGTTTTTGTTTTACAAGCGATTTATATCGCTTGTATGACTACATAATTATTCAGCCCCCCCCCGCGCTCATCATATTTTAGAACTGAATAGTTAACTACTAATTTTCAACTACTAATTTAATCGATTATTAAAATATCTCGTCTCAAAATTGTCGATTATTAAAATATATCGATTATTCCCATCACTATTTTTTATACAGATTTGTTAGAATTGTTCTTGTTTTTTTTTTTTTTTTAATTTTCCTACGGATCTATTTTTCCCCGCATATCCTAGATTAAAAGAATCTAATTTAGGGAGGCGACCAACCAGGAAAGTCAGAGAATTTTATTCATCGGGAAAATTCAGCCTTTTTGGCGTAAAGTTTGGTTTTTTTTTTCAGCCATCAAATATTGTGAAAAAATGAACAGAGGAAAATAGAAAGTTTTCTTTTCTTTTATTTTAATGAATGGAAAACCGCAGTGTATTTAATGTATTTCTAAGTAATTTTGAATGGAAGAAAAAACGCAATGTTTTCAATTTCTTTCTAAGTAATTTTTAATATAAAGATGAACGTCGCTTTTATTTTAGGGTGTGAAAACAAAATTCTGGTCCAAATTTAGATATTGAATTTTATACAAATAAAACCCAAAGGTCAATAGTTAACACTGTTGGTTTACCTTTTACACAAATAGTAATAAAATATATGGAATGTTCAATAAAATAGAACCTCTAGAGTGTCATTATAGGTTGGCAACTCTGAAATTATACATTATAATTATTATGTTTGACTTTTTATATGTCAATTCCTAAAGCGTGTAGCCAACTTAAATTTTTTAAAAGATAAAATCATGGCATTCTAGAGGTTTTTTTTATTGAACATACGATATAATTATTTTAGGGCGCGAAACGAAAATTTTAACCCAAATATAAAAACGGTGGTGATGTGTCTTTCCCCGTCATTTAAACAATTGATAATCAACATACTAAATTTATTCCACTCTTACCTATTGGTTCAAGATTTTACTTAAAGTCAGTGTCTAGTACGCGTGGTGCATGAAGTAAAATTTCGAGTTTAGAAAAGCCTGAAAATTTGGATTTGCCAGGGCGCGACTCGCTTCGCTCGCGCGCCCCGGCAAATCCAAATTTTCAGTCTTTTCTAAACTCGAAATTTTACTTCATGCTTAACCTGGGAGTGGAAACCCTCGTTAGACGATCATTCAGAAACAAAATTGCAAATGTTCAAAATGATCAGGTATTATTCAAAATTAATGAAATTAATTTTATAAAATAAATGTAAATCAAATCAAATTTGATTTGATTTATTTTGTTTAAAAAAAGTTATAAAAAATTGTAGAACAACTCTAATTTTTCTACAATTTTATTTAAACAAAATAAATCCGTTAATCACGTGTTTTGTTTTATTTAACATACAGGGTGTCTACGCTAAACCGTTCGTTAAAAGTTTATAGGGTTACCGTTGCACTAAAAATTTGAAAAAAATCCTTGTCATACGGTTGAATCAGTTCTCCTCATGTGAAATATTTTCAACTTTATATCACTTCCGGCTCCACCGGAAGAAGCACCAAATTTGTTATTTTAAATGGAACGCCCTATATATTAGTAATTTTTTGGATTCCTCGTTTAAATTGCAACACATTTTATTCGAACATATGCACACTTATCTCTTATAGTTTTCAAGAAAAATAAATATTTCTAAAATGCTGACCCCAAAAAGGCATCTTGAAATCTATCTGTAACTTCTCTTAAGAACAAGATAAAAATAAGATTTATATTTGTACTTATACCTAGAGGATGCCTCTATGAGTAAATTAATTGGAAACTGTCAATTTTAACAATAAGTGTTCTTAAAATGTCATTATCTAAGTGCCCTCTTCAATATCTAGTAATTCAATTTTTTTAAATGGAATGACCCATTTTTTATCACATGTTACGATTAGGGGGAAAAGTTCGTACAAAAAAGTATTATACAACTATACTCGTAAAGCAAGTAGTTTTCGAATTATTTCGAAAGCCATAGTCGGTGAGTTGTTGAATTTTTCGATTCGGTCGATAATAACGCTACAGTTGGTGAGTGAGATTACTAAATTAATAAATCTGGACTAGACTTTCTCGTTTCTTGATCAAAAACAAAATAGCTAAGGTAAACATTGTTTAAAAAAAAATTGTGTATTTTTTCGTTAGCTACAACTTTTATTTGAGACATTTTTTGATTTGGTTAATATGTTTCTATATTTTTTACTTCACTTGAAATCAGTGGTTTATAGGCGTGGCGCATAAAGTAAAATTTCGAGTTTAGAAAAGCCCCGTGAAAATTTGTCTCGGGTCGCTGCGCGACCCTCGACAAATTTTCTACGCGGGGCTTTTCTAAACTCGAAATTTTACTTCATGCTTAGTCTGGGAGTGGACGACACTCGTTCGTAAATTTTCGAATTATCATAAACTTGTGTGTTTTTTCGTTGTCTGCAACTTTTGTTTGAAGCTTTGTTTGATTGAATCGATAATAAAGCTACAATTTTGTTTAAAACTTTTTTGCTAATACCAAATTGTCGTGTAATTGGGAATGTTTCCTGTTTTGCAATGACCATTATTATTATTATTATTAAAACAGTAAACACTGTTGCTAACTCTAAACCATCAAATGTGTAAAAAGTCTTCTGTTAAAAATCACCATTAATCATTACAATATTCGGTTTTTTATTAAACAAATTTCAAATATGTTAACAACAAAAAACTCTGAAATAATTAGAAACTTTCTGAGACTGAAGAATTTTTAAAAATATTTTTTTTTTCTTTTTTTGACATATATTTGCTAATTTAAAACTTTTTTATAAACATTTTCAAGCAATATCTTTTTAAAATATTATAAATTTAATCCTTACTTATTCCTCGATGTATTACATTACTTTATAGTTTTTAAAAAAATGTTTTGAACAAAAGTTGTAGGTAATGAAAAAATACACAATTTTTACCTAAACACTTTTCACCTTAACTCTTTTGTTAATGATCAGTATACGAAAAAGCCTAGGGGAGATATTTATTTGATAATCACTTACAAATTGCTGCTTTATTATAGGTAACTAATCAAAAAAAGTTTCACACAAAAGATAATAAAAAAACCCAACACAAAATTTTATATAATCACTTTTCACCTCAGTTCTTCTGTTTATGAACTAGAAACTAAAAAAACTAGTTTAGATCAACAACTCTACGACTATGGCTTTCGATGTCTCAATCGAAAAATGTTTTAAACAAAAGTTGTAGCCAACGAGAAAATAAACCACTTTTACCTTAACACTTTTTACCTCAGCTCTTTTGTTTTTGTTCAATTAACCGAGAAAGATTTTTTTGATATATTTTGCTAATCACTCATTAACTGTAGCTATTTTATCGTTTCAATCAAACATAAATTGCAGACTACGAAAAATACACAACTTTATGATAATTCAAAAATTTACGAACGAATGTCTTCCACTCCCAGACTAAGCATGAAATAAAATTTCGAGTTTAGAAAAGCCCCGCGTAGAAAATTTGTCGAGGGTCGCGAAGCGACCCGAGACAAATTTTCACGGGGCTTTTCTAAACTCGAAATTTTACTTCATGCGCCACGCCTATTAAACACTGATTTCCAGTGAAGTTAAAAATATAGAAACACAATAACTTAATCAAAAAATATCTCAAATAAAAGTTGTAGCCAACGAAAAAACCCACAAATTTTGTATAAACAATTTTCACCTTAGCTATTTTGTTTTTAATCAAGAAACAAGAAAGTCTGGCCCAAATTTATTCCTTTAGTAATCTCATTTACCAAGCGTTATTATCGACCGAATCGAAAATTCAACAACAATAATTCGTTTTTTTGTCGCATTTATGCAGGGTATAATGCGCGCATAAGTCGCAATTGAATTTTAGTAGGCAAGTAGTATGCTTTCGTTTTGTCGTGATTGTATTGCGAAATGTCAAATAATAAAAAGTATTAGTACAAAGTTTTACAGAAATCAACAAAATGAGTAATTACACAAATCAACAAATTATCAATTTATTCTTTATACATGGCAACTGCCAATTCAACAAAATTTGATTCCAATCTTCTAAATCTTGTTTTATTCATCGGCGGCAAATGTGGATAAGTTTCATTAAATACTCTACATGTTCAAGTAACATTGCTGTCGCCGTTGCCATGTATCGTATGTTCAATAAAAAAAACCTCTCGAGTGCCATGATTTTATCTTTTGTTTAATTTAAGTTGGCTACACAGTTTATTAATTGACATATAAAACGTCAGACATAATAATTATAATGTATAATTTCAGAGTTGCCAACCTACAATATTTTCCATGGCACTCTAGAGGTTTTATTTTATTGAACATACGATATAAATAATAAATTGATAATTTGTTTATTTGTGTAATTATTTATTTTGTTGATTTTTGTACAACTTTTTTTTGTATAACTTTTTATTTGACATTTCACATTACAATCGCGACAATACAAAAGCATACTACTTACTTACTAAAATTTAATTGCGACTTATGCGCGCATTATTCCCTGCATAAATGCGACGAAGAACGAATCTTCGAAATAATTCGAAAACTACTTGCTTTAGGAGTATAGTTGTATAATACTCATTTGTAGGAAATTTTCCTCTCAATCGAACCATGTGATAAAAAATAGGTCAATCCATTGAAAAAAATTAAATTACGAGATATTGAAAGGGCACTTCGATATTGACATTTTAAGAACACTTATTGTCAAAATTGACAGTTTCTAATTACTTTACTCATAGAGGCATCTTCTAGGTACAAGTAGAGATATAATTCATATTTTCATTTTATTCTTAAGAGAAGTTACGGACAGATTTCAAGATGCCTTTTAGAGACCAAAATTTTAGAAATATTTTTTTTTTCTTGAAAACTAATAAAATATATTGCAATTAAAACAAGGAATCCAAAAAATTACTAATAGATAGGGTGTTCCATTTAAAATAACAAATTTGGCGCTTCTTCCGGTGGAACCGGAAGTGATATAAAGTTGAAAATATTTCACATGAGGAGAACTGATTCAACCGAATGTCAAGGATTTTTTTCAAATTTTTGATGCAACGGGAACGCTATAAACTTTTTACGAACGGTTTAACGTAGACACCCTGTATATGATTTAATATATTGGGAAATCCAGTGGAGATATTTAAATTGCTATTTTAGCCAATCAAAGTTTATTCATTTTTGTGTAGATTCTATGAATTTTAGGTTGATTTAATAATCCATTGATTTTTTACAATTCTCTCAAAATAAACATTCCCTTAAAGTCGTGCAATTTATTGCCTGATTTTAACTTTGGCTTAATATTTTGAAATAATACGTTGACATAATTTAATTGTCTGTAGAGCAAATGCACGTGCAATCAATTCTGTGATTGTATAAAACTTGATTTTTCAATGCACACTAACTTATGTTTGTTCTAAATGCAACAACAAATTCATTTTGTGTGTTGAATTTTACGATAAAGAAAATCGCAAAATAAGTTTCTGATTGATCGTCTAACGAGGACTTCCACTCCCAGGCTAAGCATGAAGTAAAATTTCGAGTTTAGAAAAGCCTAAAAATTTGGTTTGGTCGCGTAGCGCGTAGCGCTACGCGGCCAAACCAAATTTTTAGGCTTTTCTAAACTCGAAATTTTACTTCATGCGCCACACGTATAAAACACTGATTTAAAATAAAGTTCAAAAACATACTTCATTAATTTTATAAAATAAATGTAAATCAAATCAAATTTGATTTATTTTGTTTAAAAAAAGTTGTTACAATTTTATTTAAACAAAATAAATACCTATTTGTGTTTTAATTTATATCATATTTAGTTACATTGTCCTGTAATTGGTGAATGTTGGACAATAATGATTATTATTATTATTATTATTATTATAAATCCATTAATCACGTGTTTTGTTTTATTTAACATATATGATTTAATATTTTGGGAAATCCAGTGGAGATATTTAAATTTCTATTGTAGCTAATCAAAGTTTATTCATTTCTGTGTAGATTCTATGAATTTTAGGTTGATTTAATAATCCGTAAATTTTTTACAATTCTCTTAAATTAAACATTCTTTTTATTGCATAATTTCAACTTTGGCTTAATATTTTGAAATAATACGTTGACATAATTTAATTGTCTGTAAAGCAAAAGCTCGTGCAATCAATTCTAAGTAAATTCTGTGATTGTATAAAACTTAATTTTTTTAATGCACACTAATTTGTGTTTGTTCTAAATTTAAACAACAAATTCATTTTGTGTGTTGAATTTTACAATAAACGAAATCGCAAAATAAGTTTCTAATTGATCGTCTAACGAAGGTTTTCACTCCCAGACTAAGCATGAAGTAAAATTCCGAGTTTAGAGAAGCCTAATAATTTGATTTGGTCGCGTGTTAGGCTTTTCTAAACTCGAAATTTTACTTCATGCGCCACGCGTATTAAACACTGATTTAAAATGAAGTTCAAAAACATACTTCATCTATAGTAATACATTACAAGATAACATAGAGATTTATTTTGTTCATGTTTTTCTGTGATTCAGATTAAATAAAGAATTAAGATAGCTTAAATTTGGAAAGTTGACTAAAACTGCGAAAGTAATCAGCATTAAAGAATATTGTTTAGAATCAACAATATGCATTACAAATTAGTCTAAGAACGCTAATTTTAACAACCTAAATTTTCACAATATTTGATTTAGATTTATAGAAGCAATTGAGGTTTTGGCATAATTTTTGTCTCATCTTATAATAATAAAATCACAACATAGATTTCGTATCTGTAAATTTAACAAAGAAATTAAAAACAATTTCGATAAAACAATAAACTGATACATTTTGGCGATAAAATACCCAATTTCACCCCCAAATATATAAATCCCCCCAAAAAAAAAACACGCATCTTTAAATACCCCAATTTGGAGTAAAAGCTCTAAAATCGGATGCATTGCAACTGACCCTCACACTTTCTTTTTAATACTTCTATTTATCTTCTCTACCAGTGGAAAAAACGGATTACTTATTTCATTTAATATTAAATTCATCTTCACGTAACTCATACCGAAACATTTATCTTCTCTGTTTATCCTTCTTGTCCTCCTTTTTTATCTCTCACGCATTGTTATTCATCTGTGTCAGTAATGCCCAAATTCTCTCCTTCTCTACCTTATTTCTAGAAGGCGATAGTCTAGCCTTCTTTCTTTGTTCACGATTCACCTGTGTATTAGTAAGGCGTTGTTACGAAGGGTGAATAATAAGCCCATCTCGTTTTTTTTTCCGTCAATTCCTTTTACCTGGGAATTAAATTTTGATTGCCTCTCTGACCCTGACTAGGAAGGTCTACGGCTTTTCGGGCATTCTTGATCAATACTGTTTTTCCTTTATTGTGTGAGGATCGTCTTTTATAACAGGAATTACCTAAATTCCTCGAGTTATCACGGATGACTGGATGGTTTGAAATTGTGTCATTTGATTAAACAAATATTTTAAATTGCTTTAAAGGATATACCGATCTACAATAAATTGACGCAGCATAGCTTTTAGTATGTTTTGGAGAGTAATAAATATACAAACAATAGAAGGAAGCAAGATAGATTATAAAAAACAATCTGATTTCCTTGAGTACTTGATAATACTTTCAGCTATCAATTGCGAATGACAGATATCTTGACATATCGATTATTTGGTTGAAAACGTGATCTAGTGAAAATAAATTTACAAATTGTTGCAAGATTTCAACAGCACATCTGAAACTAGCATGAGTAAAATTAACGTATTTATTAACTGGGTTTTAATAACTAACAAAAAAACAAATGAAAACATGAATATAAATATTATACATCAAGTGAATTAAACACGATTTTATTCACGAAAAGATTTTTGATTTCACGAGCGCCTCGGCGCGAGTGAAATCATTTCTTTGAGTGAATAAAGGTGTTTAATTCACGTGGCGTATATATGTTTTTATTCAATTTTGACGAAATTGTAAAGAAAATGTACTTTACATTTATTTTTAAATACATTTTTTAACTCACTAGTGACCTAAAAAAATTTGAGTTCACTAGTGAATAAAACCTTGTTTATTACGGTTGTTATGGAGTTAATAATGTCTATTTAAATTAACAAAATTGAATAATAAATAATATAACAAATTTTTTAACTCACTAGTGACCTAAAAAATTTAGTTCACTAGTGAATAAAACCTTGTTTATTACGGTTGTTATGGAGTGAATAATGTCGATTTAAATTAACAAAATTGAATAAAGGTAATTTATATAGAGTTCCTTGCGCCGCTAAACAGTGCCCTAATCTGTCATAGAAGTTCCTTCTCACGTTATGAAGCATTAGAGGTGTAATGGTTCCAAACACATTGAGAATCCTTTGGCGAAGCTGTTCTAAATTTTCAGATTTTACATGATTATAGTTTCTGTTTTACGTATGGCCAAAGGAAAAAGTCAATTACAACTAAATCAGGAGAACTGGCTGCCCACCTCTTCTACCAAGTACACGATTCGGAAAAGTAGTGTTTAAAAATTCACGCACATTAACCATAACCATATTTGGTTAACGTCTACCTCTTAAAGTGGCCTCATTGCTGGAATTATTTCATCCCGGAGAAGATCCAAATACTTCATTCCATTCAAATTTCCCTCAATGAAGAAGGGTCCAACAATATGATCTCTGATGATACCTGCCCATACATTAATTTTTATGGGTATTGAGTTCGAAAATCCATTCGGTGACGTAAATTTTCCCTACTCCAAAACCTAATAACGTTAGGATTGCGCCTTCCTAATAGTAGAAAGGTTGATTCGTCCGTAAAACAAATATTTGTAAAAAAATTATGATTTTCATTTGCACGTTCCATCATCGTTTCACAGAATACCATTTTTTCAATGTCATCTTTTGGAAATATTTGCAAACCTGTTGAAATGTAAGATTTGTATCCATAACGTTTAAGAACTTGTCGAACCGTTTCCCTGTTAGTATCAACTTCTGTAGGAAACCGAAAACTGAATTTTGAGGAATCTTTTTCTGCGATTGCGCAAATCATTATGTCCCGTCTTTCCTGGTCTTCTGTGGCAGCCCTTTGTTCTCTTCTGTGGCATTTATTGTTAGCAACACATCCAGTCTGTTCAAAAGCACGAAAAATTCTTGAAATTGTTAAACAATGTGGAATTTGCTGGTTCTTAAAATTTGCCACAAATAAATGAACAGTATCCTGTATCGAATTGCCACCGTATACCACCCACTTAATAATTTGTATTCTCTCTTCCAGAGTATAAGACATCGCAGCAGTTGACAATTGCAAATTTGAAGTAAAATTTGACAAACAGTATAACATTTATTTTCGAATGCGTAGGCATGGTAACAATAATTATAACGATTCGTCTGCTATATATTTTGTCTTTATCTTAATTCAGAAAATCCTATTGTACTGTATTAACCTATGGATTTTGCTATGCTGGATAAAAAAATTGTTTTAATTAGCAGTCAATTTTAAGACTAAACATATTTCACAGTGCATTTGTGATATCGTATGTTTCAATTAAATAAACCTCTAGAGCGCCATGGAAAATATTGTAGGTTTACAACTTTGATATTATTTACCGTGCGATCGTTTAAATAATGATTTAGTGTAGGCGGCATTTTTTTGTGCGGTTGTCCAGAATATTAATTGAATGATCGAATAAATTTTAGGTTATAGTAAACTATGTGTTAACAGTCAGTAGTGCCAATTTAATTTAAAATTCAAAGCCTACTCTAAATCACGTTTTAAATTATCGCAGGGTATCATAATTAGTCTGACGTTTTATATGTCAATTCCGGAAGCGTGTATCCAACTTACATTCAAAATAAAGATTAAATCATGGCACTCTCAAAGTTTTTTTATTGAACATACAATAATAGTAGCATAATACTGAACTGTGAAATTGGTCGCCAAATATTAATTTGTCAAATTTAGCGTATTTATCATTATATGGCGTACTAATATTGCGTTGGTGTTAAAATCGTCTTAAAAATGTTTCTTCATCTCAGCTCTGGGGTAGACTCCTCACAAACAAGATTGCGTTGTCCAAATAAAAATTAAAAAATACATTAAAATTAAACTTATTTCAACCAGGTAATTTTCTGAAGGGTCATATATATTTCCATTTCATGTGCTACATTATTTAATTTTCTCAGATATTAAAATATAATTAAATCATGTTAAAAAAACATGAAATATTGCAGTCTATTTTCAGTATCTATGTAAACTTAAGACAAATACCTGTAAATTCGTTTAACCATCAGCAATTTTTAATTTTCTTAACCCATTAAGCGCCATTGATGCGTACACGCAACATTATTATTTTTTTGTTTAGTAAATTACTAAATAAGTTAATTTGATATATTATATTGTTTGACCTGACTTAAAAATGTGCAAAGAAAAAGGTTAATATTTTGTTACCTAATTATTTCGATTATTACTCGTAAAAAAAAATAATGTCTGTGTATTTCTAACTTCATAATAATTCAGTGTTTTATACGCGTGGCGCATGAAGTAAAATTTCGAGTTTAGAAAAGCCTGAAAATTTGGTTTGGTCGCTCCGCTTCGCGGAGCGACCAAACCAAATTTTCAGGCTTTTCTAAACTCGAAATTTTACTTCATGCTTAGTCTGGGAGTGGAAACTCATTCTAAACTTCATATCGCACTTTTTTATATACAGTCCCTGGCCATATTATTAGACTCACTAACCAAATCTAAGTTTTTTTGATGATTTAACTATTATTACGAAGATAATAATCGTGTAAGTGATAGTAATAAATAGATGTTATGTTCTAGAATACTATTAATCAAAAAATTTAAAAAATACACACACAAGGAATGGTAAATTAATATTTTGTTAAGCCACCCCTCGATGCGGCTAGTGCAGCAACTCTTCTTGGCATGCTGTCAACACAGTTTAAAGCAATTTGTTTTAATTTTTCATTGTGGTTCCAATTGTATACAATGCGTTCTATCAGTTGAACCTTCGTTGTTATGGTTTCTTTGGCCAGCTCTCTCTTCAAACATTCCCAAACATTCTCAATAGGATTCATATCCGGAGAGTTGCCCGGCCATGGTAAAAGTGGAATATTTTCCTCTTCCAAAAATGTTTTAATAGATTTTGCAGTATGGCATGGTGCTCCGTCCTGCATAAATACTTTTCTGCCATCACCAAACCATTCCTGCATCTGCGGAAGCAGTTTCGTTTCCAATACCTTTCTCTATTGGTCTTCGCCGCATGGTTCCCTCGACCACGTACAAACGCCCCAGACCCTTTCCACTGATGACAGACCATACCATGGCAGACACAGGATGCTTGATGGTCTTTATAACGCAGTCGGAGTTATATTTTTCGTGAGTCTGACAAACTGTGACTTATCATTCAGAATTTGGAAGGTTGACTCGTCACTGAAACAAGTCTGTAATAAAGCAAAAACAGCTAAGAAAAAATATTATTAAAAGGTGTCAATCAACATACTATCCGCCAGTCATCAACAGTTAACTATTTATGAATATTGGCCCAAGCCAACCTCTTATGTACCATGCTTGTTGTCAATCTTGGCTTTCTTACTGGTCTACGACATTTGAAACCAAGATGGTACAGGTTGCGCCTCACTGCACGGACAGACACGTTGCACCCTGCTTCTTCAAATTTTGTTCTTATTTGAGCATGACTACCCCTTCGAAATTCTACGGCAATATTTCGAAGTTGCCGCTTATTCCGGGGAGTTAGAAGCCGTTTTCTACCACACCGACCTTTCCTAGCTGCATCGGTGGGCTGGTTACATTTAATTTTTTTATTTAACCGCCGTACTGAGGACTGCGATACTCCACATCTTGCCGCTATCTGCCGTTGGCTAAGGCTGGTATTAATTAATAGTGCTCTCATAGAAGAAGTTTGCTCTACAGAAAGATCTTTACACCTCCCCATCTAAAACAACAGCACCGAAATGTCAAACCACTGGTTTTTAATTTTTCTTACAAGTAATTGAGTTAAAAATGCTCTAATTATATAAAGTAATATTTACGAAAACTATATTCTGGTCATTCATCACTTACCTTTAGAAAACAAACTGTTAAACTCCACAAAACGAACTTTTAAAACAACTATCCTTGTACTTGGAATTACAAACAATGTCAAGTAATTTGACATTTGATTAGAAATCTGTATTATCGACCGTGATAACATAACATAACCCTTACCAAACAAGCTTAAATATAGTGTGTCTGTAATGGGCGCTATATGTCTTAAAAACAGAAAAAATATAAATATTATGACTGAGTCTAATAATATGGCCAGGGACTGTAAAATCGACGAATGACTGAAAATGTACAGCGTATAAATTATGTACAGAGAGTTTTATGTAACACCGAACATTTTTATAACGAGAATTTTTGTTTGAAGTATCTATATGCATACGTTGCACATTTTCGGATGTTCGGTTTAATAAAAGAATTCAATTTGAAGCTTTAAGCGAGTGTTTTCCACTCCCAGGCTAAGCACCACCGGTACAAATAATAATATGTCAGTGTCTTGTACCGGTGGCGCATGAAGTAAAATTTCGAGTTTAGAAAAGCCTGAAAATTTGGTTTAGCCGCTTCGCGCTACGCGACCAAACCAAATGTTCAGGCTTTTCTAAACTCGAAATTTTACTTCATGCTTAGCCTGGGAGTGGAAAACACTCGCTTAAAGCTTCAAATTAAATTCTTTTAATAAACCGAGCATCGAAAAATGTGCAACGTATGCATATGGATACTTAAAAAAAAAATTGTCGTTATGAAAATGTTCGGAGTTACATAAAACTCTCTGTGTATTTAAAAAGAAAAATTCACAGTATGTAATACTTTACCTAAAATCAACTTTAGAGTTACCTCTATAATTGCTTGGCCGTTAATGGGTTAATGATATTGTTATTTATAATGTAAAGTTTAGCGGTGTGTTTTAAACTTCGTAATATGTCAGTGTCTTGTACCGGTGGCGCATGAAGTAAAATTTCGAGTTTAGAAAAGCCTGAAAATTTGGTTTAGCCGCTTCGCGCTACGCGACCAAACCAAATGTTCAGGCTTTTCTAAACTCGAAATTTTACTTCATGCTTAGCCTGGGAGTGGAAAACACTCGCTTAAAGCTTCAAATTAAATTCTTTTAATAAACCGAGCATCGAAAAATGTGCAACGTATGCATATGGATACTTAAAAAAAAAATTGTCGTTATGAAAATGTTCGGAGTTACATAAAACTCTCTGTGTATTTAAAAAGAAAAATTCACAGTATGTAATACTTTACCTAAAATCAACTTTAGAGTTACCTCTATAATTGCTTGGCCGTTAATGGGTTAATGATATTGTTATTTATAATGATCGCCATTTGTCATTAGGAATATCTCTATTTTTTTTATATTTACAAAAATTTAGTAAAATTTGATATTAAATTATTAATGATATTGTTATTATTAATGATCACCATTTATCATTCTATTCTTTTTTTTTTTATTTTTCTATTTTTATTTTCTATTTTAAAAAATGTAGTAAAATTTGATATCTATTTACTGAATTTTATTTTAACAAGTATTAGTGAAATTTTAGAATTCGAACTAATATCTGTACATTATTTTATTGTTTTAATCAGAATCTGAAATGGAATTATTTTTATTTCGAATAGATTCAATGCAAAACATAAAAAAGATTATTTTTTTGTTGTGCCACTATCAAAGTAAAGCAGCGATATGTATACATCAGTGGTTCCCAAACTGTGCGTGGCAGCGCCCCGAGGCGCCGCTCCTGGGCTACAGGGGCGCCGCAAAAATAATTTCGGCTTACATCAACAAATGTTAACGATAAGGAGCGTTAGTTGGACCAATATTTTGATTTAAGGCGCCAGGAACCAAAAAAGTTTGGGAACCACTGGTATACATAATTAGGTATCCTGCGCCAGGCGCGTAAAACTCGTCATGTCTAAACTCGAGTTTAGAGATGAACCTAATTCAAAGTTTTTGGTGGAACTGAACCTTAGGATCAGATGCAAAAAGATTTTGAACTTTCTTACCTTCAAAATGCAGTTCAAAATTGCACTGTACGTTTTAAGCTCAGTTCAGGCAGGCTCTTAAACACCCGTATCTTTAATATCATTTCGCTATCTTTAATATTGGAAATTGCAGATATGGGTTGTATTCTGTTTGAATATTTATTTGCATAAAAAAATCGTTGCGTGGGCAAACGAAAATAATCCGCTCGTATAATTTATTTGTAAAAAAAGGGGGAATTGTTGAATTAATAAGAAACCCGAAGAGGGCTTGCCTAGTGTTAATATGCGTGGAATTAATTGGGTGATTTTAAAAAATGCGCATTTTTAATGGAGCCACCGTTTTCTTGCCGCGATTTCCGGTGGGGTTTAATCACAAACATGTCTTGCTATGATTTTAATAAATTTCATACTTTATTGCTTGTCATATTATATTCACACATAAAATATCCGTTTTACTCTACTGTCTTCAGCAGTAATTATGTAAACATTATTTGACACAGAGAGCCAAAAACTATTAAATCAAATTCATTGACAATTGAGGAACTACCAACTCTAGTTAAGGCCGTAGCCCGGGGGGTATAATGGGTAATGTATGTAAAAGCGGCCCTGAAAGAGCAAAAACTATATTTTTACCAGGACCCCCCCCCCCCCAACACCGAAATGTTTTTCTAACTACGGCCTTGACTGTAGTTTAAGAAATGGCCTGAAATACTTTGTCAAAAATAGTTTGTGTACCACAGAATAGATCAGGGTTGTCTAACCCGCTTCCCAAGGCGAGTGAATTCGGCCCAAGCGCAAATTGCCAAATTCTTTGTTTTAGTAAACATACCATCCGTTTTTTGCTCTTGTCCAAATTTTAAGGCTTACCTAAACGCATATAAAATACTAAAATATGAAATTCAAAATATACTACTTTTCCATATTGCTTTAAACCTAGTATATTTTAAACTTTACAATATTTCAGTGTTTTATACGCGTGGCGTAGAAGGTAGAGCATTCAGCTGGGTTAGGTTAAATACAAGTGTGTAATAAATTACAACAAATATATAATAAAGGGTGTCTCAGCAAGAGCGCCGGATTTAATTTTCAAGAAAAACACTTTTTTTCGAAGCAAGAGCGCCGGATTTAATTTTCAAGAAAAACACTTTTTTTCGAATTAAGCAAATATTTAAATTTCAACGTGAAGAGGAATAGTTGCGATTCAACATGAAATAGGACATCCGGCAAATGGCCACCACGAAATCTCTGGCACAGCGTCATTCTTACGTTTTTGCATAATTGTGGCTCTATTTCGCCAATAACGCGCCGTATTTTATCCGAGTTTTTGTGGCCCGATTAGATCGAATTGATGTGGAGGATATGGTTTTCCAACAAGGCGGTATCAGATGCCATACAGCATGCGAAACAATAGTGTGACTGCGGACCAAGTTTCCAGACCGTGTCATCTCTAGGTTTGGCGATCAACATTGGTCAACAAGATCGTGCGATTTAACACCGATGGACTTCTTTCTTTGGGGCTAGGTGAAGGAAAAGGTCTATGCGAACAACCCACAAACAGTTGAACGTCTGAAATAAGAGATACGGCACGTTATTGGCGAAATAGAGCCACAGGTATGCAAAAACGTTATCCAGAATTTCAAGAAAAGAATGACGCTGTGCCAGAGATTTCGTGGTGGCCATTTGCCTCTTATTGAGACGCCCTTTATATGTATTTAGTTATGATTGTAAGTAATGAAAGTATTTTGTTGTTTATGTTTGTTGTGGGAAAAATAGTACTATAGAGAAAACCTCTACAAATTCCTGATGGAAAAGCATTGCAAGAAACAGTCGAAACGTTGCTCCGCAGTTCTAACCAAACTCAAGAATTATACAGCCACAGTAAGTTTCATTTACCGGGGGAGATAAGTGGCGTATTTTGTGTATGTCTGTCCAAAAATGCCTTTTTTCGTGCAGTAAGATAGTTACTTTTGTTTAAATATATGCATAGAAATATTACATTACGTATGGTTTATAAGAAAAATGTGTAGTTTCTTATAAACTATCCAAAAAGGATTTTCATATAAAATGTATCCTATAAAAGTAAATGTGGATTTTTAATAAACTCCTTTTTGGTCCAGTGAGTGCGCATAGTTTGTCTAAAGTGGCGTAGTATTTATGTTTAAAATAAAATAGTGCAATGTTTGTACTATGTGATCTAAAAGTTTTATCCTCTAGAAGGCTATGAAATTATTTGTAAAAAATATTATGTTGGTAACAAATTATTGAAAACAATAATAATTCTCACTTCAATTGTCACAGTCAATATTTAACCTTATCGTCGCGCGTCAAATGTTGGGGCGCGTCAGATCGCGCGGATTTGTCAGTGGTACCAACTCACATTTAAATGCAAACAAAAGTCATGGCATGCTAGAGGATAGAACTTTTAGCTTATATGGTATATGGGCTTATGCAGAGATTGTTTCCTTTAAGTATAAATATCCCGATGTTTACAGCGTTTGGTAAACTTTCTGAAATTCGGTGTTTTTATAGAAGCGTTAAATTTGGAGCTTCTAACGAATGTTTCCACTCCTTGGTTAAGCATGAAGCTCTTCTAAACTAGAAATTTTACTTTATGCGCCACGCGTATAAAGCACTGAAAGTGATATTCAAAATATACTCATAAGTTTAATTTCACGTTAATGAATATTACAAATGTTTGTTTCGTGTTTCATGTAACCAAATCTGTTGAAATTTAAGCAATTTGCTTTTAATTTTTTTCATTTAATTATACATATTTATTACCTATAGAATGCTTATTGAATGATGGAATAAATTTGAGGTTATGGTACTCTGTGTTAACAGTCAGTAGTGCCAATCTAGTTCAAAATTCAAACCCTACTCTAATCATGTTTTGAAACATCGCATGGTATTTATTATACATATCCCATAAAAAATTTATCGCAAGATTTGGTTACACGAAATAAATAGTTGTAAGATTTAAATTGAACTTAAACAGTATATTTTGTATTTCACTATAAATCACTGTTTTATACGGGAGGCGCATGAAGTGAAATTTCGAGTTTCGAAAAGCCTGAAAATTTGGTTTGAGCGACCAAACCAATTTTGCAGGCTTTTCTAAACTCGAAATTTTACTACATGCTTAATCTGGGAGTGGAAACACTCGTTAGAAGTTCAAAATTGAACACTTTTGTATAAACAACGAATGCCTGAACATTTACAGAGTAAGTATACGGGATATATATACTTAAAATAAAAATTCCCTGTATCTAGGTCATTGTTTCAGTCATGTGACGTTTTTTGTTAATCTTTTGTTTCGTCTTCTCTTTATTATTTTTTGACCCCAATTGTGCGATATCTGTTTAAATGACGCTTATCTTGGAGTGGTTTAAATCAGATTTATGTGAACAAAGTATAAAATATTAAAGGAAGTTAAATTTATAGAATTATATTGTCTTTTGTTTCCAGCACGACGAATCAAATCCTTACAACAGTACACCTTCCTATATGGATCCTAGCGCATTTTCAACGCCTAAGGTAAGTGAAAATACATCATTGTTTCAGAACTTTCTATCCGTAAAAAGGAATCAGAATTCTTGTTAATAAACTTCAAAATTAGTCTCTTAAAATATAATAATAATAGAGTTTATTGTCTTTATCTAGAAGTTTCTGCTGCCAGTGGTGCGCAAATCACTGAAAAGTCTAAATTAATGAATCGATGCTGAAAAATGCATGATTAATTTTTAAGTTATTGAAAATTCATAATAAATTTTGATAACTTCTTGGAAATGCACACTTATATAAAAATGTTGAAGATTAACGGAAATATTGAAATTTCTCGGTTTTAAAGATTTACGAAAATCCTAAAAAATTCATGATAGGCGTCTAGATTTTGAAAATGATGGAAAATCTTTGGATTTAACGAAAACCGTTGAAATTTTAAAAATTAAATTAAAAAATTAAATTAATTAATCTTGGAAATTTACGAAAAGCGTTTAGATTTTTAAAATTGACTAAAACGTTAAAAATTCAAGAAAAATTAGGTGGTATTCATTTGTATTGATGTTTAGTATTATAAATGTTGATTCATTTTACTTTTGCCTAAGACTGTAGATATTGATTGATTGATGATGAAATTTAGATTACAGTAAAAGCAGAGTATGATTATAAAGCGCAACAGCCGGATGAATTATCATTTTGCAAACACGCCATAATTACGAATGTCGTAAAACCCGAGCAAAGTGCGGGTTGGTGGAGGGGAGATTACGGGGGTAAAAAGCAGCATTACTTCCCAGCGAATTACGTCGTGGAGATTGATAGGGTTGATCCGAATGACAACAGCGATGACGGGGTAAGTTAAAAAAAACATTGCAAGATACCGTGCGATCGTTAAAAACATGATTTAGAATAGACTTTGAATTTTAAATTAGATTGGTACTACTGACTGTTAACACATGGTTTACCATAACCTAGAAAAAGAATAAATTTGATTCTAGCATTCTGGGCAACCGCACAAAAACATGCCGCCTACTCTACATCATAATTTAAACAATCGCACTGTATTTCATTAATACACAGGACATTTTTCTTTTAAGTATACATATCCCAATTATATGCTGTACATTTTCAGATATTCGTTGTTTTTTTAAAGAGTCCAATTTAAAGCTTTAAACGAGGGTTTTCCACTCCCAGATTAAGCATGAAGTAAAATTTCGAGTTGAGAAAAGCCTTAAAATTTGGTTTGGTCGCGTAGCGCTACGCGACCAAACCAAATTTTCAGGATTTTCTAAACTCAAAATTTTACTTCATGCTTAATCTGGGAGTGGAAAACACTCGTTTAAGGCTTCAAGTTAGAGTGTTTTAAAAAGGCTTACGCATATGTATACTTAAAAGAAAAAATCTCTGTATACTGCCTTAAAGTTGTAACAAACCGACGCGATCTTCTAGCCAGCCAATCATGTTCAGTATGATGTAACATTTTACAAATTTCATTGGTAGTATTGGAGATCGTGACTCCCAGCACGATCGTATCAGTTTGTTTCAACCCTAATGGACGTTCAAAGTTTGGAATGCGTATCCACATAAAATTCTATAAATATGAAGTTGATGCTTATTGGAGCTTTTGCGCTGATATGAAATTTCAGTCGGGAGATTCAATTCCTCAGGGTCAGTTGGATATGAACGGAGCAGTCGTTGAGATGATACAAAATCCCGAGAGACAGGGTTTGGAATGGATACTGAAGATTAATACGATGACGTCTTGTAGCTCGTTGGAGGTTGCTGTGCAGTCAAAAGAAGAGGTAATTATAGTTTAAATAATAAATAATTTCGATAAATCATGCATAAGCTCATATGTTTTTCAATATATTACTGGATCCCTCAGGGTGGGGACTAGAAATTATAATTTCAATTCAATTACCGGTAATTCAATATATTGATAAATAAAACCTACTTTGTGACATCGATGTTCCAAATCACCGGGCCAACGCTACTAAAGAGGCGAAGTCAGCAACAACATCCAGTATAAATGCCGGCGAGGAAGCCCCACTCGGCAAAGTTTTTTCTACTTTTAATCGTTTATAATATCATGTAATTTACCAAAGTTAAACAAACTTTCTTTATAACAATACAGGAGTGTGGCTTACCTGACTTCTGCACATGTAGTCGTAGCCCAACCCACAGATCCTGTTGTCCACGACTCAGGGTTCCTGATTAATTTGAACTAAACCCGCCATACCGAGCCGGATGTTTATCTAACACCCCGACGTCCGTTGCGCTCTCCTCGTCAAAGCCCAGGGGGCTGGAGCGATCTCCAACCCCCAATATCGGACTGCGAGTCACTGTCAGATGTTGGGGCCCGTGTATTCTCCATCGTCTGTACCGAGCCAGATGTTTGTCTAACACCCCGACGTCCGTTGCACTCTCCCCATCAAGCCTAGGGGCACCCCCCTAGTAGATATGGGTCGTTCTTGAATGATTCGTTCGAAAATGATTCGTTTTTTTCGAACGAATCATTCAAGAACGACCCATATCTACTACACGGGCCCCAACATCGGACAGTGACTTGCAGTCCGATCTTGGGGTTTGGAGGGCGCTTCACCCCCCTAGGCTTGATGGGGAGAGTGCAACGGACGTCGGGGTGTTAGACAAACATCTGGCTCGGTACAGACGATGGAGACTACACGGGCCCCAACATCTGACAGTGACTCGCAGTCCGATATTGGGGGTTGGAGATCGCTCCAGTCCCCTGGGCTTTCTGTACGGTGATTTGAATGAACTGATTCCGTATTTCAAGAAGAATTGATTCGTTAATGATTCACTTACTCGAGACGACTGACCGAACGATTTTGGGCGAACGGAATCGTATTCCCAATTCGGATTTATACATGCGGTCTGAATCCGCCCGAATTGAATGACTAATTCGTTCGCTCGAATCCGCGCGCAACTTCAACTCCGCTTTGTACATTAGTGTTGTGAGTTGGCGAAAATTCGGCAGCACGTTCTCTATGACCGAAATGGCGAAATATATAGAACGTTCTGTTGGGGGAGCGCATTTAGCCCGCTGTTTTCACGCGCGCTAAATGCGCTGTCATCAATTATCCTCCTCGCATACACTGTTACATTCTCTCCTTTTTTTTTTGGCTTACTAAGGATATCTTCAGGGTTGCCAAATCAGTGATTTTGTCATCAAATCTGGTGTTTTCCACTTTCGGATTCAGACAAATTGTTTGTGATTCAGGCGTGGCCAAATTCTGGTGTTTGTTGGAAGTTTTCAGTAACAATCTAGTGGTTTACTGTCATCAGAATATGATTAAAGTGAAAACAGTTGAACGTAGCAAAATACTGTCAAAACTATTAAAAATTGGGAAATATTCAGCATATCATTGATAAAATTGTTCATGTCCAAATAATCAAATATTTGCAAGAGAATACTTTTTGATCAATCTTGTATGAATCATTTCTAAGGAGTATATTTTAAACTTCATTTGAATTCAGTGATTTGTACGCGTGGCGCATGAAGTAAAATTTCGAGTTTAGAAAAGCCCAAAAAATTTGTCTCGGGTCGCTGCGCGACCCTCGACAAATTTTCACGGGGCTTTTCTAAACTCGAAATTTTACTTCATACTTAGTCTGGGAGTGGAAGACACTCGTTCGTAAATTTTCGAGTTATAATAAAGCTGTGTATTTATTATCAAAAAATCTTTCTCGGTTTATTGAACAAAAACAAAAAAGCTGAGGTGAAAAGTGTTAAGGTAAATGTGGATTGATTTTTCGTTGGCTACAACTTTTATTTAAAACATTTTTTGATTGAGACATCGAAAGTTATAGTCGGTGAGTTGTTAATCTCCACTAGATGTTTTAATTACTAGTTCATAAACAAAAGAACTGAGATGAAAAGTAATTAGCCAAAAGTTTTGTGTTGTTTTTTTTTATCTTTTGTTTGAAACTTTTTGTGATTATGTTACTAATAAAGCAGCAATTTGTGAGTGATTATCAAATAAATATCTCCGCTAGGCTTTTTCGTATACTGATCATAAACAAAAGAGTTAAGGTGAAAAGTGTATAGGTGAAAGTTGTATGTTTTTTCATTATCTACAGCTTTTGTTTGATATGTAAGCATTAAATTTGTAAAATTTTGAAAAGATATTGCCTAAAAATGTTTATAAATAAGTTTTAAATGAGCAAATATATGCCAAAAAGGCAAATAGTATTAAAATCTATTTGAAATTTCTTCTGTCTCACAAAGATCTGAATTATTTAAAAGTTTTTCGTTGTTTACATAATTGAAATTGGTTTAATAAAGAAACCGAAACATCTAATGAACCAGATATCATTAGATGTTTCGGTTTCTTTATTAAACGAACTTCAATTATGTTAACATAAGACTTTTATTCATTTTATTTTATAATTAACATTAAATAACTGAAATAAGTATTTATTTTTTAATTTATTCGTAAATATACGAATAAATTACAATGTAAGAAATAAAGTATAAAAATTAATAAGCGAGTACAATAGATTTGAAAATGAGTACTTAATTATTTTGTTAACAGTTTATGACGCGTTTATTCTCTATTTCTTTTCAACATATATTAATAAAAGTGACTAATACATAATATATAGAGGGAGTTTTTCTTTAGAGTATACGTTTTCCAAATTCAGCCTATTTTTTTGAAATCTTTAGACATTTGTTGTTTTTTTAAAACAGTTCAATTTGAAGCTTTAAACGAGTGTTTTCCACTCCCAGACTGAGCATGAAGTAAAATTTCTAGTTTAGAAAAGCCCCGTGAAAATTTGTCGGGGGTCGCGCAGCGACCCGAGACAAATTTTCTGGGCTTTTCTAAACTAGAAATTTTACTTCATGCGCCACGCGTATAATACACTGATTTCAAGTGAGGTTAAAATATACATAAATTTCACAGTATTTTAGTGTTTTATATGCATGGCGCATGAAGTAAAATTTCGAGTTTAGAAAAGCCCAGAAAATTTGTTTCGGGTCGAACTATATTATTATTATTATCATCATTATTATTTTGTTTATAAGTGATTCGTTTACGAACGATTCATAAAGAACGAATCACTTTTAGGAAATGATTCGGTTGATTCGAACTTCCCATATCTACCGTGTAGTCTCCATCGTTTGTACCAGCCGGATGTTTGTCTAACACCCCGACGTCCATTGCACTCTCCCCATCATACCCATGGAGGTGAAGCGCCCTCGAAACCCCAAGATCGGGCTGCAAGTCACTGTCCGATGTTGGCGCCCGTGTAGTCTCCATCGTCTGTACCGAGGCGGATGTTTGTCTAACACCGCGACGCCCATTGCACTCTCCCCATCAAAGCCCAGGGGGGTGAAGCGCCCCCCAAACCCCAAGATCGGACTGCAACTCACTGTCCGATGTTGCGACCGTGTAGTCTCCATCGTCTGTACCGCGACCTCTTGCTCCTTGGGACTCTTTATTAAAAAACTGTTTGTTATTCCATTTTTTCTACCGATCAGAAGTCTGATCACAATATAATCAGCTAATATAATATATAAAATTACGAAAAAACTATTCGTGAAAATGCAAACAGTGTCTTAATTAATAAGACAATTTAAGACGATAAATATCCATTGAAACAACTACTTCCCGTGCAAATACACCTCCGGATATTGAATTATACAATGAAATATTTAAAATCTTATTTAATTTGATTTGTTACAACGCTCTATTAAAGTATATGTAACGTTTAGGTCAAATTCTCTTCAAACCAACTAACAATACAATATTTATAGGTGAAAAAGGGGATTATGTCATTAGCAGGTATGAAGAATGTGAGACCTTTCCCCTTTTTCACCTATAAATATTGTATTGTTAGTTGGTTTGAAGAGAATTTGACCTAAACGTTACATATACTTTAATAGAGCGTTGTAACAAATCAAATTAAATAAGATTTTAAATATTTCATTGTATAATTCAATATCCGGAGGTGTATTTGCACGGGAAGTAGTTGTTTCAATGGATATTTATCGTCTTAAATTGTCTTATTAATTAAGACACTGTTTGCATTTTCACGAATAGTTTTTTCGTAATTTTATATATTATGTTTAAAGTGTGCAAACTATAAGAAGCGTAAGCTCATTTTCTCGAATTCAAATAGTTTTGAATTTGAATTTATAATCAGCTAAGCATTTAATTTTGGAATTTTTGTTAACTTAAACTTTTAATTTAGGCTACCGAATGGTATCGTTGCATACGCGAAACCGCGCAAAAGGTCTGTGCGCTGGAGTCCCAACACCGCGAGATGGAGCGCACGTTCCGCATCGCCAAAGAAATGTCCAACCTGATAATCTACTGCCGGTCGATCACGTTCAATTTGGAGCGCGCGAAAAAGGGCTTCCTTTTCTACGAGATGTCTTCCTTCCCGGAGAACAAAGCCGAGAAAATCATCTGCCAGCAGGAGAACAGGTTCTTCCTCAAATACCACCAGCACCAGTTTTCCCGGGTGTACCCGAAGGGGCAGAGGATAGACTCGAGCAACTACAATCCGATCAACATTTGGAACGCCGGGTGTCAGATGGTGGCGCTGAATTACCAAACGGGGGACAGACCGATGCAGTTGAACCAGGCCAAATTCAGGGATAACGGGAATTGCGGTTATGTCCTGAGGCCGGGATTTATGTTCAGAGACGAGTTCGATCCGTACGATAAGAATACTTTGGTTGGGGTGGATCCGCTGACTATTTCGATAAGTATTATCGGCGCGCGACATTTGGGCAAGTGCAAGAAATCGACGACGAGTCCTTTCATCGAGGTGGAGGTCTACGGGGCCGATTTCGATTCGGGACAAAAGCACGTGACGAAAACGATATGTAAGTAATCATAAATTGTAAATGCGTGTAAATGGTAATGTGTCCATCACACCAAAGATCTGCGGCCTTATGTATAGTCCACTAATCGTTACTAACATGTGACTAACTAAGGTTTAGTAAGTAAATAAAACATGCTGTATGCATAATCCATTTTAGACGCGGTTAGCGCTAGTCTTACATGTGATTATACGTAACCTCAAACAGAGCTGGGACGAATCCTCGTAAAAAGGATTCGAATCACTAATCCGAATAACCTAATATGATTCAAATCACGAATACTCGAATAAAGGATTCGTAAGAGATAAATATGATTCGAATCAAAGATTCGAATCCTGTTTTTTCGAATCACGAATACAAATCCTTTAAGAATAAATTTGATTTTATTATTTTTTTGCAACCATTAATATATGAATATCATTACCAGTTGTTTTAACAAAAATACTCAAAACCTAATTATTTATTATTAACACTGAACATCGTTGATAACAGACTAAATATCTGATTGCCTGTTACTCTGATTAAAGATGTATTTGTGTGTTTCTGAACTTCACTTCAAATCAGTGTTTTGTACGCGTGGCACATGAAGTAACATTTCGAGTTTAGAAAAGCCCGAAAATTTCTCTCGGGTCGCTACGCGGGACCCTTGACAAATTTTCACGCGGCTTTTCTAAACTCGAAATTTTATTTTATGCTTAGCCTCGGAGTGTAAATACCCGTTCAAAACTTAAAAATGAACTCTATTATAAAATTCTCTATTAACGAATTTCTGAAAATTACGTAAATAAAAAATTTACTGAATATCATTTAAACCGGGAAAGTCAGAAGTATATTCAAATTTAGCAAAACACTAACAAAAAAGCCATATGATATTATTAAATTTGTCAAAATCAGCAGGCAAATTACAAAACACGTAAAATGTATAAAATTAACTTAAATATAAACAAAATCAATGAAAACAATTTAACGAAATGGGGGTTTCCCGCAGAAGAAAGTTATATTAAAAGGCCGGGAAAAAAATCTTGAATCAGGGAAATGTCAGAAAAATTTTGCATTTCAGATTGTGGCTACCATGTCAGTTTTACTTCAAATAATATTAAACAAAATTTTGAAAACTAGATTATTATCTTAAAAACGTTTTCAGTCATTTAATGTTCTTATCAAAGCATTCAGTTTGAAGTTTCGAATGAGCCTTTCCACTCCCAGACTAAGTATGAAGTAAAATTTCGAGTTTAGAAAAGCCGTATGAAAATTTGTCAAGCGCTTTTCTAAACTCAAAATTTTACTTCATACTTACTTTTAAAACACAAAAGAAATTTTTCAAGTTAATCCTCACAAATAATTCGAATTATTTTTGACGACTCAAAACCTTTTGTATTCGAATCCTTTTATAAATATTCGAATCCTTTTATAAATATTCGAATCCTTTTACAAGGATTCCAATAACCCACATTTGGATACGAATACGAATCCTCTTAAAAAAATGTAACGAATCCAGTTGAACTAAAGTATTCGAATGCCTCTTTTGAATCCTCTAAAGGGATTCGAATCCTGCCCAGCTCTGACCTCAAATGTCATTTGCGTGATTGTGAGCGAAAGGTAGGCGCTACTAACGAGTATGTATTAAAACATGACTATACATACAGCGTACTTAGTAACACCTTAATCTCTGTTGTACGAACTCTTTCTCTCTCAATTATCCACTTTCCTCGCATACCTCTCCTCCCCATCTTTCTTATGTACCTTTCACATTTTTGTCAACAATCTGTATTCATTGATTCTATCTTTCTTTCTCTCAAAGCCGATATTTCCGTAAACATTTTTGATTTGAACATTTTGGGAAAAACAATACTTTCCCCGTATGTAATACAAAACATACGGGGAAAGCAAAAAATTAACCCACATCGTGGCTAAAATATTAACTTTAGGTAAACTATAGATAGAGCAGTAGAGTAGCTAGAGAATGTTTGGCACACCAAAGCTAAACCTGAAGGACCTGGAGAAAACTTCACCTGACAAGATCCTTGACTTCATCAAGAAGATGGACTTGGAAGGTGAACTGTAAGGTCGGATGTTCGACCTTAATTGTGAGCCACAATAGATCCTTGCGGTCGCAGTGGAGGGTAGCATAACTACCCACTCACTTTCAATAGAATAGAATAGAATAGCTAGAATGTTTTCAATGGCTATGTTTCATTTAATTCCCTATGTTGTTAGCAAAAATAAATGTATTATATTATTGTTTCTTATTTTGTGTGTGGAAGCTGATAACGGCTTTAATCCAAAATGGAACGAGATCTGTGAGTTTGACGTGGCAAATCCGGCATTTGCGCTTCTGAGGTTCACCGTTCAGGACGAAGACGTTTTCGGCGATCCGAATTTCATAGGCCAAGCCACGTACCCCGTAAGTTTACAAAATATCAAACATTTTGAGAAGAAAAGACTAAACGTGTTTTGTGTACGTAGGTTTCCTGTTTGCGAGTAGGCTATCGCAGTGTTTGTCTGAAGAATGAATACAGCGAGGATTTGGAATTAGCCTCGCTATTAATACACATCAGCATTAGGAATCAACATGTGAGTATACAATTTTAGTTTAAATCTCATTTTGCCCACTGGCCTCTTTGAGATTTTTTTTTTTCTAGAACCCTCTATTTTTTTTTACTTGCCATCTGCTGCGAACCTGAAACAGCTATTGCCACGATTATATTTAAACGTGTAATATTATACGCCCCCTAATTTTCTCTAAGTTTTCTACTGCCTCCCTGAATGAAAGTCTCAAACGCCCACAGGGGGGACGTTATCGCCCACGTTGAGAACCTATGGTTTAGATTATTAAGGGAAACCATACAAAGTTCTTTAAATTCTTTCAAACTTTCCTCAATAATTGAATACACTGTCTCACTCGATTCTGTTACTGATATGGTTCTGGTGCAAAGGGGAGTGTGCAGTTCTACACTGCACTTAGGCCTCATTAGGCCCATTGTGCCACCTCCCGTAGATCACCCATCCTCAGTTTAGCCAGCCCACCTTGTTTAGGTATTCTAGCATAGCTGAGGTGGGTAGATCTCTTATGTAGGTCATTGTAGGCCATCTATCACCCAATATGGACTCCCGGATTGACGATAGTGCCGGGCATTCACAAAGAAAATGCCATGCAGTCTCGTCTTCCATGCTGCAACCTCTACAAGATGGGGAGTCAACTATCCCCATCCTATAGAGGTGCCCGTTTAGTCCACAGTGACCAGTAAGGATGGCAGTTAAGTGCCTGAGATTCCCTCTAGCCAGCTGCAGGTACCGTTTCGCTGATCTCTCATTGGGATACACAAGTGTTTCCTTAGAGAGCTTGCAGCCCTCGATATCATCCCAACGCATCCTGAATTTCTCCAGGGCATTGGTTTGTAACATGTTACACAGGGAGAGAGGAGCTAACCGCACTAGCGGCTCCGGTGAGAGTAGATTCATCCCAGCCGCAGCTCTTGCCAGCGCGTCAGCTCTCCCGTTACCTGTGTCTGTATCATGCCCTTTCACCCAGCAGACTTCAATGTTGTTGTGCATTGCTGCCTGTCTGAGTTTCCCGTGGCACTCTATTTTGACGAAGCATAGGCTTTCTGCAGAGACAGAATCGCTTGCCTGCTATCCGTTAAGATTAGTATGGCTACATTTGTCACCTTGCGGTTTATGATGTACTCAGCCGCAAGTGTTATTCCCATCAGCTCCAGTTGCGTGATAGTTCCATGAATTCCCATCGGAACATTTGCTTGGATTTTTAGGGTTTTAGAGAAAACTCCAAGGCCCGATCCTTTTCTCCTTTTAGATCCATCTGTGTAGATCCTTATAGCAGACTCTCTCATCCGCTTAGTGGGTTGAATAGTAACGTTGTAGGGTGTGTTCCGTATTAGTGTTGGTACACAGCAGTCATTAACAGCCTCTAAAAGAGGTATATCTCTACAAACATTCCTCCAGAGGTGTCCTCTAACTTCCCCAGAGCTGTTACTGTTCCAAATCCCACTGCACTGAAGGCGAAGTATAGTCACCATGGCCTCCTTCTCCACGTAGATATCAAGTGGTCTGTTACTGATATATAAATATATCTGTTATACCTGTTACTGATATATAAAATTAATCAATATTCCTAAACCATTTTAATATCACTACCTACACTTTATGAGGCATAAAATCTTGAACAAGTTTCTCATCTTTCACGTGGTGAAACATATTTAACTATGATTTAAAAAAGAAAACACTTGGTTAAATTTCAGTAATATTAGTGAACTTGGTTAAATTTCACTAATATTAGTGAAATTTAACCAAGTGTTTTCTTTTTTAAATGAGAGGGGTAAAATGTTGTCAAATTATTTTTCTATATTTCTATATTTCTTTCTTTTTTTTTTCAGGAAAATTCAAATGGTACAGATCACTGACAATAATTTTCAAACAACCTTCCTCGTATTAAATCTGTTTCCTCCTATTTAAAAATTGAAATTACAATATTTGTAATCCAAGCGCTTGTTACTGTTAGATAAAAAGTAGATTGTAAAAAAAGCGCTGTTAGTGAAAGCAAAAAAAAAGTAGTTTCAACAAAATAATAAATAGAAAGCCTGTGTATCTGTGGAAAATCTCATCGGATTAAATAATTTATTTTTCCACACTTATGAAAATAATACCGCCAAATGATTTTTATACACTGAATTTTAAGAATGAAATAATGATTATTTCCGGACAGGATATTTTTGTAAAACTGAAAAGAAGTTATTTTTCTACTATAATAACAAAGAACAAATTTATTGTAAAAGTTGATTTTTAAATTAAGTTTCGATGCATACCATGACATGACATGACATAGGTTTTAAAAATGATTGCCTTATTAATAGACATTAATTGGCATTTTTGAAGACTCTTAAGATAATAATTAATTAGATTCTTTAAAATATCTAATAATTTCTTTTAATAAGTATTAGAAAGGCAGGTGATAATACAAAATTAATGTATTGAACAATTTTATGAATCTCACAATTTGTTGTGACTGAGATTAATGGAAAAAAAACTAAAATTATTTACAGTAAATAAAAAAAAAACATATCATCCGCATATCAATTAAAAACAAAAGAATGTTCGGCTTTTAACGGAATTATTATAGTCAATAATTTTTTATTTAGTAATTATATATAGATTTATCTATATGCAGGATGTCCCATTGGATAAAACAAGTTAACAGAAAGCAATTTTTTTACATCGATTAATTTTTTCATATTTTTTTTCTATTATTGCGTGGGATAATCTTGTATATAAAGAGAGAGAGGGCTCAAGTCTGCGCCTATTTTTTTATATACATAAATAGATGCTATATGTTTTATTATAAAATGATCTTTGTAATAGTTTTTATTATATTATTATTATTATGTATTTATATAGTATATATACCTGTCTAAAAGAAGAAGTTGCATTTATTATATAGTTACGGTATATAACTGATTATATTGTTACAATAAATGAATAAAAAAAATTATATTGTTGAATAATAAAAAAATAGTAAAACCATGTGTTTTTTATCTGGTGTTTATAATATTTATAAACTTCTTGTAATCTAATGTGTTTATTCCAAACCTAAATACTAAAAACAATAGAAATATCTTTAAATGCTAATGCTAAACCCAACAATTTTATTAAGCAATTGTTTACACCAGTGATGGGGAAACTACGGCCCGCGGGCCAAGTCCGGCCCGCGGAAAGGTTTAATCCGGCCCGTTTAAGAGTGCCGTCGTGAGAATGTTTGAACGCGTTCTTACTTCGTAATGTGACGACCCGCATAAAAACTACCTACCTACGATTAAGCATTATTCTTTGGCCCGCTACGATTCTCTGGTTATTACAAATGGCCCGTCTTAAAAAAAGTTTCCCCACCACTGGTTTACACACTTGTATATTGATGAAAGATATATGTTTGGGATAACTTACACACTTATAACATTATTATACAGGGTGTCTCGCGAAGTTCTCCCGGCACTTAAGGGGCATGTTCTTGAGATCATTTCAAGCAAAATAGTTCATATGAAAATATGTGTAATAACAATAGATAAATGATAGCTATACTAAGGTAATGAATGGAACGTGTGGTATTCACAGGTGCGCGGCTAAATGCATTGAAGTAGGAGGTGGAATTTTTGAACATCTAGGACTATGTTCTTTTAAATTATTAGTCTGCAGTCAATTATTTTGTTAATTGTATAATATAGCAATTACAGAAAACTGTAATAGAATGTAACATCTCCAAGGTACGTCGATGGGCATAACACATATGTGTTACAAGGTATGATAGAATTGGATCTTTCCATGTTTTCCCCTACCTCTTTTCTCGCAGGCCCTAGTTCATGCGAGGAGAACAACGACGTTTTTGGTTACGTTTTTCAGTCTATCATAACCTCTCTTTCCGGTTTCGCTGTACTTTCATAGATAGATTTTTTAATACTTTGTGTTAAAAATAGGTGTTATTAAAATAAGACAGTGTTAGTGTTAAGTGTAATTAAAATAATAGTTTGTATTACGTGTAATTAAATAATAAAAATATGTTGACGTTGATTGGGTTATTATAAAAACATATTTGAAACAAATATTATTTATAAAAGTTAATTATTTGAATTACTAATATTACGTTTTTAAAAATAACAAAGATTTTAAGAGCAAAATCTCTTAAATAAAATAAAATGCAAAGAGGAGAAAATTTAATAAACTGTAAATAAATAAATTATTAAGGGTCATGTGTGCATCGCTTGTGATTCTAGGTATTATGGTTCTTCCGAAAAAAAATCATGAAAATTGCAATTATTTTCAATCACGAAATAATCTTCAAAAATTCCTATTTTTGCCTCCTGCACATTTCTATGAAGCTAGATTTTGACGAAATTGCCTGGGAAAGCTCAAATAAAAATTTCCACTCGATTTACAATTTTCCGCATGCCCCCTCGCTTTCTAGCATTTGAGGCTCTATTTAAAGCAATTTAAAAGTGTACACTTATTTGCGTAGATGGCGCTGAAAAAATGGTGGAATAAAAAGCATAAATTGAATTATTTTTAAATTTTCAACCACTTTACAAACCATATTTGATACCATAAATTTGTATAAAGTGCTATTTTAATAGAAACAACACTCAATTTTAAGACAACATAAAACAAAACTTCTGTGTAATTGATAACATAACGTACTTGTTTCGTAATGTAATAATATTTTGCCAAAATATATTTTATAATAATACAATACAATGGTATTTTATCATTTAGTTCAAATAAAACGTAATCAAGTAAACAAAATTAAATATTTTGATTAGTTATGGTTTAATTAATCTTTTCTCTTATTATCTGGCCATAGTGAATTACATACACTTCTTCTAGTTCGACTGGACCCAGCAACTGGGTACGTTGGTTGGAACGTCCTGTCACCTCTGCAGCGTTTTATATAATTTGACGTGTGTGCACGATAGTGAATGATTAATTTACAGTTTTTTTTTTTATCATCTGTAAAGTGTTTTTGACAATCCGTGAGAATAGGGCGTATATGTAACATTGCAAAATGAAAACATCGCAATGGTAAATTGTAATTGTTTAGTTCAGGAAGAGTGCTTCAACTATATAGCAGGCTAAATTTTTATTAATAAATGCCATTTACTCATTTACTGGCTTAGTATTTTCTACTGGCTTCATCGCACATGATCCAATGAACCAATTTTCAAAAATTATTCCGTTTTCTTTCTATATTAGCTTCGAACAACTAGACAGTAACAGTGTCCGCAATTTTAAAAAGCATTTTTTTTACTAACCCAGGAATTTGTTGTTCAGGGTGGGGCGTAACAACTTCAGAATTCGACTGAATCAGTGTATTGGCAATTGAAGAGGACAATTATATGATGTTTTTTTTTGTAAACGGTATAAAACCAAATATTCCGTGTTGTGTGACAAGAGAAAAATAGCAATAAGTAGTTTTGAAATCTGCGAAGTGTTTTTATTTCGTTTTCAAAAAACCACGCCTCACCCTGTATAAAACTAAATAAACCTAACATCATTTCAGAAAATTGTCTTACAGTGATAATTTTTTTTTGTACATGATACTTGTTGCGCTACTTTCTTGATAGAACCATTTTTCCAAATTGGGTAAATTTAACACCTGTTAAATTGAAACACGTGTAGGGTAACTGAAGATAAAAATAAAGAATAAGACAAATGTTTAATTTAACTAATGATAAATGTCATACAATGTAGTGATATATGAATCATTTGGATGGAACTTAAAAGAAAAACTTGCTTGAGTAATTGCTTGAGAGCTTTTTCGAGTAACTGCTCGAAAGATCATTCAAATGGTTACTCATATGATTTCTCAAATGGTTGCTGAAATCATTGCTCGAATGGATGCTAGTGAGTATCACTCGAATGGTATTCAGATAATCTATCACAGTAAAATAATAGCAATAAAAATAATCTCTCAGGAAAGAAATATATGGCCGAAAGTTTATACAAATTTCATATGAGTATGAAATGAGCATACGAGTGATAATCCCAATGATCATAAGAGATGAAGTGGATCATTTAAGCAATTATTCGAGTAATCTTTTAAGCTATCTCAGAAAGCTCTCGAAATGTTCCAATATTTTGCATAATCAATCGAATCAATTATTTTCAGTGGAATGATCGCGTCACTAATACAACGTCTAAGACTAAAGTCATGAACGTTGTATAATAATTATTATAAGCGGGAGGGATCTATAGCCAACCAACGGAAATATATTCATATTTCCCACGTTGTAATCACTTTTTCTGATTAAAGCAATATTCTTCTGAAAATAGGAAAATATTAGATTCATTTTTTGAATTTATCAATAACGTTGCTAAGGGCCATGTTTGTAATTATCATAGTTGACTGGTCTGACTTTTTCATAATTTGAAATGTCGTACGTGCTAAGCAAGCGATAAAAGGCCCTGCATATTTGATTCTAGCCAAATCTAAATCTGCATATGATAAAATGTATGCAGATTTTCACGAATGGAGGAGCCAACATTCCTGCTCTTGGTACAGAAACAGTTACAACTACAGTCTCATCAACGAATTGTGAAGAGAGCTCTTTACCATTTACTTCTGGTTGTATTTGATTTAGTAAAAAGTTTGAAAATTGGAATTTTTGTTTTGGTTCTGAAATGTAATGTTACACATCGTAACCAAGGCAATATTACTCATTATTTAATTGATGAGGCGGATACATGATGAAACTCCATAATACTATTTGAAATAAAACAACACAGTTGGGAGGGTTTCACTTTAATTGTTGAACACTGCAACATGTTTCACCACACAGTGGCTTCATCAGGCAGATGAAATAATGATTATTATTATTTCATCTGCCTGATGAAGCCACTGTGTGGTGAAACATGTTGCAGTGTTCAACAATTAAAGTGAAACCCTCCCAACTGTGTTGTTTTATTACTCATTATTGTATCAATCAGAAAAATGATATATGTTATAAATGTTGTATGACGTTTATCATATACGTTTTGTTTTTATGACTAATAAACAGGTAAGAGTTTAATTATTTTTAGTAGAGAGAGAATTAAAGTGCTGGCTCATATGCTGGAGAAAACAAACTGTAGTTATGGATAAAATAACCACACTTGCATTTCTTATTTAGACGTATTCCATAAGCAATTAAATAAAATGCAATATCCATTGAGTGTTACATTACAAGTGCAGTTGTATACATGAATAATGCCTACTTACACCACAGCTAATTAACTTTAATCAGTGTCAATCAGCGATTAACGCTTCTTATAAACAATTTTAACCACAAATTGTTCACACGTTTGCATTTAGATGAAAGAGACATGCTTGAGATATCTTACAAATTTAAAACATTTACATTTTCTAGAATGTTGACTTAATCAGTGGCTTAATCGTGGTTAACTTCTTAGCGATGCAGGTGGGCATGAGCCTGAATAACTAACAGTTCTGTCACTATTTCTGCCTACCGAAATACCAATAAAAATAACCAGAAAACCACCACTTCCGCGAAAAATTCAAGATCTTACATAGAGAAAAAAGGGCCGGAAATTAAACATCATAGAGAGTATAGAAATAAACAAAAGAAAATTCACAGCACATCTTAACGACCAACTGGATCTCAAAAAATCACTACTTAATTTAAAGTTTTCGAAAAATCCCGCCCTCTCATAAACCCGAACAGACTAATGTGTGCCATTTCTTCGCCACTGTGGCGAAACAATTGTGGAGAGATTATAATAGACAATGAAAGACAAAATAGTGACTAAAATGAATCCTAAAATATCGAAATCACATTACGATCACGTATTATTTAATTTTTTACTTTCACTTTAAAATCGGATACACAATTCGAAATAAACAACCAAATCATTGAAATAACGATTTGACAGAAGCGAAATTAAAAGAACAGCGTAAAACTTTAGAAAGAGATGGATGCACAGCTCAGACCCAGTCGAATCCATATAATTCTGTAAGTTCACATATATAGTTGACCGACCCATTCGATGGGAGGGCGCATATGTCGGAATTTCAAATTTCCCGCAATTTTTAATATGTGGGCTCTAGTTTTCAATCAACAGCTTTCAGATCCGTCAGACCTGAAGGCACAAAAGTACCGATAAGACGGAATCGTCTCGAGATGAGCGTTAATAAATATAAATAATTACAACCGTAAGTATATTCAAATTTTTTTTTACGTATTCCAAATACAGCTTATTTTCTGTAAATCTTTAGATATTCCTTGTTTCTTCAAGTTCAATTTGAAGCTTTAAACGAGTGTTTTCTATTCCCAGACTAAGCATGATGGCCGTAGAAGGGTACGACGCTACCGTGGAGAACGACCTGATCTTAGGTTTGCTATTGAGAGGCATGTACACAGGACTGCTGGAGTAATGGTTTGGGGGGCTATTGCTTATGGTAGTCGATCACCTCTTGTATTCATTCGAGGCAGTATGACAGCTGCGCGTTATGTTGAAGACGTCATACGACCGACTTTGTTGCCTTATTTAGATGGCCGCACAGACGTACTTTTTCAACAAGATAACGCACGTCCCCATATTGCTCGTCGAACTATAAACTTTCTTAATGAAGCTGGTGTTAATGTTTTGGCGTGGCCGCCCCGTTCGCCGGATTTAAATCCCATTGAACATGTGTGGGATATCATGGGAAGAAGAATATTCTCTTTGCACCATCCTCCACAGACTCTAGCACAGTTGATCGATGAAATTCAAGTTGCTTGGAACGAGATGCCTCAAGAAGACATCTACCATCTCATTTTGTCGATGCCCAGACGTCTACAGGAGTGTATACAGCAAAGGGGTCGCCAAACACATTATTAATTTTTTTTAGATTGTTTTTTAATAAAATTTCTTGAAAATGTAATCATTTTATTCTTGATGTAAGACTACCATACTGGCAAAAAATCAAGTTAAAATAATAACTCCTTCTGGGTGTTACGCTTCTAATGTCATTGAGTATATTCAAAATTTTTTTTTACGTATTCCAAATACAGCTTATTTTCTGTAAATCTGTAGATATTCCTTGTTTCTTCAAGTTCAATTTGAAGCTTTAAACGAGTGTTTTCCACTCCCAGACTAAGCATGAAGTAAAATTTCGAGTTTAGAAAAGCCCCGTTTCTGGGCTTTTCTAAACTCGAAATTTTACTTCATGCGCCACGCGTATAAAACACAGATTTCAAGTGAAATTCGAATATACATAAATTTCACAATATTTTAGTGTTTTATACGCGTGGCGCATGAAGTAAAATTTCGAGTTTAGAAAAGCCCAGAAAATTTGTCTCGGGTCGCTGCGCGACCCCCGACAAATTTTCACGGGGCTTTTCTAAACTCGAAATTTTACTTCATGCTTAGTCTGGGAGTAGACAACACTCATTGAAAGCTTCAAATTCAATTGTTTTAAAAAACAACCATGAAGTAACCACATTTAAATTCAGCGCGCATTTCTGACGTAAGCGATCTTTACCCCCACTCCAAAATCTTCGAATCTGTCGATCCTTCTTACCGTATACTCGACCGTCCTTGGTAACATCTATGCTTTTAAGCTACAGATGGTATAACTACGTTCATGTTACCAACGTTTACAAATGTAATTCCATATGATTTCAGCGTCCCTGGCGATTAACCTTAGAAACACAAACTCTACTTTTAAATATTTAAAAAGTACTTGCCTATCTTGTTTTTAATCTACTCCAGCGCGACTGGTGTATGGTGTTTTAAAGCAAAAACTTCATTACTAATACATTTTTATCTTGTTTTGTATCACGTAATAAATCCTAGACAAGAATAGATGTGCGACTCCCCGAGTGACAGGTTGCCACCAGTGGATTAGTACCTTACTCCCATCGCTGGGAGGGCGGTGGCGATCAGTCGAATTTTTATCTAGGGACCCCAGAATTTTTCTGAACGCGGGAAATTTAAAATGCAGTTATGTGCATATTACTACCGGCAGGGGACGCTACAAGAACGGATTTTTAAAAAGTGGGAAAAACAAATTATATTGAAAAGTGGGAAAAAATCATATTAAAAAAAATAAACATTTATTTGATTACGTATAAAATGTACAAAAAGAAAAAAACAAATGTATAGCTATATAACAAAATACAAATTTTTTCTAGTTTAGATCCGCTGTGTTTTGCTACGACATGATTACCTCGTGAAGGATATGACTCTTTATCACGCACAGACGGTCTTCATTGAGAAGAGGCTTTGTCAATCAAATCTCATCTGTTCATTTTGATGTACGCATCCTCAATCCTGAGACTGAATTTCTTAGTTCCAAAATTAGTTTGCATTTATTATGCCAAACTTTAGCAACACATCTGAAATAAAAAAAGAGAAATATTATACCATTATTATTATCAAATTGAACACATAAAAACAACGAACACCTGAACATTTACAAAGTATTATGTAATTATATAATTTACTAAACCGTAGGGAGTAAAATGACGTCATTTTAATGCAACTTCTCACTGATGAGATAATGCATAGCTGCTGTGAATGCCCCCAGGATATGTATACTTCAAATAAAAATTCCCTGCATAAGCATAATATGAAAGTGGCAATTTTAATTCTTACACATTTTGGAAAAAGTATATTTTCTTATTGACTACAGTAAATTTCAGAAATATTGTGGTTTGTGTAGAATAAAAGTTCAAATTGACTCAACTGGCCGCGGGTTGGCCACCAATGTTGTAAACTATTATTTGCAATTTATACATATATGTTAAAAATAAATACTTACCTCGCTATTTGCAGGAAAACTATAGACCTTACTTCCAATTGGGGTTTTACACCCTACTACACAACACTTGTTGGGCACTATTATTTCATAAAAAATTAATAATGCTACCAAGAAAGTCAAATAAAATATATCAAAGCACACTTAAAATAGAGGTTAGCGTGGGTTGGTGCATAGATTAACTTGATTGTTAACTCCTAGGGGGCTCCACGTATTATTTTAGTTGACCGACCCACTAGATGGGGCGGCGCAAATGACGTTATAGGTCGCGGGGAGCGGGTGGGCTTCTTGTTTAGCGGGGTGTGCGGTGCAGGGGGTTATAACATTGAAGGGAGGGTGCAGTACGGGAAACACCGCACAGTATTAAATTACCGTACTATGCGAGAAATAACAAAGACATAATGAAGAAAAGACATAATGAACATAATGACATAATTAAAACACTTATTTGTTCCTTTCTTCACTTATTTTATTTTACTTGTTAGATGTACATTTCGAGTACTACGTACTCATTTTCAATAACAGAATGCCTTAAAACTAATTTACAATCGTTTATATATGGTTTGAGGATTAGTGGAAAAACCTTAATCTAATTATGTCGGTTACCTGTTTGGGGTGGATTGGTGTTAATGAGTGTCGGTGATTTACAATTTTCCGAAAGGAGGGTTAAAAGAGGATTATCTAAGGGACTCAGGTCAAAATTAAGTAGTTTGTTTTTGTTTTTATACATTTCTATTGATTCCAACATATTTAATCGATAACTGTTTGATTCTTTGAGTAATTTTACATTTTTTATTGGGAATTGATGGCCGGTTTCATAATTATGGTATGCTATCGCGGATTTTTCGGGGTTTCTATTTTTTATATGATACGTGTGTTCTTTGAATCTTTTTGATAAATTCCGTTGAGTCTGACCTATATAAACTTTTTCACAATTGTTACATTCTATCATGTAAATTCCTGATTTATTTAAATTATCCCTGTTATTCGATTTTTTGTTTAATAATATGTTTAATTTTGTGTTGCTGTAGTTAGCAGTTGTTAATTTGAATTTTTTGAATATTTTGTTGATTTGGTGGTGAACTAGAGGGTTGAAAATGAATTTAACAAATTTGTTATTCTTAATGTCGCTGGTTTCTTTTGAGGTATTCAGCTTTGTGGTATTTTTAATCAAATGTCTTTTCATATGCCTATTAATGAGTTTTTCAATTATGTTCCTTTTATATCCTAATGAAGTTGCAATGTTTTTAATGAATTTTAATTCGTTTTGTCTGTTTTCTTTTGAAATCGGTAAGTTTATTGCGTTATAAATCATACTATTGAATGCTGCGAGTTTATGCCTGATGGGCGTTGTTGATGAAGAGTGAATGTAGTTGTATGTGTGTGTTGGTTTGCGATATATATTAAAGTTTATTGTTTTTGTATCTGTATTTTTAATAATTAATAAATCTAGAAACGGGATTTGATTGTTATTTTCAATTTCGTATGTAAATGAAATGCTCGGAGACAATCCGTTCAAATCCGACAACAAGCTGGTTATTTCTGTTTTGTTATCTATAACAGCTATTATGTCGTCTACGTATCTAAACCAAACTTTCGGAAAGCCAGGTATTGTATTTTTTGCATGATTTTCTAAATTGTTCATAAAAATATTTGCTAGGAAGGGTGATAATGGATTACCCATGGCTGTTCCGAAAGTTTGCTTATAGAACTTGTTATCGAATTCGAACGCATTGCATTCCATTACTAATTTAGTTAGCTGTATATATTGGTCTATGTTTTCTTGCGGAATAGAGTTGTCTAAAAGAAGTTTTTCTAAAATGTGAATTGTCTCATTAATAGGAATGCTGGGAAACAAAGCTTCTACGTCAAAAGAAACCAGTGAGTCGTTATGTTCTATTTTCACTGATTGTAATTTTCTAGTCAACTCAAGAGAATTTTTGATTGAGAAATTGTTTTTAATGGTCAGTGATTGAAATTGCTGTACCAGCCACTTCGCAATGTTGTACGTTGGTGAGTTTATATTTGAGACGATGGGTCTCCATTTATTGCCGTGTTTGTGTATTTTTGGCAAGCAGTACAATTTCGAAAGTGACGGGTTTTTCAATTTCAATTTATATATTAGTTTTTTATCGATTAAATTTGTTGGTTTCAAAAAAGAGTTTATCTTACTTATGTACGTGTTAAGTGGGTTCTTTCTTTGTTCTTGATATGGTCCTGTGTCAAGCATTAGTTTGACGTTGTTCTGATAGTCCTCCTTGTTGACGATAACCACGGCGTTTCCTTTGTCGGATTTTAAATACATCACGTCTTTTTCTTTTAGTGATTTCACAGTCCTATATTCCGTATGTTGTTTTTGGATTCTCTTTGGTTTTCTGATGACTTTCTCTAACGCTTCTTTTGTTGTCATCCTGAACGCTGTTGCTTCTTCCGGTGTGAGGTATGATGTTGCGTTTTCTATGTCGTCAATTATCGTCTCTATTGGTACATGTGGTGTTGAAACGGAGTGTTTGAAACCTTTTTCCAGAAGTTTCATTTCCTCGTGATTGAAGTTTTCGTTGGATTTGTTGTGCACTAGGATTTGACTAAGCTGCGCGTCATTCTCTTCTCTTGGGTGTTGTTCTCGTTCTAGTTTTTCTAACTTTCTTCTTAGTGTGGCCGATTTTCTTCGTAGTTTTGTGTTTATTACTGTGTGAATTTTCTTCTGTAATTCATCCCATATCATTGTTGGTATTTCTTTTGTTAGTTTAAGGTGTAAACCGTACGTACATAAGTAAGATAAACTCTTTTTTGAAACCAACAAATTTAATCGATAAAAAACTAATATATAAATTGAAATTGAAAAACCCGTCACTTTCGAAATTGTACTGCTTGCCAAAAATACACAAACACGGCAATAAATGGAGACCCATCGTCTCAAATATAAACTCACCAACGTACAACATTGCGAAGTGGCTGGTACAGCAATTTCAATCACTGACCATTAAAAACAATTTCTCAATCAAAAATTCTCTTGAGTTGACTAGAAAATTACAATCAGTGAAAATAGAACATAACGACTCACTGGTTTCTTTTGACGTAGAAGCTTTGTTTCCCAGCATTCCTATTAATGAGACAATTCACATTTTAGAAAAACTTCTTTTAGACAACTCTATTCCGCAAGAAAACATAGACCAATATATACAGCTAACTAAATTAGTAATGGAATGCAATGCGTTCGAATTCGATAACAAGTTCTATAAGCAAACTTTCGGAACAGCCATGGGTAATCCATTATCACCCTTCCTAGCAAATATTTTTATGAACAATTTAGAAAATCATGCAAAAAATACAATACCTGGCTTTCCGAAAGTTTGGTTTAGATACGTAGACGACATAATAGCTGTTATAGATAACAAAACAGAAATAACCAGCTTGTTGTCGGATTTGAACGGATTGTCTCCGAGCATTTCATTTACATACGAAATTGAAAATAACAATCAAATCCCGTTTCTAGATTTATTAATTATTAAAAATACAGATACAAAAACAATAAACTTTAATATATATCGCAAACCAACACACACATACAACTACATTCACTCTTCATCAACAACGCCCATCAGGCATAAACTCGCAGCATTCAATAGTATGATTTATAACGCAATAAACTTACCGATTTCAAAAGAAAACAGACAAAACGAATTAAAATTCATTAAAAACATTGCAACTTCATTAGGATATAAAAGGAACATAATTGAAAAACTCATTAATAGGCATATGAAAAGACATTTGATTAAAAATACCACAAAGCTGAATACCTCAAAAGAAACCAGCGACATTAAGAATAACAAATTTGTTAAATTCATTTTCAACCCTCTAGTTCACCACCAAATCAACAAAATATTCAAAAAATTCAAATTAACAACTGCTAACTACAGCAACACAAAATTAAACATATTATTAAACAAAAAATCGAATAACAGGGATAATTTAAATAAATCAGAAATTTACATGATAGAATGTAACAATTGTGAAAAAGTTTATATAGGTCAGACTCAACGGAATTTATCAAAAAGATTCAAAGAACACACGTATCATATAAAAAATAGAAACCCCGAAAAATCCGCGATAGCATACCATAATTATGAAACCGGCCATCAATTCCCAATAAAAAATGTAAAATTACTCAAAGAATCAAACAGTTATCGATTAAATATGTTGGAATCAATAGAAATGTATAAAAACAAAAACAAACTACTTAATTTTGACCTGAGTCCCTTAGATAATCCTCTTTTAACCCTCCTTTCGGAAAATTGTAAATCACCGACACTCATTAACACCAATCCACCCCAAACAGGTAACCGACATAATTAGATTAAGGTTTTTCCACTAATCCTCAAACCATATATAAACGATTGTAAATTAGTTTTAAGGCATTCTGTTATTGAAAATGAGTACGTAGTACTCGAAATGTACATCTAACAAGTAAAATAAAATAAGTGAAGAAAGGAACAAATAAGTGTTTTAATTTAAGTTTACAACTTCACATAACTCGAAACCAATTACTAAATAATGACATAATGTTAAATGTATATTTTAAAAGGAATTAATAGAATTTAAGGCATTACTTTATATTCTCGGATCGTACTTTGTTTCTAGATGGAATTTCAGAATTGCTTGATCCAACAGCAACGTGAACATTCTCTATGGAAGAATAATCCTAGCCCAGTGTGAACAAAATCTCCACGTCCGTGGCTGTTGCATAGTACTTGAAGATCATTCACAAATGCTAGGAAGAAATAAAGAGAAATAATGTAGACACTCGGGTTTTAAATTTGTTTGACTGCAAACTTAATTAAAAGAATACACAATAGCTTCAAAACTTGAAATATTATATAAACTTACGGCTTTAATTATCTTTGTTAATGCCCATCCCCAAATATTCAGAATTACTTAATCCAACAACAACGGAAATATACTCCATGAAAAAATGCAGTATGGTGAAAATATCCACGATCATGAGTACTTTGTATACTTGAAGATCATCCACATGTGCTACGAAGAAATAAAAAAAATAATGTAGTAACACCCTGGTTTTAAATTTGTTTGACTGTAGACTTGTTTAAAATAACACACAATAGCTTAAAAATATTATATATACTTACGGTTGTAATTATTTATATTTATTAACGCTTATCTCGAGACGGTTTCGACATTTTTGTGCCTTCAGATCTGACAGCTGTTGATTGAAACCAGAGCCTACATGTTCGAAATTGCGGGAAATTTGAAATTCCGACATATGCGCCCTCCCATCGAGTGGGTCGGTCAACTATATATATGAGAGCATCACGCGTATAATTGGCGGTAAAAACGTTACCCAGCAATTTGTAGTTGTGCCAACCCCAAATCAGGAAATGTCTGGACATTTTCGTGCGTTTGCATTTCAGTTGGTACATTGCAGCGAGTAATGGCGACCCCCATGTCGCTCAATATGGCCGCGAGTTGCAGAGCCCTGTAATATATATTACAGAGTTCAAGGTGTCGAAAAAATTGAAATTTGTTATGAAAAAATGTTGAGGAAGTAACAAAATGGTGTATATTTCACCTGGTGAGTTTCCTTTATCAATTTTTAAAGTTTATACTAATGCTGATGTTATTTTAGATGGAAGGGTGTTGGAGAGCAGGCCCTGGAGTTTAGGAAGGATATCAGATATCTTTTGGGGCTTCGTCGATTTCATCACCAACTTGTAAGTTAGGTTATGTTTGCAATGAATTGCAATAATACAGATAAGTATTTATTTTGATAATTATTGAATTAATAAGGTAATAAGTATTGTACGTGTTTCTACTATGCACAATATTATTTTAATTGTTTTTTACAGTTTTAGTAGTTTAGTCGGTTTAGACAGGGCCCAAATTCAATCGCGCCAAAGAAGAAGCGGTGGTGGTTCGGGCGGTTCTGGACCAGGACCTGGAGGTGGAGGACCCGGCGGTCCAAGGTACAAATTATTCTTTTTTAAATTAATATTAACTGCATTCCAAGAACTACAGCAAAGTCATGATTTGTCACTGCATCAGTCGCAGTGAGTGCAATAATCAATGCTGCCAAGAGAAGATCTTCTAATAACTGCAAATAACTATCAGCAGTCAAATATCTTCAACAAAAAGTGGTCTGATAATGTGGTCGGCCAGATTTATTTGATATCGATATCTAGCGATTACTTCTTAAAACATTAGTTTACAGTTATAGAGTGCAAATAGTTCATTATAGGTTTCTGTACTTTAGTAAATAGCCTTTCTAAATATATAGTTGCAAATTTTATGAAAAATTATCATGTTGTGTTTAATAATTAATTTCAGAAATAGAAATGTGAAGGGAATGAGCGACATCTCCTCCATTCAGGACTGCTCCAGCCCCGGGGGCGGATGAGCTCGTTAAACTCCTCGGCGATGATTAACCTCGTCGCAAGGGGAGCTCATAACCACCCATAATTTTTTTCCTGACAGGAAAAATAAACGGGGTTTAGTATGATGCTGTGACTTTAAACCTCCATGGAGGCGAGTCACAGCTGAAGTAACCTGTTAAAACAGGAAAGGGTGGTTATTTTGTAGTTTTTATTAGTGCTGGTTACGGGATTTATTCAATTATACAATAATAAATAATTATAATTATTAATTCAACCAGATTTAATGACATATGAATCTACTTAAAATTTAATATTTACTTAATTATTTAAAAAAATTAATTCTGAGTAAAATTCTTGTTTAATATTCATGTACATTTTTGTTTACTGTTATAAAATAAACATTTTATGCCTTACTTTTATTTTATTACTTAAATTGGTATTTTATTATAGTTGGTAACAAATAGATACAATTATAGTATAGTATTTTTAATACCTATTTAGAAGTAACAGTTGTTTTAGTGGCTTAACGTATGCGGCTTCTTGAACACACAAAATTAGGTTAGGAACTTGTTATGTCAAATAGCCGACATCTAAACCATTATTCTTAGGGCATTGGTGGAGTAACTTGATATTCAATTCAACCAGTGGCGGGGTAGGATCAGACATATTAATTAATTACATAATATGGAATATAATAATTTATATGAACGTTATGCTGTTATGTTATTATAATACAACTAAAAGTTCCATAAAACATTATACAAATGCTCTCTTTTTTAGCAACTTGATATTTATTCAAAAATAAAATTCTCTTCAACCTGATTCCAGGCATTTCCAATAATTCTTTTCTTCCTTCCTGCTTTTTAAAGCTAAAGCCCATTTTCTTACATCCTAAATATAAAGAACTTTTCGAGACCTCAATTTCTGATAATTCTACAAATTGTCAGTAAATAGTTTCTAAAGTAATATGTTTCTTTCGGGCATACATTTTGTAAATCATTCCCCTTAAAAAAATGTAGAGTACTCTTCATAATTCGAGTTTTGCCCAGGGAAACGTTTGCAGACATATTCCTTCTAAATTCGAAATCCGTTGATCTGTTTTTATCTTGTAGGTTGTATAATGTGCTTTGTGGAACTTTTAAGACTTCGGACGCTTTTTGAATTGCCTTAAATCGAGATCCTTATTCATTTTAAAAATAACTTACTCCATTAAGTATTAACTTTTTGGAATTATCAGAATATTGCATTTTAGTAGTGTATTTTTGCGTTATTTAATGACATTAACAGACATCAAACTTTTGACGTAACATATTTAATAATCGACGTTCATTTTTGTTGGTAATTTTTTGTTTCATCTGATTCATGATTGATAAATAAGGATGGGGTTATTCCAAATAGGTATTAAAAATACTATATATAATATATTCCATTTGTTTCTGGATCTCGCCTAGCCATGCTTTCGTGTTGTTATGTTGCAGTATCAACATTTACATTTTTTATTAGTTGCCACTCCTGATTCCTTCTTTTAACAGTGTTGCAATAATTTATGATATCATAAGTAATCCTCTTTTTAATTTTCAAGAGGTTTATTGTTAATCTTGCAACAATTATTTCGCCACGCGGTCGCTTCTTCGAGCATTTTATTATTAAATCAAATTAATCTAGTGTTGCAATGCTGTGTCAATGTCAAAGTGAAAATTAATTTCAGGCACATATTAAATATTAACATGCCAAAGATTATCTCTGAATTAAAAAGGTTACAAATTCTGAAATCCTACAAACATTTTAGGCAAAGTAATCCAAATCTACAGCATCACAATATTATTACGATTTTAATAGATATGTTTGGGGTATGTCTAGTATTTTAATTATCATATATATATAATTAAAGATAATTACGTTTCAGGTAGGGAGATCTTCATTACAATTAATTTTACGACAAAGACCTGACGAATTGAAATCTACTACTTCTGGCAAACGATCTAAAAACAGCCATTTTTGGAATCACCTAGCTAGAAAAGATCTGCAACAACTAATTTGGCAATATAACTCTAGAAATCAGTATTTTACTTTGAGAGATCTTTTGAATGATATGAAAGAAAATTATGAGTTCCATGGGAGTAGAACAACACTTTATAGGGTTGTTAAAAGTATGGGGTATAAATTCAAATTAATTAATGGGCGCAAAATTCTCTGTGAACAAAAACATGTTGTTGCAGCTAAAATTATTTTCCTTAGAAAATTTTTACAGTATCAAAATTCCAGTGAAGATATCCAATTCGTATACCAGGATGAAACATGGATATATCAGAATGGATCCGTGGTTCGACGCTGGGTACATGAAACGGATATAAAAAGTAATCCAACTAAATTCAAAAATGAAGGCAAAAGCTTCACCATTCTACATGCTGGGTATAGGGGTGGGTTTTTGGATGGGTGCGATTTTTTATTACATTCGAAAAACAATGACCGAGATTACCATGCCACAATGGATGGTAATACTTTTCAAAATTGGGTGGTTAATCAACTTATTCCTGCTTTGGCTAAGCTTTCAGGGAAATGTGTAGTTATTATGGATAATGCTGCATACCATTCTGTGCAATTAGACAAAACTCCTTCATTTTCTTGTAAGAAATGCGAAATGCAGGAGTGGTTGGTTAAACACAATGTAAAATTCAATCCAAAATTAACCAAAAAGGAACTATGGGCTTTATTTATACCTTTTCGATCAAATGACAAAATTTACGTAGTTGATGACATTTTGAGAAAGAACGGGCACGAAGTTCTTAGATTACCGCCATAACATTGTCAATACAATCCAATTTAAATGGCATGGGGGTTTTGTAAGACTTACTACAATAAGCACATAAATTCTAAGCAACCATCTAAGGATCGTGTTCAGAATTTATGGCTTGAGTCTCTCTCAAAATGTACATCCGATATGTGGCAAAATTTCTGTGATCATTGTAAAAAACTTATTTCGGATGACTGGACAAAACACATGGGGAACCTTTCTTTTGAAACCATTCCTCCTTTTAATATTTCGCTTGGGGAATCTGGCTCAGAATAAACATCAGAAGATTCAGATGCAGGTTCTCTTGACTAAATAATAAAAGTGGAATGAGGGCTTAAAAATTGTTTGACATGAAAATTATCAGTATCACAAGAGGGTGGGAATAAATTTGCAATTCTACAAAAAAATACTGAGGGCCAACAGAAGAGAGAATGACCAAAATTAAGATGGACGGATGGAGTTGATCAAAATGTGTTAACGGGAAGACCCAAGCAAGAAATACAAATGGATGACGAAATAAGTTTGCAGAGCCGAATTCATTATATTTGTTATATACAATATTATTGCTGTGTTTGTATGTACAAAAACCAAGTAGTAAATTCTGTTAATCTTAAAACTGCATATTATTATCCTTTTATATCTGAAAATTTGTAAAACAGGCAACAGTGTAAGATCACAATAGTCAGAAAATATAACCTTAAAATCGAACATCTGACAGTGACATTTAAAAACCCTGATTTAAAACACAACCAGCCCCATTTACAATACTTAAACTGTCACTTTTCCATAGCTAGGCGAGATCCAGAAACAAATGGAATCGTGTATATCTAAGAATCCAGGCAATATGATAATGGGTCCCCGCATTGTTGCCAAGAGTACATGTAAACATTCAACATAACCTAAAAACCCGTCCGAAGACGTTAGGTTGCTAGATTCCTAACGTTGACTTATGAATCAGACCCAGTCGACTTCATATGATTCTGTAAGTTCACATATATAGTTGACCGACCCACTCGATGAGAGGACGCATATGTCGGAACTTCAAATTTCACGCAATTTCTAACGTGGGCTTGTTTTCAATCAACAGCTGTCAGATCCGTCGGATCTGAAGGCACAAAAACGCCGATAAGACGAAATCATCTCGAGATGAGCGTTAATAAATAAAAATAATTACAACCGTAAGTATGTATAATATTTTTAAATTTTAACCTATTGTGGAATATTTTAAATAAGTGTACAGTCAAACAAATTTAAAACCAGGGTGTTACTACATTATTTCTCTTTATTTCATCCTAGGGCCGATGTGAAGTTTACGGGATGTTCTCGAAAATTGATTTTTTATATTGATACTTGTAGAATCGTGTATGGAATGGCCGAAAATGACGAAAAAAAATTGCGGAAACCACGTTTAGCCCCATTTGGGGGCTCCGAAAGGGTGAAAATTGGTGTATTTCAACAGTGTTTTTTGGTGTGTACAAAATAAAATGTGGTGATTATATGTATTCGTTTCACAAAACTAAATGGTTTAAATGTGTTTTTATAAGGATAGGACTTACAGTTTGCTTAAAACTTTCACTTAAATATTACGATTTTTGACAGGTTATGTGTGTCAACAAAAATCAACAAAAGAAGTAATTGTCAACAACTTAACCTGCCAAAAATCGTAATCTTTAAGTAGAAGTTTTAAGCAATCCGTAAGTCCTATCTTTATAAAAACACATTTAAACAATTGAGTTTTGTGAAACGAATACATATTATCACCACATTTTATTTTTTTCCGGCTAAAAAACACATTTTAAGTAAACGGATTTCCAACCTTTCGGGGCCCCAAAATGGGGCTAAACGTTGTTTCCGCACTTTTTTTTCGTCATTTTCGGCCATTCCATCCGCGATTCTACAAGTATCAATATAAAAAATCAATTTTCGAGAACATCCCGTAAACTTCACATTAGCCGCATTTTTTCATAGAGTGTATCCCCGTTGTTGTTGGATTCAGCAATTCTGAATACTTGGAGATGGGCGTTAACATAAATAATTAAAACCGCAAGTTTAAGTAATATTTTAAGTTTTTAAGCCATTGCTTATTCTTTTAATTAAATCTGCAGTCAAACACATTTAAAACCAGTGTGTCTACATTATTTCTCTTTATTTCTTCCTAGCATTCGTGAATGATCTTCAAGTACTATGCATGAAACAACCACGGACGTGGAGATTTTCTTCACACTGCGCTAGGAGCATACTTCCATGGAGAATGTTCCCTTTGCTGTTGGATCAAGCAATTCCGAAATTCCATCTAGTCACAAAGTGCGATCCCAGAACATAAAATAATGTCTTAAATTCAATTACACGGTTTTTCTGTTGCATTTCACTATTGATCAAATGAGATTCATTGTATCCCAAATATCTTTCACCTTGTCAAATATAAGTCAAAAGATTTCCCGATTTACGAAATAAGTTTCACTATATACCAAATACTTCCCTTTAATATTTTTGCTGAACATTTTTGCAGTAACAATAACTTTCTTCTAGAAATATTTTATTTCAAATTCAAATTCAACCTATTTTCTGTAAATCTTTAGATATTCCTTGTTTTTTTAAAGTTCAATTTGAGGCTTTAAATGAGTGTTTTCCACTCCCAGACTAAGCATGAAGTAAAATTTCGAGTTTAGAAAAGCCCCGTGAAAATTTGTCGAGACAAATTTTCTGGGCTTTTCTAAACTCGAAATTTTACTTCATGCGCCACGCGTATAAAACACAGATTTGAAGTGAAATTAGAATATCATAAATTTTACAATATTTTAGTGTTTTATACGCGTGGCGCATGAAGTAAAATTTCGAGTTTAGAAAAGCCCTGAAAATTTGTCTCGGGTCGCTGCGCGACCCTCGACAAATTTTCACAGGGCTTTTCTAAACTCGAAATTTTACTTCATGCTTAGTCTGGGAGTGGAAAACACTCGTTTAAAGCGCTATATTGAACTCTTTTGAGAAACAACGAATGTCGGAAAATTTACAGCTTATGCATATGTTTACCTTAAAGAAAAATTCACTGTATGGAACACTACTTACAACATTCTTATTCGGATAAGGAGACCTCTTATTTCATTTCTAAGATGCATTTTTTGACGAACTGCAGACATATTGTTGAAAAGTGAAATGAAATTACGTTTTGACATGTAGCGAAATATATTTGTAATAACTTTTTAAATATACATTTAACATGTTCATTACGTCTTTGGTATTTTTCGCATCGCACTGTAATTTAATACCGTGCGATGTTCCCTGCACCGCACCCACCATTCAATGTTAAGACCCCCTGCACCGCACACCCCGCTTAGCAAGAATCCCGCCCGCTCCCGGCGCCCAATGACGTCATTTGCGATTGCAGCGCCGTCTCATCGAGTGGGTCGGTTAACTAAAATCATGATACGTGGAGCCCCCTATGAGTTATCAATCTAATTTAATCTATGTTGCTAGATTCCTAACGTTGAGTTATGAATGATTTAAAAGTGGTAAATTATGGTTAAGCTGTAGTGATGCAGCAAGGAAAGGGCCTAGATCCACAACAAATAACATAAAACTGCCATTTATCAATAAGAATTTGAACGTGCATAGAAATGTTTTATTTATTTATTCTTCCATTATCTCGAAAGATTCATTATTCTCCGTTTTATTGTTCCAATCATGCACAATTGTTTCTCCATTGTCTTTACCTGAACCACTTCGGACTTCCCTTTTAACAAATTCACTTTTCTTCGGACTCGGAGTTTTCGCCTGGATTTATTACGAGTATTGATAATGAAGGTTTAAATTAAATTACACTTGGTTTGTTTCACAATTTTTTTACTTTACTATTTACTCGACTAGTTTCGCGTTTTACAGCATTATCAGGAGTGGTGAAGCGACAACGCTGTGGGGTATTACCAACAAGACGTCATATATTTAACGCTTGCTTTAACGTTGTGTTTAGGGAGTTTAGAGATGTCGGAATGGCAATGAAAACAACTAGATATCGCTTGCATTCTCAGACGAACTATACAATAATATCGTATGTTCAATTAAAAAACATCTCTAGAGTGCCATGGAAAATATTCTAAGTTGGCAACTCTGAAAATATACATTATAAATATTGTGTCTGACGTTTTATATGTCAATTCCTGAAGTGTGTAGCTAACTTCAATTTGAATAAAGATTAAATCATGGCACTCGAGGTTTTTTTAAAATTAAACATATGATATTTAATAGCTACAGTAGCGTAACTTAAAATGTTTGCCTGTTACAAGAACTTAAAGTAGCCCCTTTGTTGAGATTTATTTTTTAACTGGAAAAGAAGGGCCTTGGGGCCCCTGCAGATGAGGACTCTACACTAGTGTATAGCTGTGTTGCTAATTCAGTTTATTATTATTACGGTTTAAGGAAACTAGAAAAAAAACCTTATCAATAGACTGTTCATGATCTTATTGGGCCAGGGGAGGCTTAGACTAGTAATTTTTTGGTAGAACCTCTGTAGCAACTAAATTTCCATTATGTGTAGATTTCCTTCTATTAATACGAAATGTTTGTACAAGTCTAGTAGAATATAAAACTTGGCGTTATAATCTCCATAAAATAGATGGAATTTAACTTTGCTTTCACATCAATACTAATTTTCTATGGAATGTACTTTTCAGTGTTGCCACCTGTAGCTATACAAACTTCCTACTTCTATCCTCTTTACCATAGATAGAAATGTTGGTGTTTACATTTTTCACCCACGTTGTCACTAAAATTTGAGGTTAACTTTTAAGAAATCGCATCTTCTTTTGCGGAGAGTGTAAATTCTTGAAAAAAATGGTTGTTTTCACGTGTAATCATTGCGGAGAAAGCTTGCAAAAACCGAAAGTGGAAAAACATTATCAGACCGTTTGCCGGCGTGTTAAATCGCTCACGTGTGTAGACTGCTTTAAAGATTTCCAGTAAGTTATAAAATGTAGTGATTACTGATGAAATTAGAGCAAATAATCATGATTTATTTTAATAAAAAAGGCTGATAGGTGGACCATTTTCAAGTTCTCATCAGAAGGCAACAAAAGTTAAAGCTAGCACAATGTTTCTATCTGGAACTGCAAAAGGTTGCGAAGCCCCTGCTTCTATTCTATACATTAGCCAATATATCCACCTAGCATGCACTAACCTAACCTCAATGTTTTTATTGATTTCAGCGGGGAAGACTTCAAAGTACACATAAAATGCATAACGGAGGAAGAACGTTACGCGGCGAAAGGCTCGATCCAGGGCGGGATCGTGAAGAAAGGCGAAGCAAAACAGGAATCCTGGGTAGACATGTTCCGATCAATTATTACAAAAGAGCCGAACTTGACGCCCAACATAAAAAATCTTTTAGAGACGATCGCTAACTACAACAACATTCCGAGAAAGAAACATAAGTTCATGGTATGTTTACCACAAAATAAAAATTATTATGTGTCCATCTTAGTACTTTCTCCGTCAGTCTTATATTGATTTAAACTTTAAGGTTTCAAACTTCAAAAAACACAACTTTTTTTATTCTGCAATTTTGCTTTTCCGGATCGGTACTAAATCATTAAGCACGCAAAGTTTTGATGATTCTAATGTCTTGTCAGATTTTTGTTAGCAGTAATGAATTTTGTATTTATTGGTTTACTTAATGATATTTGTTTTAAATTCGTTATTTAGAAAATAGATAGTTTTTCTTTCGCTGTTGAAAATAGTAATGATGGACAAGATCGAGTATCTGATTAACACTTACTTGTGTCAAGCGACACAACCAAACCAAATTTTCTAAATTCGAAATTTTACTTCATGCTTAATCTGGGAGTGAAAATACACATTTAAAGCTTCAGATTCAACTCTTTAAAAAAAACAATGAACATTGATTTCAAGTCAAGTTGAAAATATACTAAATCACTTAAATTTCAGAATTTCATCAAGAGTTCTTCTGGTGGCCACGTGGACATGAGAGCCGTCGAGGAAGTCTGGAATCTAATAGAGAAGTACAAACAGCAAACTGTTAAAACTAATCCAGAAAATGTTAAAGATGAAAAAGAAAAGGAAAATGATGGAAAGAGGAAATTGGACAAAAACGAGGAAGAGAGCAATGTTAAGAAGATGAAGATGGAAAATGGCAACACTGAAGAAAACCGAGTTGAAAAAAAGAAAAAGAAAAAAAATAAGCAAACGAATGGCAGTGGAAAGATGATTGAAGACTCTCAAGAAAGTGATATTGAAAAGAAAAAAAATAAGCAAGAAAATGGTGTTGCAAAGATGATTAAAGACTGTGAAGAAACAGGTGTTGAAAAGATGATCGTAGACTCTGAAGAAAATGGTGTTGAAGAAGGGAAACAAAAGAAAGAAGGAAACAGAGTTGAAATAAATAAAAAAGAAAATGGTCTTGAAGTTTCAAAGGAGAGTAGCTCTAAGAAGAAGAAAAAGAATAAAAAAAACAAAAATGGAATTCCAAATTGTGAAGACAATTCGAAGAACGGAGAAGAATCTAAAATGAAAGAAATTGTAAAAGCTAACGACGAAAACACCACAAAAAATAAAAAGAAAGGTAAAAGTAACGACAAAGAAAATATCATCGAAGGTGAATCGGAAAATAAAATTAATGAAAATAATGACAGTAACAATAAACAAACTGAAGGATTTTCCTTCGAAGAAACGATATTGAATATTTTAAAGAAGAAAAATAACGTACCATTGAAGAAGTTGCAGAAGAAAGTCCTGAACGCTTTTATTAAACACAATGACTTGACTGAGGCTACAGAAAAACACATCGAAAAGTTTTCGAAAAAATTGAACAAAATGCAAGCAGTGAAAGTTGAATCGGATAATGTAGCTTTGATCGAATAAAAACATTTTTATAAAGCTGTAAAAATTAAGTTATTTATCAAAACCCACTTTTTAACAGGACTGTTTTGCCAATTTTGTTTTTTGCCCTAGATATTAATTCATTTACAAACTATTTAAGAAGGGAAGTAATACAAGGTTAGAATATATAAATACCAAAGTTTCATTTATTATCTTTACAAATCAGTCAAAAAATGAATGGTTCTTTACAGTCGTATATAAATTTCTTAAATTAAACACTATTATAATAAGTGAGTCACTAAATATTGTTTAAGAATAGGCCAAGTACAACAAATATACAAAAAGTCTCATTAAAAAAGAAATACATTTAGTTGGAAATCAAATATTGTAATGATAGACACGCAGTTTCATTTGAGCCGCCCAGTTGCAAACCAATTGTTTTGACAAGCTTGTGGCAAAATTACAAAAACTGATTTTACAATGTCTTAATTAAATTAAAATAGTGTTGAATGAGTGTTGTATCAAATGGGGACAACAAAAATTATAAGTAAAAAGTTGGTAGGTTCTGCAACTGAAAAAATATGTAAGCTTTTCCAACCGAGAAGTGTGGCAGGTTTTGCATTTGACAGGATTTTTCAAACTTTATATTAAAAGGTTTAGGATGCGTTTTGAAGGTAAATTTATATTTAAAATTGTAGTCTGAGACGAGTAGAATACCAAAACCTCAAATTTAAAAAAATAAGTGTGTTGTACACATATAAAATTAATTAAAACTGACGTGTCATCAAAACTTAGTAGATTGAATCTGTGGTGCAAATGTGCATTAATATAAAATGTTGATAAACCAAGGCAGATCATTTATTCCTCGTTTGGCCAATTCTGAAACAAACTTTTGCATATCACCCTTTATTTATAAAACTCTTGAAGATTAAAACTAAACAAAAACATTCATCGTTCGCTCAATATTAGTCCTGCAAACGGGGCACTTCCGCTGGTACCTCCGCATCAAATTTTGGCACTCGTTGCAAATACAGACGTGCTTGCACGGCAAGATCAACACGCACTTCTGTCTCTCGTGACAAATCACACAGTAAGTCGAATCATCCCCTTCGATTTTAATCTTATTCACGATGACGACTTTTCTCTCGGTCAACCGTTTTTTCAACTCAATGTATCTCGTTTTTAAATGAGCACTGGAGATTAGGAATTTTCTTTTCACGTATTTAAAGAGCATTATGTAGCATTTCGAGATCACGTAAGCTATGCAAAATGTGACGAGCAGGCCCAGGGTTGCTTCGAAAGGCACGTCTGTGAAAAATTGTTTAACGTTGTGCAGGAAGTTTAAACTTTCAGTTAAACACGAGTAGATTAAATAAACAAATTCTTCGAACACTAAACGAGTGTAGTACACGCAGAATAAGAGCAGGTAAAACACCGATGTAGGGATTAAAGTAACTGCAAACCACATCCCCGATCCGATTAAAATAAAAAAATATTTAATGGAGTTTACTAAATAAGCAAAGGTTAGAACTATTTTTTCAAGAAATCCGGTTAAACCCACGTAAATAAAATTCACTGAACAAATCAAGTTCTCCAGGAAATTCCTGATGTGCGTGTCAATCGAGCCGAAGTATCCGAAAATCCAGTCGATTGTCGATCCGACAAAACCCAGAACGAAGTATATCCGCTCCAGGAAATCCAGTGTGAACAGAGCGAAGTCCTCGCAGACTATTTTCACCACTTGCAGGCATGTCGACAAAACCGCATACAGATGATTGTAAACCACGTCCAGGATCGAAATTAAGCATTTTCCAGTTGCGTAGCTAATCACAAGGATGTAAGTGCAGACGTTTTTTATTCCCAGCAGGAGGTTTATTAACGTTGTTAGCATTTCGGGTTTGTGTACATTTGAATTTGTTATTGGAGGTTACGTCCGGCTTACGGGACGGTCGTTTTTGGTTTTGAAAGTATAGCCAACTTTAAAAACAACCCATAAAACTAAATTTAGTAAAATTATGTTAGATTGGCTAGCTTGTGTATAATACTTGCCACAATTGGCAATAATTAATAACAGATAATTCAACACAGATAAGCAACACTAGTTTAGTTATAGGATTGTGTATCTACATTAATTATTCTAACACACTTGCACCAAGGACGAGTATTTACTGTACATATGTTTGTGATTATTACTTGTAAAAATCTAGGATTGAATAAATTTGAATTATACATTTCCATTATTTAAAAGTTGGCAATCCGATGAATTAAATCCGTTATCTATGTGCAAACGTCATACTTGTCAAGTTCAATTTTTGTGCGTGTGTTGGTGGTTTCTCAGAGGTTGATAAACAACAATATGTTGATGACAATATGTTAGGGAGAAGGCAAAAACAGAAATATGAGGTGGTCGACACTGCGGACAATGAAATTGACTGTGAAATGGAGGCCCCCGCACCGAAGAAAATCTTCACACCAGTTTGTCTGAAGATTTCCCTAATGAAAGGGCTCCTCATCGCTATTTACTTTGCACCGTCCATGGGCCTCACATTTTATCAAAGATGGCTATTACAGGTAAATAATAGTTGTTTATAGTAAAGTTGCTAAAATAATTTGCTTAATTTAAGAAGGAAATTAAGAGGAAAACATGTATTAATCAAACACTGTGGTTTATCTCACAAACCACGTTGTTTAAATATTTACCTAATTGTTCACACATGCTTCACTAAGTGTTAAGAGAAAAATTAATTCAAGGGATCCGTATCAATTATGATTTTAATTTTAATTCAATCCTACAGGAATTCCGTTATCCTTTATCGACAGTTCTCATACACATGATAGTGAAATATTTGTTAGCGGCTGTGATACGTTTCCTGATTTTGTTAAAATACGGAAGGCATAGGATGCCCCTCGGTTGGAAGGACTACACTCTGTCGATGGCCCCTACGGGAGTCTTCAGTGGCATCGACATTGGGTTTTCGAATTGGGGGCTCGAGTTAATCACAATATCACTGTAAGTTTTTAAATCAATCAAGAGGAAAATATTTATTTAAAATGACTCATGTCCAAATGATAAATTTATCGGGATTAATTCGATCATTCATCATTCAAGAATTAGAATTAGAAAATAAAAATGAGCATGTATTACTAATTGTTTAATTGCGTTATGTGGAGTATTTAATCACAATGAAAAACTTTTTATCCCTTCACTTTTATTTGTATTCGTTAGATGTACATTTCGAGTGCTAAACTCATTATCAATAACTAACCCCATTAGATATTGATAATGAGTGCTTTGCACTTGAAATATACATCTAACAAATAAAAATGAAAGTGAATAAGGAAAGTTTTTCATTGGACATAGATATTTTAACAAATAAATAAATGAACTCAACATTACCTCCATTTCAGGTACACGATGACCAAGTCAACAGTGATTATATTTATTTTAGGCTTTGCTATTTTATTTAAGCTAGAGAAAAAGGTGAGTACATTTTATTTCTGTATTAATTATTTCTTTATTATTGCCTGTCGTGATTAATGAATTATTATTAAAAAAATAACTTTTTAGTCGTGGAGTTTATGCACAATCGTGATAATGATCTCGACCGGTCTCTTATTATTCACGTACAAAGCCACCCAGTTCAACATCAACGGTTTTATGTTGGTGCTGGTGGCGTCGATGTCGAGCGGCGTGCGCTGGACGTGCGTGCAGCTGCTCCTCCAGAAATCCAAACTCGGAATGAAGAACCCCATCGACATGATTTATCACATGCAGCCGTTCATGATCATCTCCCTTCTGCCCTTCGTACTCTTTATAGAAGGTATGACTTTTGTTTTTACATCGATGGTGTATGTTGCATAAACTAAGCCTGTTTGTTTTCCTTGGCAGGATTTTCCTTGGTAGATTATCTTGCGCGGATCGAATCTGCAGAATTGCAGTGGCGCATCGAGCAGGTGCTCATCGGGGCCTTCATCGCCTTCTTCATGGAGATAACTGAGGTTATGGTGGTCACGTACACATCTAGTCTGACGCTGTCAATTGCGGGTATTTTTAAGGTTAGTTAGTTAGTCATGACTATTTGAGGTTATGTTATTATAACCTCAAATTTCTATGAATTAAAATAAAATAGTTAGAGCTAATTGTGTCGATCATGGCTTATGTTTAGGTTAATTTAAATTGGTTTAAGCTAAGGCTACAAATTTTTCAAATTCAAGTATTCGAATTATTTACTTCATGCTTAATCAAGGAGTAGAAAACACTTTTTAGAAAATTATTAAAACCTTCAATGACAAAAGACAATTATATAAAGAAAAATAGAAAACAAAAAAACTGTAGTTATTTTCATACAGACTTAAACATGTTTATTTTCAGATAGATTTCTCTTTTTGTTTAAAATTAAATAACCAAAATACACTTCACTAAACAAATAATATTTATTAATCCTTAAAACACAATTAAAATACACTTTACTGAACTTGAATTTGGACAGTAACAAAAGGATCCCTTAGTGTAAATTAAAATGTATTTCTATTTTCATCTAATATTTATCACAATTTTTGAACGGAATGATTTAAAATGTCTTTGCCTTCAAGAGAAATCTATATTTAATTAATTATCGTCGTCTGCATTGGTATTTATCTATTTATATTTTCATTATCAAGTTTTACCCTTGAAGTGATTATCACATTCATATTGTAGCACGTATTACTACAGTATGAATTGTTTGGAAAATTGCGCAGTAAAAGCAACAATTTCAGATATTTTAAACACTGCATAAACGTTTTCTTATCTTTCTAAAACTCGTTAATCAAGCACTCATGTTGTTTTTGTTAATGCGATTTAAATTTTATCTAAAGGCCACACGCCATTTAATTTCAGGCTATGAGTTCAAAATATTTCTAATTTGTAAACACTAATTTCTATCACATTATGTATACACAATGTTTTTTTAAAATTACAATTGAACAATAACGTTGAATGACGAATCACATAAAAGTGCAACTCGATATTTTTTTCATTAATCAAAATTCATGCCATGACGACATCTATAGGCCGTCAGATTAACATTTTCAGAATTCGCTAGTTCAAAAATGAATCTGAGCTATATTATATTGTATAACAGTGTTTCCCAAACTGTACGTTACGACCCACTGGTAAGCCGTGGGTCTCGACAAGATTTTTTGTAATGGGCAAGATTTTTTTTAATGGGCAAGATTTAGTATATCAATTCGACTATCTTTTGGATCGATCTTGCATGAATCAAAAACTAACCTAACCTAAGCAGTATATTTTGACCTTTACATCAAATCAGTGTTTTAAACCAACAAGTTTGAAAATTGAAGTGTTTAAAGTTGAAGTTGTTGAAGCTATAGTCACTTAATATAGTCTCATTTATACAAATAACGTTAAAGAGTGTTTTATTACGATGTATAACAAAGCCTCCACCGTTAACAGTATAATAATAATAATTTAATTGTACTTACTTATTTTTCTTTTCAGGAGATATTAATGTTAATCTTAGCCGTGGAATACAACGGTGACAAAATATCGGGTCTGAATGTGTTAGGTTTGATAATCTGCCTGTGCGGCATAATATGCCACGTGGTGCACAAAATTAGAACTGCCCAAATGCACGTGCCCACCGCCATGAAGTCGTTCGACTGCGATCCATCAGATAGGTGCTACGAGTCGAGCAAGTCGTTGATGGAGGACCACGAGATAGACCAGATGAGCGTGTCGAGCGATGGGCACGACGAGGACTCGCAGGTCTTATTTAATATTATAAACAGGCACGATAGGTAATCGAATTTAACGACGGTAGAGCAAATTTAAATTGGTGAAATTAGTTCCGAGAGACAGCCGGCAAATGACAGCACGGGATAAATAAAAGTTAGGTTAAGCGTCCTTGAGGACTTAAACCTATTTGGTTCTGAGATGGTATAACAATCACCCTGGAAAAAGTTTGGTTAGGTTCCCCCTTCACGTTTTCATAACCTAACTTAACTTTTTTTGCTGCACATCTTTTCGCATGTGTGCTAGTTACTAACATGTCGTGGTTTCAGCGGACCATATTTTTGTACATACACTACTTAAAATTGAATTAAGATATAAATTAAGGTAAGTTCCTTTCCCCTTCTTCCTTTCCCTTTCCTTCACTTAACTAAAGGGTGTTGAAAATCTAGCATGTTTCAAAAAGGCTGTGAGTTTTAATTTTCGCAATGCACAGCAAATTTAAAATAAGTTAGTTTTTAAGACCCCTTACTTTCCACCAGAGTTTGGCGATATATATCATCAGATATGTATCATATTTATTATGATATATATTGATATTTATAACTTCTTATATGTATTGCTGATATAAAATGCAAGAAAACATGAACATAGTGCGTCGCCGGGTAAATGCTCTTAAAGAGCAATTTATCTGGATTTTAGAAGATCCTCCTATTCCTGAGTTCATAGATTTTCAATAAATTGAGATATATTGAATAAATATCTATATATATCCGATATTTTGATAAACATCATGATATTTCCGAACCCTGCTTTCCTCTTATTTCTTTGTAAGTCTGTTCCGCACGCATAAAGATATTTTTATACGCGTACCTTGTATTTTATTTATTTAAAGTATGTAAGGAGTTAAAGTGTTGATTTAGTAGAAAAGAACTGAACGTCAAGTGGGTATTAAATACTCCGTAGATGTGTATCCTATTTAGTTTATTTGAAACTATCATTTTTATACATTGACATGGAAAACAAATAATTTGTTCTTTCATTCAATACAATAAAAATCTGTTGTGCTGATTTTTTGTATATAAACCTTCAAAGAAAATGTTTGTCAAGTAAAAAAGGTAAAAATCATGTTAATCTACTGATTTTACTGATTATATAGGGTGTATTGTGTGGAAATCTCGGATATAGATAATCAGTTAAATTGGGGCAACATTGAGTATTTTAAGGCCCAATAATAATCTGTAAATAAATTTGAAATATCTTATTTTCTTTACTTTCAAGATATTAGTTTAAATTTACTTGTTTGTGATTAAAAAATAAAATTTCAAACATCACAATTTTGATAATTTAAAACGAAACAAAATATTTCAAATTTCTTTTCAGATTATTATTGGGCCCTAAGATATTCGACTTTGCTCCGATTTAACTGACTATGACTATCTCTTCAAATAACCGAGATCCCCATGCATTTCCAATAAATGTGGACACCCTGAACATAAATAGTCAATATGATATCATTATTTTATTCAATTGCTTATACTGTATTGAATAATTACTTTATTATAAAGGATAAGCTTCAAAATGCAGTTGCAGAATTGACCATAATTAGAAAAGAATTAGTGATGGCATAATTTGAATGAAAATAATTAATTCGTTCGATTATAAAATTAAACGAACATTTGAAGATTATCTGGAGATCGCTGAAGTGATTGGTCGAGAAATCGCTCAAATTCATTGTGCAAAAAAGTATCCCAACAAAATTGCTGATGTTCGTAGAGTCTGTGCGAAATCTCGACACTACGGAACATGTTTTGTTGGTATTTGTAAGGAATTTTGGCGAAAAAAAATTCTTTTGCTGCCAAAATGATTCTGTGCTTCATATAGTAGGATAATATAGTAGCGAGAAACGGTATGTAGATGCCCAAAGGATGCATGTTCAAGAATACTAATTGAATTTAATCATATTTTCAAATATAAAAAAGTTCTGACATAATTCTTATTACTTACCGAACAAGGACAAACCATGTATACTTAAAAAAAAAATCCCTGTGTTTCATTACCGTTACATTATTATCTAATTGCCATTATTTCATTGAATTATATTATAATCTGAATTATTATTCGATTGATCATACGAGCAGCCATTCAAACAACCATCCGAGCAATCTCTCCAGCAATCATCAGTTTAATTCGAATCTTACTAATCGATTATTGATATCATTCAATTATGCTTATCACTAAAAAAAAAATCTTGTGTTCATTGACATATTATTCAATCGCTATATGAATCACCTAGATGCAAAAAGGTGTAAGTGACTAATTAAATGGACTTCGTTGACTGAACAAATAAATAAGTAAACAAATTGAGTAAACACCAATCTAAACTAGATTTAAAATATGGTGCAGTCAAATGCGCCATATTTAATTACTGGGAATTTAAGAAGGAAATCTCCGAATTCTAGTTTCAAATTCAAGTTATATTAAAAACAACAAACAAAATTGCTGTTGTTGGATTTACAGAAAATATATTGGTAGCACTACGTGTACCAATGAAGCTCTATATCTCTTTGCTAATAAACACAAAAAAAAACGGTTCCCTTTACATGGACTTAATTTTCTTTAAAATTGGCACTAATCCCCTTGGCTTCTAAGTGTCTCATATAGTATATGACTGTTAGTTATAGTTCAAGGCCTGCACGGAAACAATTGTTATTTTATTATTTTATTCATGATTTTTATTATGTGTATTTTAATCGCTGTGTAATGATTTTACTTTGTTGAGTAGTTTTATGAAAACTTGAGTGAAATTTTGAAGAACGAGAGAATGAGAAAAATAAGTCAATACATAATATAATGTACTGCAGTATGTTCGAAGAAAAAAAAGCTATCAACTTTTTACTATTTGCATTTACTATTATTAGAAAATTTTCAAGTTCACTTTTGACAATCGATGTCAGGCTGGTGTTTTATTCCATAGTCGACAACCTCAAAAAGCACATTTAATTTTTCTTTTGACCTTTTTTGATCATACTGTATGCAAAACACTTGGAATCAATTGTTCCATATTTATTTTATACAGTGTGTTTGTTTATAAAAAAAAATGGCAAGTGAAAACTGGTTATATACATATTTTTCTGTTTATAACCAATCACTAAGAAAACTAAGTCAATACATAAAAAAATGTTCTGCAGTATGTTTGAAGAAAAAAAGCTGCCGACTTTTACCTGTTTGCATTTACTATTATTAAAAATTCATCGAGTTCACTTATAATAATCGATGTCAGGATCGTGTTTTATTCCAGAGACAACATAACCTCAAAGGTGCATTAAATTTTGTACAACCTTCTTTTTTTCAAACGTACTGTGTGCAAAACACGTGGAATTAATTGTTCCTTATTAATTTTATATAGTATGTTGTTTGTTTATAAAAAAAAGAGAACACGATTGAAAACGGATGTGCATTTTTTTCTGTAACCCTGTTTTTTTTTTTTTAGCGATCAAGCTTTGAAGATGATTATTTTGTAGAGGTTGGTGTTGGTAAAAAATAATAACAAAGGAACAATAACTGTTTTCCTAAATTACAGCTTTTTTTTATTTTACTTGAGAAATCTTAATCAAGTAAAAATTAAACAAACATACCGTGCAATCATTTAAAATATGAATTAGAGTAGACTTTGAATTTTAAATAGATGTCTCTATTGATAGTTAACACATAGTTAACCATAACCTCAAATTTATTCCCGCATTCAATTAGCATTCTGGGCAATCGCACAAATAAAATGCCGCCTACTGTAATTTATAATTGAAATGATCGTACGGTATAAATATAAAAACTATAAAAATAAAACAACGTATTTTTTATATAAATAAATATATTTATCCAAGCTAAAACATTTCTTATCTCTTGCGAATAGCAAAGATTCAGTTCCTATAATTCTTCTTACAATAAATAATAATCCAAAAATATTTAATTTACAACTACACACCGATTTAAAAACCTAACCTCGGGCGTTCCAAGGCGGACTAGTTAAAGCAATCGACAATTGAATTAATAATAAAAAACAACTACTTACAGGCTAACCATTGTCGGTAGCGAGTAGTGCCTGTTGCCCGCACTCTTTTTCTGCATCTTTGCTTCGATTGTCGCGTTCAGGTTTCTCACAAGAACATCCAATTCCAGTACGTCGTAAGTGAACATTAATCTGCATTTTTCAGCTTCAAGAGTTTTCGTCCGGAGGTGGTTGATTGCGTGTTCGAGGCAGTAGATTCCATTTTCTTGACTGTCAAACACCTGAATAATAAATGTTCGAATTAAATTTATTTATGGGTTTATAAAAAGATTTCTTTTAAGTATATAGTGGAATTTTTCAAATTAGGCACTCTCATGTGCAGAACGAGCGATGTTCATGTATTTTCGCTGCTCGAAAAATGAGAAAGTGGAACCTGAGTACGTTGGGCGCACATTTATTTGAAAGAAAGGAACTCTCGCGCACATGCCAGTTGGTGCATCGGACGAGGAACCTTTGGGATTTCAATGGTGTTATCTCGGCGAGAGCCAGCGCCGAATGGTACATTTACGGCCCAACGTTTTCAGGACTGTCTTGTCTACGTTCGGGAAATGCTCTTCTACCGCCCAAGTGCCTAATTTGGGTAATACATCTATACCTACATATCCTAAAGCAAAATGCTACAGGGGCTCAAATTTTGAAAATGCAAAACCTAAGTTACACGAAATAGACATATTGAATTTTCAGGGTTTTCTAAATTTTCCTTCATGTTTAATTAAGGAGTGGACACGAATAGTGCGATTTTGCAAATCACTAGTATATAGTCACTTACCATCGAACAGAATAAATTCCACCGGCAATCCTCGCACGCGTATTCGATCTCTGACTCGTGCATCTTCTTCTTCTTCTTGTTATCCGGAATTGGTAGCCTTTCCTCCTCGACGACCCCTAAACCTTTGACCTCCGAACGCTGCCGTTTCTCCCTCTCGCACAATTTCGCCACGGCAGGAACTAACCGCTTCAGAACGTTGACGTCGCTGCGCGAATCGTTGGCTACACACAACAGCAGCCGCTCATACGAAAACATCGAGGGTTCGCAGCTGTTCTTCAACTCGTCGAAGATCAACTCGGCGCTGTTCAGCCAGTGCGGCGGCGCGAAAAATACGCTCTCAGAGACGACGTAACCAGTGCAAATGTTGGATGTGAACGCTTTAGGAAATATCACGACGAACTCGCCGGGTTTTTGCACGGTCCTCGTTAGAGAAACCCCGTTGTCGACGAGGAGTTCCGGCGGGAGCATGACGGTGTCCGACGGGAGCCAGATGGATTTGTTCAGGCAGTAATTGGGGACTAGGTTTAGGAGAGTCGAGTGGAACTTTTCGCTCATCGAATCGGGAATACCGTACCAGATTTTGTTAGCGCCCGTGTGGAGGTATTCGATCCATGGAAGGGAGTGCGGATCGCGGTACCAACAGCATCCGCTGAACACCATTCCCACGTGAAGGGTTGGAACGGTTAATCCTATTAATATAAATAACACCGTTAGAAAACTTTATTTTGTTAATAGAGTTTTAATTTATCGTTTTTCGAAATACCGTGCGATCGTTTAAATGATGATTTTGCGTAGGCGGCATTTTTTTTGTGCGGTTGCCCTGAATGCTAATTAAATGATAGAACAAACTTGAGGTTATGGTAAACTATATGTTAACAGTCAGTAGTCCAATCTAATTTAAAATTCAAAGCCTACTCTAAATTATGTTTTAAATGATCGCATGGTACGTTATAGCTAAAGTCTACGCTAAACTTGCTTGTTGCTTGGTAACAGTTGGTTACCCGGCAAGTTTAGCGTAGATGCTAGCGTTACCGAAGCGAAGGATACGTGGGGCGACTTGGCGGAGGAATGTGAGGGGGTGAAGAAGGAATGGATGGGAGCGAAAGGGAGTAGAAGAGTGATGGAGTGGATGAGAGAGGATGGGGTAGGGGTAAGGTAGTTGAAGAAGCTAGGGGGGAGAGGGAAAATAGAAGAGAGGGGATTTAGCTTTAGAATAGAATGTAAAGTTTTGTTTGTAATGAAGAATGCCAATAAAGGAATTTTTTTTTGCCTACGTGTTTTTGTAAAACGATAAATTAAAACTCCCTAATATTAAGTCTTAACTATACAATATTTAATAAATAACTTACCCATAACAGGACCCATGGACCGCAGAATCGAACCACTGTTGTTGGTTAACACCTTCAAGTTCCAGGCATGCCTCGCAAAAGGGCTATTTTTGGAAACGGCGAAACCGTAGCCCCAATTCCCGGAATCTATCGAACCCGAATGGACGCATATGTGATACTTCTTGGTCGTCACGTGTTTCCAAAATTCCTCTTCAACCTAAAGTTGGCAAAATTGATATTTGATAGAACAATCTTGTTTAAACGAAAAACTCACTTCCTGTGCTTCAGGCTCAGGATTTTTGAACCACATCGCCATCGAGTTCCTGGCTATCCTGAAGAAAGTGTTCAGTGCCATGCTGCGACCTTTCACGATACACTCGATGTCCGTTTCGTCCTCGTCCTCCGATTCCTCTTCTTCCGACTTACCCTCCTCCTCAACTTCACCCTCGCCGCTCTGCTGGGCCTTTAGCAAGTTCTTTGACTCGCGCTTCGCCCAATCCGTTTCCACCGAATCGAAAAGCTTATCTCTCTCATCTACAAATAAAGTACATATAAACTATCCGAGAAAAATTAAATAAAAACCAACGTTCGAAAATATGATATTTATATAAATATCACTATATAGGTATATATCAACTTCTTGGTAATTATTCTTGTTCACAAATATTAATATTTATATTATTTATTCATTATAAATAGAGTTTTTCTTTTAAGTATACATGTCAAAATTACTTGTAAATCTTCAGATACTGGTTGTTTTTTTCTTAAATCAGGTTGAAGTTTTGAACGAGTGTTTTCCACTACCAGACTAAGCATGAAGTAAAATTTCGAGTTTAGAAAAGCGACCAAATTTTCAGGCTTTTCTAAACTCGAAATTTTACTTCATGCCACTCTGGGAGTGGAAAACACTTGTTTGTAGCTTCAAATTGAACTCTTTTAAAAAATAACAAATGTCAAAAAATGTATTTCGTCTGATAATTATTCTTGCCCACAAATATTAATACTTATTTATTTATTACAAATAGAGTTTTTCTTTTAAGTACACATTTCGCAATTACAGCGTGTATACTGTTAATCTTCAGATATTGGTTGTTTTTTTTTAATCAGTTTGAAGTTTTGACCGAGTGTTTTCCACTCCCAGACTAAGCATGAGGTAAAATTTTTAGGCTTTGCTAAACTCGAAATTTTACTTCATGCGCCACGCGTCTAAATACTAAAATATTGTTAAAGCAGTATGCTAAAGAACTGTATATTTTAAACTTCATTCAAAACCAGTGTTTTATACACGTGGCGCATGAAGTGAAATTTCGAGTTTAGAAAAGCCTGAAAATTTGGTCGCTTTTCTAAATTTTACTTCATGCTTAGTCTGGTGGGTTTTGTTTATGCATGTAAATTGTATTCATACTTTTCCATGCGAATAAACTTATTATAATTATTATTATTATATATTGATAAATATCGTGAGATTGGAGAAGATAACTAACTACAACTACTTAGGAACAATCATTAGCAACGACGGAAAAATAGACACAGAAATAGCCAACAAACATAAGAAAGCAAACAACATCTACTATGCGATAAACAAGACAATTCTAGGCAAAAAAGAAATAAATTCAAAAACGAAACAACATATATACAACAAAATTATAATCCCCTCAGTGCTATATTCCACAGAAACAATGACCACACTACCGGTACATAAAAATAAATTAACCACAATAGAAATGAAATTCCTGCGAAAAATATCAAACGTCACCAAATTTGATAAAAGGAACGAGGAGATATATGCCAACTTAAAACAGGACACAATAACAAACAAAATAGAAAAGAAACAACTAAATTGGTATGCCCATGTCAGGAGAATGGACAACTATAGACTAACAAAACAGGTGCAGCAAACAACCATGGAAGGAAAGAGGAAACCAGGCAGACCCAGGAAGACAATGACCAACATAATTGAAGAAATAGGAGAGAGACATGGGAAAAGCGCAGAAGAGCTAGGAAAAATCGCGGAGAATAAACAGTTATGGAGGAGATGGCTCGATAACGAGTACCCGACGCCCTAAGGGGCAACAAGGGATAGCAGAAGAAGAAGAAGAAGAAGATAAATATCGTGATAGATATCTGATGATATATATCGTCCAAACCCTGATGAAAACACAAACAAAAATGGTGATGTGTCCATCATAGTACTTTCCCCCGTAAATTGCGTATTAAATCACTTTTAAAATATTTGTAGCATTATTATTTTCAAAATGTCTTCAACTTTTTGATAACTACAACTTTTATTTGAAACATTTTTCAATTGGATCAACACATACTGACACAAACCAATGACTAGATAAAAAACACTATTTATTGAATATCTCAAAAACTAAGAGTGCTATGACAAAAAGTGAATCTACATAAAATCTTTAGTTTTTCATTTCCTACAACTTTTATTTGAAACATTTTTCAATTGTATCGACACATACACTGTCACACACCAATAACTAGATAAAACACACAACTTTTGAAATATCTCAAAAACTAAGAGTGCTATGACAAAAAGTAAGTGAATAATACATCTTCATTTTGTTATTATCTACAACTTTTATTTGAAAGAATTTTTTGTTTGATGAACATTTATTGAAAAAATCTGAAAAAACTGAAAAACGCTAAGAGTAAAGTACCACTTCCGGTTTTCCGATTTTCACCAAAAGCTTTTCAGTTCTTCCGATTGTAATAAAAAGCTTAAGTTTCAAGTTTCATCTCGATATCTTCAGCGGTTTTTGCGGTACAGCGCACACAGACAGACAGACAGACATTTTTCAAAAATGGTCTTATTCGACTCAGGGGACCTCAAAACGGATATTTCCGCTAAAATTTTTGATTCGAAAATTTTCACGAAAACAATACTTTCCCTTTGTATTACATACGGGGGAAAGTAAAAATGTAAATATACTTTTGCATTTTATGTTAAAAGTTATGATTTAGTCAATATTATTTACCTGGCGATAACGTATCATAAGGTAGCAGATATTTACAGTAAATATCATCGAGTTTGGTAACCCTGTCTTGAGCGGATTTCGGTATTTTCATCAGCTCGGAAACCTTCGGCCATTTTTTCTTCTCGATCACCTCTTTGAGTCCTCCCAGGGTTTGCACAGTTTGGTACAGCCTGGGCAAATCTATTTCCATACCACCAATCTAACAATAAAAAATATTATCTTGGGGATTAAACTGCTCGCTCATTTGGTGGAATATAATCTCTCTCTCAATAATACATACCCAAGGTGGTTGCTTCAAGCTAATACTCTGCGTAGCCAGATACTTCCTGATCGCGACTAGCTCTCTGAAATTAGGCCCCCACCTGTGCATCATCTTATTCACGTACTGATTATAAGCGGTGAACCTCATCTCGTCCAAGACTTTGCACTCAGGCTTGAAATTCACCGGGGGCACGATCCTGCAGATCCCGAACTTCTCGGCTCTAGCGCGGATCTTCTCGATGTACTCCATAGGATCGACGAACTCCTTGTCGTTCGGGTGAAAAACTGGGGCCTCGACGATCCTGCTGATGTTGTCCGACGTAGTGGGAAACTCGGTGACGTTGACGGGAGTGTAATTCTCGGAGGTTTTCTGCTTTTTGATGTTGCGTTTGTAAAGTTTCGCGCTCGAGGAAGAGCTGGCGCTGGGCGAGCTCGGGATTTTGTACTTGAAGTCCTCGGAAGCGGCGTCCGATGCTCGGTCAATGCTCTTGCTGCAAGATCGGGCGGATGAGCGGTTTTCTTTCGCTTTTTGGAGGGTGGTTTGCGTTGGAGGGCACATCGGAGTTGAAGCCGCTAAGGGTTTGTTCGGTTTTTCCATGAATTTTATACCACTTTTCTAAACGATTAGAAGATAGTTTCAACGTTTTAGTAAGAATATTGTCATATCCTTCCAATTAATGAATCATATTACCTGTGTAAGAGATCCACTATTATTCGACTCATCCGTAGAAATATTCAATGATGATGCATCTTTTCCACCGGATTTATTATTGCACATCACATTTGGATGTCGAAATTTATCTTCAAGAATAAATATAAAATCAACAACACAATTTTTGCAGTAAATAACTACTGAAATCCGCCACTGATTTTGTTGTCTCAGTTATCGTATAGGCTGGCAAAATTATATGCTAATATGTGAATTAATAGTTATTTAGGTAACTAGTCTGTGAAATGCCCTAAACTACTGAAATCCGCCACTGATTTCAGCAGCTTAGGGTATTTCACAGACTAGTTACCTAATTAACTATTCATCCACATATTAGCATATAATTCTGCCAGCCCATAAGATAACAGAGACAACGGCCCACCCTTAAAATATACTTACTATTTTTTTGATCTTGATCACCTCTGCCTAACCCTAAATCGTCCTCAGACCTACTGGTAGCCGTGCTGGAAGGCCTCCTACTGGGTCTTCGGAAAGGCGTGTTAACCGAATCCTCGTTGTCCGCCTCAAAAGCGTAAACGCTGCTTTCGTTACAAACACTGAAGGCGTTCACATTCTTCAAGGGCTCGCTCTTCTCCTTCCTGAAAATCGTCTTCGGAAACGGCCTCAGCGGAGAAATGCTCACGTACTTTTCCGGAGTGACGCTCGGAGAAGATATCATTTTATCTTTGTTGCTCTCAATTTTCGTCGACGATGATGATGTTGGTAGCAACAATAAAGAATTTTTCAAGCCATCCGTGTTGATCAAGGACACGTTTTCCAGAGAGGTTTCTGTCGGGATTTTCTCTCCGAACTTCAACATCTCGTCGTTTTCCTTTTTTATCAAGCTCATTCCCGCCAGGACGCTGTCGTTCAGCCATTTCTCAATTTGCTCGTTGGACATGTTCACCTTTTCTTTACCATATCTTTACGTTTAACAAAAAACAAACACATTTTTTTTAAACTTTCTCTATAAATTAACGTATTTAAACTTACCTCCTTCCCAAATCTTTCGTCGACAACAAATCTATCGGATCCTCCCGCTTCATGATCTTCGGCGGTTTCAGCGGAGACTCGCACTTCACGAACCCGTGGAAGTATTTCTCTTCATCTTCGGAAGAAGAGAAGAGCGGAAGGTAATTTTGGGGCTTCTTCGTGCACTCCCTCTTCTGCTTCCCAGTTTCTTCCGACGGATTCTTCTTCATCTTTAACTTTACCAATGGCTCTTCGTCCGACTCGCCGAAGCTCTCGTGGTCGCCTTCAAGCCGTGTTTTCTTCGCCGGTTTTTGTTGTTTCTTCTTCGAGCCCTTCTTTTCTAACATCTCGGCGTCAGACTCTTCAGAGCTTTCTCTTCCCGATAATTTGACCTTCTTTTTCGTTTTCTTCTTCAATGCGACATCCTGTAAAACGCCAGTGTCGGATTCATCGGACATTTCTTGGTCTTCCAATTTTGTCTTTTTCTTTTCCCTAGAGTTAGGCTCTTCATCCTCTTCTAATTTAGTCTTCTTTTTCCCCGTAGAATTAGATTCGTTTTGATTTTCAAGCAATTTTTCATTCGTTCCACTATTTTCAACATTGAAATCATCTCCCAACCTTTTCTTTTTTTTCTCAGACTCGATTAAGTTCTTCTTGAATTCATCTTCGTCAGTATATGATTCTTCTTCATCTTTAACTTTAGCTCTCTTCTTATTCTTCAATGCTCCATCTATGCTCTCTACTTTGAGTTCTAATGTAATTTTTTTGTTCTTTGCGGATTCATCCAAGATTTCTTCTATTTTAGCGTTCTTTTTTTTCCTGCCGAATCTATCAAACATATCTTCTTGATTTTCAGATTTGGTTAACTTTTTCTTTGCCACTCCTTCTAAGCTTTTTATATCCTCTTCTAATTTAGTCATCTTCTTTTTCTTCCCTGATTCGTCCAAGTGTTCTTCTTCCCCAACTCCAGCTTTTTTCTTTCCCGATTGATCGAAGTTCTCCTCCTCTCCTTCTAATCTAGCCTTCTTCTTTTTCTTCCCGCCGCTGTCACCGTCCGATTTTCTCTTCGCCACAGCCTGCTTGATGGGAATTAAGTCTGTCTCAGAATCCGTATCGCTGAAGCTCTTGTAAAGCTTGGGCGAAGTTTTTCTCGTCTGTCTCGTCATTTTCTCGGGAGGCGTTTTGATCTCGGCCGTAAAGGACTCGTCGGAATCCGAAGTGGCCGCTGTCCTGGCGTTTTTTTTCTTATCCCTCTTCTTCTGGAGAAGACCGGCCTTCGGCTCATTCTCCCTCGGCGTTTTTACCTGGGACTCGTCGGAATTCAACGCCATCTTCGCGTTCTTTTTCTGGAGAAGGCTGGCCTTCAGCTCGTTCTCCCTCTGCTCCATCTTCTTCACGTTCGGCAGCTCGGGAAAGCTGTCGATCGACACGTCGTCCGGATCTTCGTTTTCTAACTTGTGTCCCAGAATTTCCATGTACACCGCGGCCGCTTCTTTCGTTTTCCGGGTGGGTCTTTTCGGGAGGTCCTGCACCGGCTTCGCTTTCTTCAAAATCTTCTTCTGTTTCTGTAGCGGAAGTCGCGGTCCCGTCTGGGCGTCTTGTGCGGCCAGCTCTTTCGCCATTTCAGAAATCATCGCGTCCAATCGTAATGATTCGATTTCCTTCAAACTTTTCCGTTTGGATTCTTCCTCATCTGCGTTAGATTCGTCTTCAAAGGCTTCTTTTGGATTGATCACCTTTGAATCTCCAACAGACATCTTTAAGCCTTCAAAACAATTTTTCACATTCGTCACATTTTCAACAACTTGTGACTTCATATTCCTCCTCATGTCTTCACCAACAGATGTCTTTATCTTTCCAATATTGCTCTCCACATCTTCACAAACAGATGTCTCTATCTTCCCAATACTGTTCATCATATCTTGAGTAACATACGTCTCTATTTTTCTATTACTGCTCTTCACATCTTGACTAACATACGTATTCATCTTTCCAATATTGCTTATTACGTCTTTACCAATAGATGTCTTCATCTTTCCAATATTGATCTTCAGATCTTCCCCAACAAATGTCTTGATATTTCCAATATTGCTCTTTATATCTTCATCAACATATGTCTTTATCTTTCCTATATTGCTCTTTATATCTTCACCAACATATGTCTTTATCTTTCCTATATTGGTCGTCAGATAATCAACAACAGATGTCTTAATTTTTCCAATATTGATCTTCACATCTTCACCAACAAATGTCTTCATCTTTCCAGTATTGCTCCTCAAATCTTCACCAACAGATGTCTTTATCTTCTCAATATTACTCTTTCCATCTTCGCCAACAGATGTCGTCATCTTTCCAACATTGCTCTTTACATCTTCATTGAAAGATGTCTTCATATTTCCAATATTGCCCTTTACATCTTCACCCAAGGATGTCTTCATTTTTCTAATATTACCCCTCTCCAAAGTCACATCAATCAAAGTTTTATTCACATTTTCAGTACTAAAATTGGAATTGTCAACGTCCGGTTTCTTGATTCCTTCAACAACTTTATCAGTATTTTGAAGGTTAGATTTTAAATCTTCAGCATTAGATTTCGTCACTTCATCACCAAGATTAATCCTCAAATTTTCAAAACAAGAACTTTCCATTCTCTTTGCTTCCCCACGTGTCTTCGAAACGCAATCTTCAGGATTTCCTTCCTTTAACAAATCTCTCATTTGAAGCCTTTCCATAAGTGAAGCTTCAACTTCGGCTCTCTTCAATAACAAAGCGCCAGCATCGAGTTTCTTCGTTGGGGAAGAGGAAAGACCGACTTTCTTTATCGTAGAAGCTTCGATTGTCTTCATTGAAGAAGCCTGTGAGACAAGGTTCTTCATTGAAGAAGCATAAGAGTCGCTATTCTTCACTGAAGAACTATAAGAGTCGACATTCTTCATTGAAGCGGCATACGTATTGAAATTTTTCATTGTAGAAGCATAAGAGTCAATATTTTTGGTTGCAGAAGCGTCAATATCTCGAAATGAAGAAGAAGCAATACAGTCGGGTTTCTTTATTAAAGAAGAGTCAAAATCTAGTTTCTTTATCGTCATCGAAGCGTCAATATTCCTTCTATTGATTGAAGAAGCACCCGTGTCATCAATGCTCTTCATTGAAGAAGCATATACGTCGATATTCTTTATTGAAGAAGCATATGAGTCGATATTCTTCACTGAAGCATGGTAAGAATCAATGTTCTTTATTGAAGAAACATACGAGTCAATATTCTTCATGGAAGCACCATAAGAATCAATATTCTTCAGTCGAGAAACATGAGAATCAATATTGGTTATTGGAGAAACATAAGAGTCCACTTTCTGCAATGAAGAATCGTCAAAACAATCAATTTTATTCATTAAAGCTGCATCAGAATGAATTTTGTTAACTGAAGAAGCTTCACTGTTCCTTCTACTGATTAAAGCAGCATTAGCAATGTCAATTTTCTTCATTTGTGACGTATAGACGTCAATTTTATTTAATGAAGGAGCGCCAACACCGTAGGTTTTTTTCATTGAAGAAGCATCGGAATCAAAATTCTTCGTCAAAATAATGTCAATATTTTTAGTTATGTTGATTGGAGATACATTTGCATCAACAATTGTGTTCATTAAAGATGCGCCAGCATTACTTTTCTTCATTGATGAAGCTTCAATGTCACCTTTCTTCATTAGCGAAGCTTCAATATCATCATTCTTTATTCGAGAAGCTCCAATGCCATAATTCTTCATTTCAGAACCTCTAATATCATATTTCTTTAATTGCGAAGCTTCAATGTCATTTTTCTTCAATGTCAAAGCTTCTATGTTCATTTGGGAACCGTAAGCTTTCTGTAAAGAAATGTCAGAGGATTCAACTTCACTCTTCATTGTGCCTTCCTCGGCAGGCTGAAAACTTTTCTTCGTTCTCAAATACATTTCTTCGACTTTGTATCCCTTATTCATTACTTGGAAATCTTCGCTCCTTCGAACGTTATTCATTGATTCAAAATCGAAGTCAACGTCGCTATTCAAATCGTTAAAGTCAGAAGAAAATAGATCTTCGTTTGGTATTGAAAAGGGTAAGATTATAGGTTGGTTGATGATTGAAGATGGGTTTAAAGATTGCGCGTTTTGATTTGAAGATACACACGTATTCCTCAAATTCGGAGGCATACATGATCTCTGTAAGTTTGAAGATATACACGTATTCTTCAAATTTGAGGGCTCCTCCGCGTTCTTTAGGTTTGAGGATAATAAGTTTGTAGAAGTTTCATCTACATGTTTCAGCTGTGTAGTCTTTAAGTTTGAAGAAAGTCTATCCATGTTATTCGAGTTTGAAGAGAATCCACCCATATTCTTCATGTTTAAAGGAACCATGAGGTTTGAAAAAGATTCGTCCGTATTCTTCAAGTTTAAAGAAGAAACATTCAAGTTTGAAGGAAGTGCATTTACGCTTGAAAGTACATTCATGATCTTCAAGTTTGAAGGAAATACATTCGTGATCTTCAAGTCAAAAGGAGATCCATCTGTGCTCTTGAAATTTAAAGAAGATAAATTTAAATTTGAATAATTGTCTTTCTTTATTGTTATAGGATCGTCATTCGGTTTCTTCTTCAGAACATTTTCATCTGGATACTTTACTTCTCCCCTGATGTTTTCTTCGTATTTTGTGGGCACCTTCATATTATGCTCGATAACACGTATCTTCTCCTTCTTTTCTTCCCAAGAAATATTCTTTATTTCTTCAAACTTTCCCATCTTTTCTTCAAACTCTGCTACCGCTTTTCCTCCTTTTCTCTTCGTGTCTTCAACGATTGCCTGTTTATCTTCAAGTTCTTCATCGCTGCATATCTTCAGAGCCGTATCTTCGTCGTCTGAATCGTGTTCGGAGTCGCTTCCTCCGTACATTGTGGCCAATCTTCCATCGACTTCAAAAGTCTTCGCCGAGTGATCGATCTTCAAAGTAAAGTCGCCGGGTTTCTTCAAGTCCACTTCGAATTTTGACAGGTCCAGGATTTTCTTCAATGCATCATTTGGTGCGCCTTCAACAATGTCTTTAATTTTCGTTAGAGAACCATCAGCTTCGGTTTTCTTCGTAAACACTTCGCCGTCCATAATTTTCTTCGAAAATTCTTCACTACCTCCACTTTTCTTCGAAATTTCTTTGCCATCTTCAATTTCCTTTGAAAATTCTTCGCTAACTTCAATTTTCCTCAAATTTTCTTCATTATTCTTCTTTAAGTTACTACCACTGCATGCATTTTGTTCCTCTAATGTCTCATTAGAGACTTCTTCAATTTGTTTCGCGGTGTTTTTCTTCAAACGCGTGTTGCTGTAAGTCTTTACTTTTTTAATCCCAACGTTTGCGTTTTTGATTTCATCCGATTGGTTTTCAATTTGCTTTTTCTCGTCGACATTTAGAAGAAGACCTTTCTTTTCGCTATCCTTCAGCAGATTTTCAGAAACGTTCGGGTTAATATCTTCGAAAAGGAAATATGCGGGATCTTTACTTGCAATGTTCGAGGATTCCGCGTCTTCAAGATTAACATATTTTTTCGTTTCCTTATCTTCAATATTTTTATATTGGAAGGATATCTTCGATTTATTTGTTCCTTCCTTGTGAGTTTCTTCAATAGCTTTAATATCTTCTTCATTTGCGAATTTTTCAATTTTTTCAGACTCTTTAACTTTATTTGATTGGTCCGTAGATTTTATTTCTTTCGTCTTCTTCTTTGATTGATCTTCAGATTTAATTTCTTTACAATCATCTATCTTCTTTGGTTGATCTTCGGATTTCTTTTCATCATAATCGTCTGTCTTTTTCGGATAATCATCTGACTTTGTTTCGTCATAATCTTGCATTTTCTTCTTCAATCGGTCTCCGCATTTCATTTTTTCAATATCGTCAATGATTTCTTGCGATTGTTTGTTGGGTTTTATTTCTTCGAGATCCTTTATCTTTTTCACCTGGCCTTCAAATTTAATATTTTCTTCAATCTTTTTCTTCGGTTGACTTTTCAATTTCCTTGCGTCCTCAAAGGTTTCTTCGTCGATAACTTTCGACTGATCTTCACTGGACTTCCTTGTTTTTTCACTATCTTCTCGAGTTTTTCCATCGTCCCTACTTTTGTTTGAGTTTTTAATCCTCGCGGATTTCTTTGTTTCTTCGATTGCTTCAAAAACGGCCTGACTAGATCTCCTCGAAGTTCTTCCCTTTTCTACATCTTCAATTTTCTTCAAAGGCTCAGTTTTGTTAGCCTTTATTGAAGAGCTTTTCTTCGCTTGTGCATCTTCGATAACTTTGCCTTTCCTCCCCTTCACGGGGAATTTCTTCTTTAAGACTACTTCTTCCACGTTCAAACTATTCTTACTTTTTGTACTAACTTTCTTCCCTCCATTCTCTTCTTCATTACCGCCATCTTCGACGGATTTGTTCTTCTCGTTTTCTTCGATAAAGTTCTTGCTCTTGCTTTTCGCAGCGATTGTTTTCTTCTTGGTTTCTTCAGTACTTTTCTTCTCCTCATTCTTATTCCTTGTAGTAACTTTCTTCGTTTCGTTGTCATCATTTTCATCTTCACTGAGACTCTTCTTACTCTTCGTAGTAACTTTCTTCTTTTCATTCTCATCTTCATTAACTAATTTATGATTCTTTGCAGTGACTTTCTTCTTGCCATCCTCTTTATCTGCATTACCTGGTTTATTACTCTTCGGAGGTACTTTTTTCTTTTCGTCCTCTTCATCTTCATTAACTACTTTGTTACGCTTTGCAATGGTTTTCTTCTTCTCATTCTCTTCATCTTCATTAACTGTTTTTTTACTTTTTGCGGTGATTTTCTTCTGCTCCGTTTCTTTCTTTTTTTCATCCTCGTCAACCTTATTACTTAGTTTGTTACTCTTTGCAGTAACTTTCTTCTTTTGATTGTCTTCATCTTCATTAACTAGTTTGTTATTCTTTGCAGTGGTTTTCTTTTTCTCATTTTGTTCGCCTTCATTGACTAATTTTTTACTCTTTGCAGTGATTTTATTCTTTTCATTCTCAGTTTCTTTCTTTTCATCCTCTTCAGCTTTATTCACATTAATTGATTTCTTATTTTTCACATTAATTTTTTTACTTTCTTCAGCGTTTACTTTTTTACTCTTTGCAGTCGCATTCTTCTTCTCACTCTCTTTCTCAGTTCCCTTCTTCGTTTCATCCTCCTCATCTTCATTTACATCAATTGATTTCTTATTTTTAGCGTAGATTTTTTTATTTTCTTCAGCGATTTCTTTTTTGTTCTTTGTAGTGGCGTTCTTCTTCTCATTCTCTTTATCTCCATTAATGATTTTCTTATTCTCAGCAGTCACTTTCTTCTCATCTTTATCAACTATTTTCTTATTTTTAGTAGTGACTTTTTTCTCTTCTTCTTCAACAATTTTCTTATTGCTAGCAGTGACTTTCTTCCCATCATCTTCAACAATCTTCTTATTCTTAACAGTGACCTTCTTCTCATCTTCTTCAACGATTTTCTTATTCTTAGCAGTGACTTTTTTCTCGTCTTCATCAATCGCTTTTTTATTCTTCGCAGGGATTTTCTTCTTTTCCTCTCCAGTTTTTGTTTCGTGTTCACCTTCTTCTTCTTCACTCGACGAATCGCATTTCATTTTCTCCTCTTTCGAGTTGAGCAATTTATTTTTAGTCGCGCTGGCATTGAGTTTCTTCACTGGTTGCGCTTTCTTTTTTGCGTCTCTCTTCCCCGAATCTGGAGATTGACCATCCCCAGTTTTGGTGACTTTGACCTCGACCCTCGTGATTTTCTTCGTTATCTTCTTCTTGTCGTCCTCGACCTTCGTGGTCTTTCCTTTCTTATCTTCTTCCAGTTTGCTCTTCTCGTCCTCGCATTTCTTTTTGTCGTCCTCGTCGTTATCGATTTTTCTCTGGGCGTCTCTCGTGATCCGCTTTTCTTCAGTTTTCTCTTCCGAGTTTTTGTTATCGCTGGTGGTCGTTTTCTTGATTTCCACTTCCCGCAACTTGCCGCCGCGCAGGACTTTTCGCTTCAAGTCGACTTTCTTCGTGATCAGGTGTTTCTTCTTCAGCGGCACCAACTTGACGACCTCCTGCTTAACGATCTTGAGCTTCCGCTTGAGTTGTGAGCGCAGGCGCGGTGAGTTCGGTGGGGATTTCAGATTGGTCGCCGCGCTGCGTACTAGGATGCGCGCTTGCGCCTTCGGCAGTCTTCGCGTCAGGATTTGATTAGATCTCGTCAAACGGTAGCTAAAAGGAATTAATTCATGGAAGATAAATCTATCAAGATCGTCGGCTCGATTCTTACAAATGACTTCAACAGCTAGATTAAAGCTTACTGGATGATCAGCTTATCAATAATAATTGTACATTCAAGTTCTTGTATTGTCAATAATAATTGACTCACAACCCACTAAACTTGGGCTACCGAACACGTAGAGTGGCATAAATCAGCTGATTGCAGTTTAACAATTGCCATTGGTCAGTGAAATTCGTACATTGATTAAAGGATATTTTCATTGGGTTTCTGATTTTCTGTTTACGTGATCACTCTACGTGGTCAGCGGCCTGGGTTTAGTGGGTCTTGACTTACAGTTTGAGAAATGCTGGTCTTAATTATTTTAACTGAACAAAGCTTGATTTAATCTATAGAAGAAAAGCAGAAAAATAAACAATTACCAACCTCTTTTCAGAAGGTTTCTTGTTAACAATTTTCTTCGTCTTAACGGCTTTCTTCAGTAACGGCTCATCATCATCAGAGGAGAATTCCTCTTCTTCTTCTTCCATTTCCTCTTCATCTCCATCCTCATCCTTTCCGTTCTTCGACTGCTTAACAGTGCGCTTTTTCACAGGTTTGTTAACCAGTTCCCGCTGCACGAAACGCCCCCTGTAACTCCTCAAGCACATCTTCTGCTTCTGCTTGTTCACATTGACCTTTACATTAATCTTGCCACGGGCCTGTTTCAAAGTGCTTGTACGCCGGGTGGTGACTTTCACCCGTTTTGTGCTGACGACAGTGATTTTGGTTTTGGAGGCCATACTTTTTTTCGTCACCGTGTGATCCGATTTCGTTATGGACCGAGTGGTGCGAACGACAGTCTTGTTCGTCTGCACCTTCTCCGACAGTTTGCTGATCGTGATGGCCCTGATTTTTGCCATTTTCTGCTCCTGGTATTTCCTCCTTAGGGCCTGCAAGGCGAGGGCATGCCGCCTCTTTTTGTCCATGTGCCGGCTGACCACAATCGGATCGGCCCTCTTTCTGACCCCGAACGCTATAAAGGGCCTCTCGCCCTGGGTTTTCGAGATCGCCGAGGGGAAGATGAGGCCGTTCTTCGGGGAGGTGGAGGGTGAGTCGGCGCTTCGGGGCCGAGAATCGACCATGGAGGCACTGTTGAAGAAGTTCAGGCCAGGCGGAAGAACAGGTGTACCCCGGAAGCACAGGAACGTGAGGAAGTCCTCCGTGTTGGGCCGCTTCATCGGGAGGAGCTCGACGGGCTCGGGCATCGTCCGTTCCTGGCATTCTATTTCCTTAACGGGGGTCAGGACCGGGCTGTTGACGTTCGAGCCTTGAGCGAATTTACGCTGAGCCTGAACTTTTGTTCTGTGAAATTATAATCAAATAAGTTATAACAATAATAGTTACTTATCTCAAATTTTCATCAAGCCTGTTATAGTGTCGTACATAGCACATATATTTTACAATTGTTTTTTTGTCAAAATTTACATTCTTAACTAACTAAACTAATTAAATCCTTAAATTGCGGTGCAATTCATCATAAAGGTAGTGCAAAGTTACATATCAGTATGATGTGTGTATGTTAGATTAAATAACACTGATTGATGAGGTTACATAAAAATACATACAGGGTTGGGCAAAAGTATGGGAACACTGGATTTCTGGCTAAACTATGCGTGCGATGAAAAAATACTCTTGATATACATTTTTGTAGTCGTTTTCATCCATTCAAAGGCGTAATGTGATTTCCAACAGCTATCCTATTGGATATGAAGTCACTGGTGTTTTTTTTAAATGAATCATCCTGTATATTTTAAACATTTTGGATAAACACTTGTTAAACAATGATGTCGAATTTGATAGGTGTGCGACTTAAGGTTTTTACATTATTAAATAAAGTAATAATCAGAATAGATAACTGTTTACTATTGTTTGTCTCGTCTTACAAACAAATGTAAATCTAAAAGAAACATTCGCTGTTATTATTGCCCTAGTTTCCATCACGTAATTCGAGGGCACGTCATCGGACCAATCGTTTTAGGAGAAAATGCAAACGTTTATCAAACAACAGTAAACAGCTATTTTTTCCTCTTATTATTTTATTTAATACTGTAAAAACCACAAGTCACAAACTCGACATCATTATAATTGTTTGACAAGTGATTAAAATACACAGGGTTTTCCATTTAAAAAAACCACCCGATGACCTCATACCTCGAGAAATAGGATAGCTGTTGGAAAGCACATTACATCCTTGAATAGATGAAAACCACTAGGAAAATTAAAATACACAGGGTTTTCCATTTAATAAACCACCCGATGACCTCATACCTCGAGAAATAGGATAGCTGTTGGAAAGCACATTAGGTCCTTGAATAGATGAAAACCAATAAGAAATTTATTTTAGGAGTATTTTTTCATCGCACTTATAGTTTAGCCAGAAATCCGCTGTTCCTATATTTTTGCCCAGCCCTGTATATTGCTATTTACTAGCTTAATGTTTCACCTTTAATGAGAAATGTGTTTATATCAGAAACCACGTTCACAAACATCTTTTTCATTAAACTGGGGATCAAACTAAATTCAGTCATAGAAGCAACCGCTTATTATAGTTTTTATAAAGCGCTTGCCATTAAAAAGTCAGCATACTTTCATTATAACCAAAATGAATAATAAGCCGCAAGCTTTGTTACCCACCTTTTAGGGCTGTCGTCCAAGATAAAGCTCGGAGACCTGTTATCCTTCCTCTTCCTGTTAAAAACCATTTTCCTCCTCTTATTTAACCCACTGCACTCACGAACTAACCTATTTTATACACTTTGTACGAAACAAATACACAGAATTCATTTTAGTTTTAGTACCTCATTTATGGGAGCATTATTGTTCGTCGCCCCTTTTAAATCTGCGCACCTTTTTTTTAGTTCAATATTAAGGGATCATTTGATAAACCCTTTGTCGGACTAGCGGTGTTTTTTTAATTTAATTTCGCTTGTTTGTTTTATTCTTTTCACCTGCGTTAAACTAGCATGAAGTTGACTGCAGGAACGGACATAGATAATGGATGGTTAAGAGGAAGTGTGTGTAAGGCATTTATTTATAAAATTGAAACGAATATATTGATGCAAAATTGTTTTTTATTAGATTTATATTTATAAATTATACGTATAACGTACACTCCTATAATTTTTGTAGTTTGTATGGTTTGTACGCTGCTGCAATCCAATACCAACAGTAAAGAACTAAATTCTCAACGTTTTTAAACGTCAAGGACGGTCGAGTATACGGTAAGAAGGACCGACAGAATCAAAGATTTTATGTAAACTTTAGGTAAACATGCATAAGCTGCAAATTTTCTGACATTCGTTGTTTTTAAAAGTGTTCAGTTTGAAGCTTTAAATGAGTGTTGTCCACTCCCAGACTAAGCATGAAGTAAAATTTCGAGTTTAGAAAAGCCCCGTGAACATTTTCTGGACTTTTCTAAACTCGAAATTTTACTTCATGCGCCACGCTTATAAAACACAGATTTTAAGCGAAATTTGAACATACATAAATTTCACAATATTTTAGTGTTTTATACGCGTGGCGCATGAAGTAAAAAGAAAATTGTCTCGGATCGCTGCGTGACCCTCGACAAATTTTCACGGGGCGGTTCTAAACTCGAAATTCATGCTTAGTCTGGGAGTAGAAAAGACTTGTTTAAAGCTGCAAATTGAACTTAAAAAAAAATAGGGAATATCTAAAGATTTACAGAAAATATGCTGAGTTTGGAATACGTATACTTTAAAGTAAAACTCCCTGTATAATGTAAATACATATTTAAGGAAGGTGCGAAAAGGGGAAATTAATATTTAAAACATGTTAATTTATTTATTTATTTATTTATTTATTATCCAACAGTTTTCAATAAACTTATTACAGGATAACATGTTAACAGTAACATAAGCAAATTCGAGTGCGCTGTGACTTAAAATTATATTATAATTCTAAATAATAATAATAACATTATAAATTTTACTAGAAAGACAAAAAAAATATATTATTTAATACAAACATACGTACATATATAACTATTCAACCGAGTTTAAATATTTAAGTAACGTCTGGAGGTCTACATGGAATATATCAATTTTATCAGCTATTCTGTTCACAGTGTTACACATAGAGACTATGGGGGAATGTAGATGGTGGGTAGTGTTTGAACGGGGATTATAAAATGTATATTTATTTCGACTGGATGACCTGGGTACAGAAAAGGTTAGCCTTGATAAAATGTACGAATCATGGATATCGTAATGCAGCAACTTGTAAATAAATATAGTTTGTGCTACTTGACGCCTGTGCTGAAGTGAAGGTATTTCAAATTCTTTCTCCAACTCTGAAGATGGATAGCCCTGCACCGGATATTGATTATGTTTTCTATAGTAAAGGGCTTTTAGAAACTTTCTTTGAATATTTTCTATGTCCTGAATATGAATATTGTAATTAGGGTTCCATACTACGGAGCAGTATTCCAATCTGCTACGTATAAATGCGCAATAAAAATTAATTAGAGGCTGCATAGTCTTAAATGGCTTGGTATTACGCAATAAAAAACCCAGCAGTGAATAGCACGATTTTCTAATTGTTGCTATGTGCATATTGAAATTTAATTTTGTTTCGAAATATACCCCTAGATCACGAAAAGATAAAACTGATTCTAGGCTTGTTCCATTAATTACGTAAGTTGCTTGTATTTTTGTTTGTTTTCTGCTAAATGTCATTGACTTGCACTTGGCAATATTTAAGTCTAGCTTATTGTTAATACTGCATTCATACAACTTGTTTAAATCACGCTGAAGAACCGAGCAATCATCTAAAGTTTCAATTTTCCTAAATATTTTCAGGTCATCAGCGTAAAGTAAACAGTCTGAATCAAAGCATGTTACTATATCATTGACAAATAGCAGAAATAACAGTGGCCCGAGATTAGATCACTGAGGAACACCACTGGGGCAACTAAATACCCGAGATTTGACACTTTTATATTCGACATAAGCCACCCTATCATGTAGATAGCTACGCATAAAAGCAATTAGATTATAGTCAAACCCGTAATGATGAAGTTTGTCAATTAACAAGTCATGATCGACCTTATCGAAAGCCTTCGAAAAATCTGTATAAATCACATCTACTTGGTGACGTTGATCCATAGCACTAGATAAAAAGTCGGTAAGATGACACAAATTTGTCACAGTTGATTTGTGTTTGACAAATCCATGCTGTTTAGAGGAGATAAAAGCGTTACAGTGGTTATAAATTGATTTGTAAAACATAATTTCGAAAACTTTCGCAAAGTTCGATATTAGAGATATGGGTCTGTAATTAAAAATGTTGTTAATTTCTTTTGACTTGTGGATAGGAATAATTTTCGAAGTTTTTCAGATTGAGGGAAAATAATTTAGTTTTAAAATTAAGTTATAAATGTACAAGAGTGGTTCAGATAGAATATTACAACAGTCTCGTAATAGAAAGGCTGGTATATTATCTGGTCCCATAGTTAAATTCGATTTTAATTGTTTAATTGCACAAAGATATTCTTGTAAAGTAAAAGACTTAATATATACTATGTTGGATTCCGAAGATACTAAGTTATTAGTAGTAGTAGATACCGAATTCGCCGAGTAAACAGAGGAAAAGTATGATGCAAATGCATCAGTTATTTTGGTTGGACAATTTAAATATGTATTATTCTCTTTCATTACCCTAGGGATTCTAGTAATAGATTTACGCTCATTGATAAAAGACCAAAGTTTTTTAGGGTCTTCTTTTATGTTAGATTCGGTCATTTCAATGTATACATTAAAATCCGAGCGTATACTTTTTTTAACAATACATCTATATTTAGCTACTTGTTTTTTATTAAAAAGAGCTTTGTGCTTCTTGTGCATATTATACCAATATTTTTTGCGTTTAATATAATAAATAGTCGTTTTGGAAAACCAACTTGGGAATTTATTACTTTGTTTACTACTTAGAGGTACAGTTTGACTAATATAAGCGTTTATAATTTTGTAAAATTCGGTACAAGCGTCATTTACATTGGTTTGGTGTATAACCGATGTCCAGTTAGTATCGCATATTAACTTATAAAGTAATACGTAATTGGCTTTCTTAAAATTATATTTCGAAACTTTTGGTTCGAATTTTTTAATTATTTGTGAGTTAAAAGAATAATTAAATTGTAAAGCTGGATGGTAGTTATCTTCATTAACGAGTGGAAATTTAGATCGATTAAGTTCAAGATTTATATTATTAGAACAGATAATCAGATCTAACATTTTGTTATAACTATTTTTGATAGTGTTAGCTTGGGTTGCAGAATGGAAGCTGATAAAATTGGATATCATATTTGATTTTGTACAGTGTATTTTTGGATAGTCGGGCGCATTAAAGTCCCCAATAATAATAAAAGGTGTACCCAATAATGACTTTTCTTCTAAGTGATTGAGTATGTTTTCATAGGTTGTTGCTGGCGATTGTGGCGGAATGTATAAAACAATGAGATGCAATATTTTGTTTGCGATACTTATACGTGCACAGGCTATATCTGCTCCAAAATCCGTTCGAAGATTAATTTGTTCAGCATTTATATAACTTTGAAGAGTAATCAGAACACCACCTCCCCTGCCTACATGACGATCCGTCCTGAATACTTGATACGACGATGGAAATAGTTCGGCATCAAACATATGTCAATGTCTTCTGATTCTAATATGTTATGGTAGAATGTAAAAGTTTTAGTGTTAAGTCCTCGAACGTTTTGATAGTAGAAATTCAGTCCTCTGTGGTTTTGGGCAGTTCTGAGTTTTTTTGTTTGCCTATACGTGGTAGTCCATTAATGTAATGTAGTGAAATTAGTTCTCCGCTTTTTTTCCGTGCATCAAACTCTCGAATGATTGTTTTCTTCAGTTCAGTCTCTCGGGGTGTTAGGTCTCTATTTATGTATATTTTAGAGCAGTCATCGTGATTTCTGAGATTTTTAGCATTACGTAGAATATTCTTCGCCACCTTTGAATCCTCAAACATAACTTTAATTGGACGAGGTTTTGTGTCTTTCCGTTCATGACCTAGCCTATACATTTTTACAATGTTGGACGAATTTATTGATGGCGATATCTTCTTTACAATTCTCAAAACATTTGAACTCTCATTGTCTTTGTTTGTGTTCTCAGGAATATTTGTCATAATAATATTATTTTGTCTTCTTTTCTGTTCGTTAATTTCTAGCAATACCTCACCAAAAATATCTGAAACCTCTGAAGCCTTCGACGAGGATGGAGTTTTGCTGTTTTTTAACTGTTCAATCTCATTTTGAAGACTAAGGATCATTTCTTTTAAGGAACAGATGTGTTCCGTAAGATCCGAAGTACAACACCCTCCACATGTCCATTTAATATTCTTCTTTGATCTTAAAAATTTCGTTTCTGAATTGGATAAATTTACACATGTTAGACCAAACACAATACCCATAATACCCATTGAGCAACCAAATATAACGTCATTGTTCTCTCTCGTACGAACCAGGGCCTACGGGGAAAGGGGCAGGGGAAACATGGAAAGATCCAATTCTGTCATACCTTCTAACACATATGTGTTACGCCCATCGAAGTACCTTGGTTAAACGTCTGTCTTCAGTAGCGGGAATTTTAAGCTTTCATTTTGCAAAATATTTTATAAGTTCTTCATTGTTAAACCGAATTTATTTGAATTATAGTTTTGTTCGGCCCATTCATTTGATGCTTTGTTAGCTTGATTTTCTGGCTGTTCAGATTATAGAGGCTTTAAAGTTCATGCAAGAACTCAACTTTATAAAACTTTAAATGGATTATTTCTGTATGTAGGAGGTAAACTACACCAAGCCACATTTTTGAAATTTTACAGTTCTATTTATTTATTTACCTCTCTATAGAGTAAAGAATCCTGATTCCAACAGTATAATAAAACGTATTTTGAAATAAATGTGACTTGGTGTAGTTTACGTCCCACATACAGATTTGTAAAGTTTTAGTTCGTAATTACTTAGCAATAATCATATTAATATAATATTGATTTATCGTTTAGATTTTTTTAGTAATTCAAGTTGAAAATTTAAAATCGGTCCACGAATAAATGTCAGTCAGTGTAAGTTTTAGAAAAATATTTTATAAATCCATGTAAGTAATGTGCTAATGTGTAATAATCATCCAGTTAAATCTAACACAAATAATAAAATCATAAAATCCATAAGAGTGCGCGAAAATCTTTAAAAGCACATTATTTAGAAATTCATTACAAAAGAAGATGCATAAAGTTTTCTTTTAAGTATGCACATGCAAACGCGGTAAATGTTACGACATTTGGTGTTTTTTAAAAAAGTTCAATTTGAAGCTTTAAACGAGTATTTTCCACTCCCAGATTAAGCATGGAGTAAAATTTCGAGTTTAGAAAAGTCTGAAAATTTGGTTTGGTTGAGCGACCAAACTAAATTTTCAGGCTTTTCTAAATTCGAAATTTTACTTCTTGCGCCATGCGTATTAAACACTGGTTTTAAGTGTAGTTCAAAATATACGTCTTAAGCATACAGATTTTGTAGCATATTATTAATTCCACACTAATTCAGTGTTTATTACGTGTGGCGCATGAATAAAATTTGGTTTAGAAATGCCTGAAAATTTACTTCATGCTTCGTATGGGAGTGGAAAACAACCGCGTTAAGCTTTAAATTGAACTCTTTCAAAAAACAACGAATATTTGAAAATTTACATCATATTCGCTGTATTTTGGATATGTATACTTGAAAGAAACACTCTCTGTTTATTATGTAATGCAGTCTCAATAATATCGTCGAATGTATTTATTCTTATCTACTAGAGCTGGGCAGGATTCGAATCATTTAGGATTCGATTCCCGGATTCGAATCCTTTTAGAGGATTCAAAAGAGGTATTCGAATACTTTAGTGAAAACGGATTCGTGATCCGGATTCGTTACATTTTTTTAAAAGGATTCGTATTCGAATCCAAACGTAGATGATTCGAATTCTTATAAAAGGATTCGAATCCTTATAAAAGGATTCGAATTCTTATAAAAGGATTCGAATCCTTATAAAAGGAATCGAATCCTTATAAAATTCGAATCCTGATACATGGATTCAAATCCTCCTAAATAATTCGAATCATCGCTATTAAGGCTGGGATTCGAATTCGATTAATTCAAATAATTAAATATTCTAATATGACTATTTAAATCACTAAATTATTCATATTTGAATATAAATATTAAAATTTTTGAATAATTCAAATATTTGTGAATGCATATTTGGTTACTTAACTATGAAAAATATCCAACGTAAATAGTAGTTTTTAACTTCACTTGAAATCAGTGTTTTATACGCGTGGCGCATAAAGTAAAATTTCGAGTTTAGAAAAGCCCCGTGAAAATTTGTCTCGGGTCGCTGCGCGACCCTCGACAAATTTTCTACGCGGGGCTTTTCTAAACTCGAAATTTTACTTCATGCTTAGTCTGGGAGTGGACAACACTCGTTCTTAGAAGTTTCAAATTGAAGGATTACTCTAGATTACTAAGTTTATTACCGTTTTGCAAAGGCTACAGCTCAAAGGACCAACCATGGTCTTCGCAGAACGAAGGACTACAGGGAATCGAAGTTTTTTTACAAGAAAACAACGAATATTTGAAGGTTTACAGCATGGATAGGAAAGAAAACATCTAATTTTGAAAAAATATCGAAGTTGGGTTGGTTTTCAGTGCATTTTTAACTTCACTTTAAATCAGTGTTTTATACGCGTGGCGCATGAAGTAAAATTTCGAGTTTAGAAAAGCCCCGCGAAAATTTGTCTCGGGTCGCTGCGCGACCCTCGACAAATTTTCTACGCGGGGCTTTTCTAAACTCGAAATTTTACTTCATGCTTAATAATAATAATAATAATAATACTTTATTGGTGCTCATAACGGAAGTTTTACACAGGTCAGATAAGATACATTACATACTATTATAATTAATTTGCAGGACATCACAGCAATATTACAATAGTAATACATATACAGTAAAATAAAATATTGTCGCGAAAAGATATAATATAAATAATAACATTTAAAACTTAAAACTTAAAAGCTAAAATTTAAAAATTAAAACTTAAAGGCTAAAATTTAAGAAACAATACTTAATATCTAAAATTCGAAATTCAAATCCTAAAATCTAGAAACTTAAACTGTAAGATCAAAAATCCAAAACTAATTTAAAAAACATTTATAGTTGGATATCAGAATGTGTGGTCCAGAAAATCCTCCAAACTATAAAAAGCTTTTTCCAGTAGTATTACTTTAATCTTAGACTTGAATAATATTATGTCAAGATTTCTGAAGCTATTTGGTAGGACATTGAAACATTTTAGGCCATAGTAATTTACACCATTTCTAGATCTTTGCAATCTTAAATTTGGAACATACAGGTTTTCCTTCGTTCTGGTTTGATATATATGATTTATGGGTTGTAATATGTGGTTAGTCTGGGAGTGGACAACACTCGTTTGAATTTTAAATTTAACTCTTTTAAAAAATCGACGTATGTAATATAATAAATCATTTATTGAAATCATAGGAAAAGATGCAAAATTTTACCTAAAATTAACTTTTACAGTTAACTTTATAATTTGTTCGGCTCTTAATGGGTGAATATTCTATTCCTAAAGAAACCGTTTTTATTTAATATTGAAGTTGCATTTAATACAATAACAAACTGTGAATAAATCGACATAAATCTAGAAATATCAAAAATCTCGACATCTAGAAAATCTTGACGGTCCACTCAGACTAAGCATGAAGTAAAATTTCGAGTTTAGAAAAGCCCCGCGTAGAAAATTTGTCGAGGGTCGCGCAGCGACCCGAGACAAATTTTCACGGGGCTTCTCTAAACTCGAAATTTTACTTCATGCGCCACGCGTATAAAACACTGATTTAAAGTGAAGTTAAAAACGCACTGAAAACCAACCCAACTTCGATATTTTTTCAAAATTGTATGTTTTCTTTCCTATCCATGCTGTAAACCTTCAGACATTCGTTGTTTTCTTGTAAATAAACTTCGATTCCCTGTAGTCCTTCGGTCTCCGAAGACCATGATTGGTCCTTCGAGCTGTAGCCTTTATAAATTGGTAATAAACTTAGTAATCGAGAGTAATCCTTTAATTTGAAACTTCTAAGAACGAGTGTTGTCCACTCCCAGACTAAGCATGAAGTAAAATTTCGAGTTTAGAAAAGCCCCGCCTAGAAAATTTGTCGAGGGTCGCGCAGCGACCCGAGACAAATTTTCACGGGGCTTTTCTAAACTCGAAATTTTACTTCATGCGCCAGGCGTATAAAACACAGATTCAAAATGAAGTTCAATAACACATATGTTATCATCAATTAAGATCATTATATAATCAGATATTTAGTCGGTAAATGAACATGTTTGTTAATAGAAACTGATGGAATAAAATATTACTGGTTACAAATAATAGATTCAAATTTATTTTTAAAGGATTTGTATCCGTGATTCAAAAATGAGGATTCGAATCATATTTTTCACTTACGAATCCTTTATTCGAGTATTCGTAATTCGAATCATATTAGGTGATTCGGATTCGTGATTCGAATCATGTTTTTGAGGATTCATCCCAGCTCTGTTATCTACAATCTAATCAAGAAAATATAATTTTATGTTTTTTGTTTCAATAAATAAAGGCATTTATTATTATAAATTGTGAAAACATGATTTTATTTATAATTTCTTCGCCTGTAAAGGAATGAATAAATTAATATCTTATATGGGTAATTAGTAATAATAACAATAATGCTTTCAAACTCTTGCCATTACCATGGATTCAAACCGTAATTTAAAGTTTTATGCGATTGTATTCCGTGCTATTAGTTTATCCAAGTCGCCCCCAGAAGCGCTAGTGGACGTTTCTATAGACGAGTATGGGAGAGAGTCGCGCAGAGGTATTAGATATTACTTTCTGCTCAAACTACTTGAGCACAAAAATTTCCGACTGGAAGGTGTCAGAAGACCCCTCCTGCTCTGACCATCGGAACATTCAATTTAACATTGAAGCAGGCACTAGACCAATAGTGGAATACCGTAATGCTAGAAGCACTAAGTGGGGCGGTTATACGCGTACACTTGGAGAGCTTCTGGGATCAACGGCACCCACTATTAAAAGTCATGAGGACATTGAGACGGCGGCGGAGCATATCTGTCGATCAATCGTCTCAGCGTACCATGAAAATTGTCCACTACAAAGGAAAAAGGACAGTAGAAATGTCCCCTGGTGGAACAATACATTAGAAAAAATGCGAAAAGAAGTCCGGAAACTATTCAACCGGGCTAAGGAGGCGGGCAAATGGGAACCGTACAGTACGGCTCTAACGGAGTACAATAAACAAATTCGCAGGGCCAAGAGGGAATCTTGGAGGAAGTTCTGCGAGGGCATTCATGATACTCCCCGTAGTCCAAGAATCCACAAGATTCTAGCCAGAGAGCCGGCGCAAGCACTTGGGTCGATAAAACGACCTAATGGCTCATATACGGCTTCTGGTAAAGAGACGTTAGAGATCCTGGCCCAAAATCACTTCCCAGATTGTTCCCTTCTAAGTAACGAAACACCGGATACAATGCTTCCACGGGATCGAACTAAGAGACCGGGGAAGCAGGACTGGAAGGTGGTAAACAAAATCGTTACCTACAGATCAGTAAGTTGGGCGGTCAAATCCTTCCAACCATACAAAGCACCAGGAATAGATGGGGTCTTCCCTGTCTTACTCCAAAAAGGCTTGGAGAAAGTAATCCTCCACCTTATAAGACTGTTCAGGGCGAGCCTAGCGTGGAATTACATTCCAACTAGCTGGTCGGAAGTAAAGGTAGTCTATCTACCTAAGGTGGGAAAAACAGATCCCCTACCAAAATCCTTCCGACCTATAAGCCTGATGTCATTTATCCTAAAGACCCTGGAAAAGGTGCTGGATGGCTACATCAGGAGGGAGATACTGAGTATTAACCCTCTTAGTGTGCACCAGTATGCCTACCAAAAGGCGAAGTCAACGGACTTGGCGCTGAATAACCTAGCCGGGAAAGTTGCGCAAACCCTGGACTACAAGGGAATTGCGGTAACAGCTTTCCTGGACATAGAAGGGGCCTTCAACGCTGCTCTGACGGGATCACTCTGCAAATCCGCGAGGGACAGAGGGGTTCCACCGGCTATTACAGGCTGGATCAGAGCAATGCTCGACACCAGAACCGTGACAACGTCACTATGTGGCGACACTGTCAAGCTGAGGACTGCCAGAGGATGCCCGCAGGGAGGGGTTCTTTCCCCCCTGCTGTGGTCTTTACTGGTTGACGATCTGCTTGCAATAATAGATACGCTTTACGTCGAAGTGCAAGCGTATGCTGATGACATAGTCATTCTTGCAAGGGGCACGGATGAAAACCAAATCTGTGAAGCCATGCAGGAGGCACTGGATGCGACTCAGAACTGGTGTATAGGGGAACGGTTAAACGTAAACCCTAGCAAAACATTAGTTGTCCCGTTCACGAGAAGGAGGATCCTGAAATTGAGACCTCTTTCTCTACGGGGAGAAACCATACCATTTGTGGAGGAGGCGAAGTATCTAGGAATCACCCTGGATAAATCGCTGAACTGGAACTCCCACTTGGACAAGACAATTCGTAAAGCAAGGTACGCCCTGTGGACGTGCCATAGAATTTGCGGGAAGTCATGGGGATTAAACCCCAAGCAAATGTACTGGCTATATGGTTCGGTCATAAAACCAATAATAACCTATGGCAGTATCGCCTGGTGGCCGATTACAACTCGAAAAGCGGCCGTATCAAGGCTCTCCTCACTGCAGAGAATGGCGACAGTGGCGGTAACTGGAGCCATACGCACTACCCCATCAGCGGCTCTAGAAATGCTACTGAACCTCACCCCCCTGCATATCCTAATACAGGGCGAGGCCAGATTAGCAACGTATCGATATCACCACGCGGCCCTATTGGATCCGAAGGTGATAGTCTTCACACCAAATGGGCTGTCAACTGCCATTGAGGCGGATGACACCCTAAGTATGAGGACTGACTACGCAGTCACGGACTACTGCGAGGATCAGCCGTACAAGGTCCTGTTCCCAAGCAGGGACGACTGGGAGCGACACAAAATCACCCCAGAAAAGGCTGACTCCTACTGGTACACTGACGGCTCAAAACTGTCCACTGGAACAGGAGCCTCAGTCGTCGGACCAAGGACTGAACTTTACTACAGCCTTGGCAGGTATGCTACCATACTTCAGGCTGAAATATACGCCATTGAAATGTGCGCCCACGAAATCCTTTCAAAGGGTTGGGCGGGCAGGACAATAAAAATATGTTCGGACAGCCAGGCGGCCCTGGCATCTTCTAGATGCTCCTCGCTGGCTGTACGGAACTGCAAGGAAGCCCTCTGCCAAATGGCACATGTAAACGGGGTCAGTCTGATGTGGGTGCCAAGCCACTCTGGCGTGAAGGGAAACGAATTAGCCGATTCCCTAGCCAGAGAGGGGGCGCGTACAGCCTACATCGGACCAGAACCCGCTCTGGGGATACCCAGATCAACAGCTAGAGACCGTAACAACGGATGGATGAGACACGAGGCACAGGATTTCTGGCAAAACCGCCCTGGGATGAGACATTTCAGAGCGGTAACAAGTGGACCATCTGCGGCCAGGACGGCCTCATGGTTGAAGCTGAGCAGATCAGATGTTCACACATTAACTGCTCTCTTCACTGGACACAGCCGTCTAAGGCATCACCTTAATAAACTAGGACTAAGCGACACCACTGAGTGCCGCCTATGCCTAGAGGATGATGAAACAGCAGAGCACGTCATATGTGCCTGTCCAGCTGGCGACCAGATCAGGACCACGGTGTTTGGCACACCGAAGCTAAACCTGAAGGACCTGGAAAAAACTTCACCTGACAAGATCCTTGACTTCATCAAGAAGATGGACTTGGAAGGTGAGCTGTAAGGTCGGATGTTAGACCTTAATTGTGAGCCACAATAGATCCTTGCGGTCGCACTGGAGGGTAGCATAACTACCCACTCACTTTTAATAGAATAGAATAGAATAAGTGTAGTTCAAAATATACGTCTTTAGCATACAGCTTTTGTAGCATATTATTAATTCCACACTAATTCAGTGTTTATTACGTGTGGCGCATGAATAAAATTTGGTTTAGAGAAGCCTGAAAATTTACTTCATGCTTCGTATGGGAGTGGAAAACAACCGCGCTTTAAGCTTTAAATTGAACTCTTTCAAAAAACAACGAATATTTGAAAATTTACATCATATTCGCTGTATTTTGGATATGTATACTTGAAAGAAACACTCTCTGTTTATTATGTAATGCAGTCTCAATAATATCGTCGAATGTATTTATTCTTATCTACAATCTAATCAAGAAAATATAATTTTATGTTTTTTGTTTCAATAAATAAAGGCATTTATTATTATTAATTGTGAAAACATGATTTTATTTATTATTTCTTCGCCCGTAAAGGAATGAATAAATAAATAAATATCTTATATGGGTAATTAGTAATAATAACAATAATGCTTTCAAACTCTTGCCATTAGCATGGATTCAAACCGTAATTTAAAGTTTTATGCGATTGTATTCCGTGCTATTAGTTTATCCAAGTCACCCCCGGAAGCGCTAGTGGACGTTTCTATAGACGAGTATGGGAGAGAGTCGGAGTCATATCATTGAATAAATAAATAAATAAATATAGATGAATTATAGAAAACCATAGTTTATTAAAATTAATATATATAATATTTATATATCTATTTACACGTTATACAATATATAATAATAAATAAATGTACATAAAATACATGCCACAATAATCTAAAAAATTATATGTATATACACAACAAATGTACAGCTGTTTGTACTCTATACAACAATAATTAATAACCGATATTATTGAAATTGAGACATGCATTTTAATCAATTGAAAAAAGTGCGATCATCCGAGAAGTATTTACAATAAGAATTAAAAACGTGGTATATATTTACAAATAGAACTCAATTAAAAAAAAAAAAAAACATTATTTACAACTATTGAAAGAAAATATTTACAACTAAAAATTAATGAATTTTATAAAGTAATAGTCAACGCGTCCTCTTTCTTACTTTATTCTAATCATTATAAATATTACTTTTTTCTTAATAATTATTATAAAATCACAGTCGATTGTTTTCGAATTGAAAAATTTACAAGTCCGAAATTGCACAGCGCGGCTGAACAAACACGTGTCCAACGGATCAGTGAATTAATTCCAACGGAACAGGAACAGGAACGAGCGACGTCGGCATTGAAACTATTCTGGCAAGGCGTGGTCGCTCTTAATGCTACGCTCTGTCTTCGGTGTGTTCGTTGAGTCTCAACATTGGCGGCAGGTCGAGCATGTCTTGGAGCTGGAGGCTGTACGTCATTGCGAGAGTCGCCGCGGCGCGTCTTCTTCCTCGACCCCTGCCCCTCCCCCTGCCTCTTCCACGAACACGTTGACCTAGGGTAATTATTTCTTTATTAACATTTAAGAAATTGGACGATACGCTTTTGTAACAAGTGTTCTCTACTCCTTGATTAAGCATGAAGTATATATTTTAATATATAGGTATTTGATTGAAATTCACTTGGTTTGTTTTACTAATAAATTGTTTTATTTTCAACTAGTTTCGGCTTAACGCCATTTTCAAGAATGAATGAATTTTCAAGTGAATTTCAATCAAATACCTATATATTAATAGAAATGTTTTACCAAGTGATCAATGAGAAACAAGTTAACGATATATATTTTAAGCTTAGAAAAGGCTGAAAATTTTGATTGGTTGTTAGCAAAGCGGAGCGACCAATCCCACTTTTCAGCCTTTTCTAAACTTGAAATATTTTCTTCATGCACCAGGATTACGAACTGCTAACTTATTGTGAAGTTCAAAAAAATATACCTCATCTTTATCTACAACCATACAAAACCAGATTATAATGATTGCTGCATGCTATTTTAATAAATAATACAAATGGAAATTGTGAAGTACATAAAATTTGATGGCATTTACCAAGTTTAGATTAAATAAATTCAAATTAAATTTAGATGATCCTGGCTGTATTGTTCGGCGAGCCACAAACTCGGGTTCAATTCCCGTGCACGGGGAGACTTTATTTGAAAAATAATGTTTCGTCGTGACCCTGGGTGTGGTATAAATGTGTGTGTTTGTCCGAATGAGAATAATTAGCATAAAAATACATAAGAGATATGGCTGTGGCGAGAGTCTATGCCAGGATCATCGATCCAAATAAAAAAAAAAAAAGATTTAGATGATACATTTATAAATATAAATTACTGTCGTTATGGTATTTACTTAATTTAGATTAATTGATGTCATTTTGCATGAATAAATGTTGATAATGAAGTGACATTCATTCTCATTGATGAATGTCACTTGTTGTAGCTACGTTTTGTAAAGGTAATCGTAATCATATGCAGGTAACAAAATTTGTTGAATTTTTTTACCAATATTTCAAAAGTTTTTGAGCAACTTTTGGTAAACATTTTACTAAGCTTTTATGTCATATTTGATAAATACTTTTACCAGTTAAACGTTGTCCACACATTTGCCTAACACCCTGTATTTTGGCAAATTTAACATCTACCCTTCTTTTAACTATACGATATAAATCTAGGATCGAAAAATCTCTAGAATACCACTGTTAATATATATGAGTATATAAATTAACCAAAACAAAAGCACTTACCTCCTCCCGTTCCTCTACCTCTACCTCTCCCTCTTCCACGTACACCCGACGACGGATCTGCAGGAAAAAAAAATCGAAACAATCAAAAAGCCCTTTTTTTTAAAACCAAACAGCCATATTAATAGATGTTAGCATACAGCTTTAACACAGTTCTAAGGATGATATTAACATTTTCGTATTGACAAAACATTTTAGTAGATTACTATTGTTTAGTAGATTACTATTGTTCAAGTTGTCTGCTTCAATACGTGACTAAACCAAATTTTCAGGCTTATCTAAACTCGCTTAATAAAAGAGTGGAAACACATGTTAGAAATAAATTTTAATGAAATAATCGAGCAAAATAAATAAATTTTAACAAACATAATCAAAATCAGTGTAACATAACCTCTAAATTAAAAATTAAACTGTGTGTTCAACCCTTATTAAGAATAAGGGTTGAACACACAGTGTTGCCAAGTTTAGACCATCAAATGTCTGAAACTCTTATCTTGAAAATCACCAGATTTTATGTTTTTGTTCTAAATGAATAATGTTTACAGTTTTTAAGTATTGGACAATTAGGTAAGCTGTTTATGACAATTATTGATTGATAAACTACGGTTAAGTTAAATTGTAACTTACTTAAATTAGGTTACTGATGAAGTATGAAGTAAAATTTCGAGTTAAGACAAGCTTGAAAATTTGGTTTGGTTACATAGTGAAACGGAGCAAGTGGGCCACTTGGCTACGCCCATGTTCAGAACTAAAAACATAGAGATTTTGTTCTATTAATACGAAATGTTAGCATTCTGTTTGTAGTGGCCTAGAAAAAATGAACTAGCATTAAACGATAATGATATTGACAGCAATTCTATTAATGAGGCTAAAAAGTTTAAAAAGAACAAATGAAGCATTAAAAAAAACTCACTGTTTCTTCCTCGTCTCCGTCTTGAGCTCGTACCTCGCACGTAACCGTTCCTCCCTTGAAGAAATCGAAAAAAAAAAGTACCCGTTAGTAAACTTCAGCACGTGTGCAAAATCAGAGAAGCGATTTTCCAAACAAATTTCCGAAGCAAATGAATTACGGAAAAAGAAAAATTATAATAAACAAATAAATGAATATCTCTTTCACCGATTAAGAAAAACAAAATAACATCGTATAACATGAATAAATAAAAAATAAAAACAGTGATTTAAAGCTTCATCTTCCTTCTTCGGATTTTTTAACGGGGAGCAAAAAAAATCCAATCTTCTGTTTCCTTTTCTTTCTTCCGGTTTCTTTCCTTTCTTCCGATTCTTCACAAAGTGTTAGTAAATATAAATCATCAACAAATAAATAATAAATATCAAAATGCATGCATGAATTAATAACAAAAAATAAAGTAGTAATAAATTATTTATAATGACTAAATGTATTTTATTCAATTTTGAGGTAATATTCCAGCAGGAACGGAGTGAGAATTTCCCTTGTAGATCTTTTTTCTTCCATAACTTTTCTTTTTTTTACTTTGGATTTCATCATTCAGTCATGACTGAATCTTTTAACATTTCTTGGTGCTCGGAATTTTAAAGTTAATAACAAAACAATGAAATAATGAATTTTAAATGGCCGAACGTATTTTATTTAATTTTGAAGTTACGTCCAGCAAGGATGGAGTGAGAATTTCTCTTGGGGATCTTCTTTCTTCCTGAACGCTTCTCTTTTTACTTAGAATTTCATCATTGAGTCACAGTTGAATCCATAAGTCTTCTTGGTGCTCAGTATTTTAAGGTTAATAACAAAATAATAAATTATTTTAAATGACCGAATGTATTTAATTTCACTTTGAGGTTATCTCCAGCAGGGATAAAGCAACAATTTCCCTGTAGATCTTCTTTCTTCCTTAACGCTTTTTTTTGCTTAGAATTTCATCATTTAGTCACGTTGAATTCACAACTCTTCTCGTTGTTTAGTATTTTAAGGTTATTAACGAAATAATTAATTATTTTAAATTACCGAATGTATTTTATTTAATTTTGAGGTTATGTCCAGCAGGGATAGAGCGAGAATTTCCCTCGTAGATCTTCTTCCTTCCTTTACGCTTCGTTTTTTTTAATTAGAATTTCATTATTCAACCCACAAGTCTTCTTGGTGCTCATTATTTTAAGGTTAATAACAAAATAATAAATTATTGTAAATGACCAAATGTATTTCATTCAATTTTTAAGTAATGTCCAACAGGGATGAATCGAGAATTTCCCTTGCAGGTCTTCTTTTTTTCCTTAACTTTTTTTTTTTTTACTCAAGACTTCATCATTCAATCACAACTGAATGCTTCACTCATCTCGTTGCTCGGTATTTAAGGTGATGTTCCAGTGAATTACAGCTACCATAATATTTTGGTGTTTTATAGTTTATATTAATTAAAGCTGAACTGAATTCCATCTTCTTTCTTACTTTTACTTTTTCTTTTAATTTTTACGTCATGCTGATCAGTATTTTAAGGTGATGTTCTGATGAATTGAAGCTTCTATTTTATTTATGTGTTTTATAGGTTACGTCAATTTTCTCCTGGTTTTTCTGATAGCAGTATCATGGATTTCATGGATTTTGTTTTCGAATATCTTAAAGTTACGTTTGGGATTAAAGCGACAAATCCATTGTAAATTGTAGATAGATCGTTTTTGCGAAATTCAGTCGTATAATTCATTAGGCTCTCGTTACATTTTAGGTTTATGCCATTATTAAGCGTATATGTATCTAATACTGTCTGGTTAACGAAAAAGTGTTTTCAGAAATAATCAAAGTGTCTCATGACTGACAGTTTGCTGTCAGAATAATAATAATATCAGCTTTATTGCCCAACAGTTTAATAAAAAATAATAATAATTAAATATAATTTAAGTTATGTATAAATTCTTCTTTTACGAAATGGGTTTTTGAAGTTTGATTTGACTATTCTAACTTATCTATGCTCATTCATCATTTTAAAGTCAAATCATCGTATATTCCACTTTTATTTATATATTAGTCCAACATTTTCACTGTTTTATGTACATTATAGAATTAATTTTTTGATCAAACACATATCAAATTAATTGAATGATTACAATTGCAAAGTTATACAATTTATTTTTCCATTAAATATATATTAATTAAATTTAATGATTACCTATGGTAAATATTTAATTGATCAGTTTTGGATATTTGTGTGTCTTTTAATGTGAAGTTGTCGAAAACTTTTTGCTGTTAACGTAATTCAGCCTTATTATTAGATGTTAGTAACAACTTTAACAGGGTTCTAAGCATGATATTAACATTTAAGAATTAATAAAACGTTTTAGTGGATTACTATTGTTAGTCTGCAACTAATAATTTAATAGTGTGGTACCTCTAGTTTATGTCTTAAACATAACCTCAATTGTTATAACAAATTAGGGTTATTTAGAAATTATTTAATAATGCTATAAATTATAAATCTATGTACCTGAATGATTAAATACGCTTGGCGTATGAAGTAAAATTCCGAATTTAGAATAGCCTAAAAAGCGAAGAGGAGTGACGAAACCAAATTTTAAGGCTTTTTTAAACTAGAAATTTTACTTCATGCGCCATGCATATAAGACACTAATTTCAAGTGAAGTTCACTTGCTCACAATATTTCAGTGTTTTAAGTGTTTAATACGGTTGGTGCATGAAGTGAATTTTCGATAACTCAAAGCATGTAGAGTTTGTTTTATTAATACAAAATGTTAGTATCGTATTTGTATGCATCTGGTAGAGATTAACTTAGCATTAAAGGTAGAGATAAACTAGCATTAAACTATAATGATATTAATAGCAATTCTATTAATAAGGCTGATTACGTTTTATGGTTATGACTTAAATTTCTTTCTTTGTTAAAATTATTTCACGTTTGAAAATTATTATTTAAATACTTCTCGGTTACGTTTTTACACATACATATGTACAAATAAATAAATAAAAATAACACATCCACACGGATAATGCGTTACCATCACAGCCCGCCCAGGGTACAAAAAACAGTTATTTTTTTTGTAGATTAACAACAAACGATAGGCTTACTTGTGTCGCAAACCAATCTCATCTAGTTTCTTGAGGTTTAGAATGCACACGAAAGGCTTAGTTATACGAATCTGGTAGTTTTTATGTTTTATGTTTTAAACGCCGCACTCGACAGCAACTCACTTTTACTTATTTGAGGTTATGAAAACACAAACAGAGAAGATTAAAGTGCGAGTAATTTACAGATACATATTATACGTTTATAAATATGAGAATCTGGTTGATTTTATGTTTTAGGTTATGAACGCCGTGCTCAACAGCAATTCACTTATATATATTTCAGGCTATGAAAACACAATCACACAGATACATATTATACGTTAATTAATATGGGAATCTGGTAGATTTCATGTTTTAGGTTATGAACGTGGTACTCGACAGCAATTCACTTTTACTTATTTGACGTTATGAAAACACAATCAGAGAAGATTTAAGTGCGAGTAATTTACACCGATACATATTATACGTTAAATAATTGTGATCACAGTTAAGAAATTATAAAAATGCAACGAATGGTTCAGGCGCACACCCAGAAATTGGTGGAGGGGGGGAGCTAATCACTGTCTTAGGTTTCTCTCGGGGAGGGGTTCAAGCCCGCGAGACACCACCCTGAGTGTGCGCCTGGAATGGTAACTTGTGTAGAAACCAAGTCTCATCTAGTATTAGGGATTGTAATGTTAATGATTTTTTCAATTACTGGCGTTCTCAGAATAAAAATGGTGATGTATCCATCATAGCACTTTTAGTATTAAAGATATGATGACTTAGTTATTAAGAATATGAAAAAGTACGTGGGATGTACACGTTTAATTGCAGGCTGTGTAACCTACTTTTATTATTATTATTATTTAGAAGATATGTGATTTTATGTTTAATGTCAAAATAGTCAAGAGATAGTTGACTAACAGATTTTATGACGTTTTTTTCTTGTCACAAAATAATAATAATTCTCCAAGTAGAAAACATGGGACACCTTGAAAGCTACTTGAGCTACAGAAAAGTCTGATTTTATGTATTTTGACGAGATCTACAATTTTTAATTTAAACATTTTTCGATATGATTAATATTTAAGAAAATATCAAGAAAAATCTAAAAACCTTCCAGTTTACGCATTTTTACCAAAACCTTTTCAGGTCTGAAGATTGTAATAAAGTGACTGAATTAAGTGATACACGAACACAGACATTTTTACGATTTACCGGTAAAAAAGTTTTCCGGCATTACAATCCCTATACAGCATATTTGAGGTTGAGAAAATACACAAGAAGCCGATATTTATGTCAAATGCGAACCTTGACTTTTAGGTTATTAGTGTAAACGAACGACTTGTCAACCGTTTTTTGAGGTTATGAAAACATAGATTTATTTCTGAGTGATTAAATCGATTCTCATTGCACGCACTTTTCTTTTTTTAATAATTCCTGTAAATCTTTACTCTGAATTATCTGTAACAAGCTTATTTGCAATGTTCCTTGCATCTTCTTCGCATTGACGATTCAAGTGATGTCAATAAAACGGAACAATAATTACTTCTGTTGAGGTCATGTCAAACTAAGTGTATTTACAGTAGTTCTCATTAGTCGTCTTCTCTTTCTTTCGATTGTTGTGCTTAGCATTCTTATAACTGACGTTTCCCGTTGGTTGCTGTTGCACGTGCTGCGTGGTCATGCCGCCGAAGGGCAGCAGCAGGGTGGGCGCGAGCGGGTAAAAGGGGGTGCAGGGAATGTAAGGGGGCATAGGCACGAAGGTAGGGTAAGGGGGGTTGGTCGTGGTGGGCGTGTAGATCGGTGGCAACGGGGGCATTTCCTTCAGTTCGGCGGGGGTTTTAAACGGCTTCTTTTGAGGTCTTTTGCTGCTCTTCAGCGCCTCCAACTCCGCGATGCTGATCATCGGGGTTGCCGGGTAGCTGATCTCTTCCTCCTTCTTCTGCTTCACGCTGACGGACATCTTCCGCTTTTTAAACGGCAAGTGCTCGTCCTTGTCGTGCTTCAGCGCCTCCAGGAGCATTTTGATCTCTGCGTCGTCTTCGAAGTTATACTTGTTCAGCTCTTTCAAAATATCCGGATCGATGTGGTAATCGCCCTCCTCGCTTTCGGCGCGTTTTTTGCTCGAACTCGCGAGTGTGCCTTCCGGAAGCTTTTGTTTTATGGTCAGAGTGAGATTCAGCGCGTTATCACTAGGATACAACGCATTGGCATTACAGGCGAAAGAAGCGTTGTCAACAGTTTGTATCAAACAGACATCGCCAGTGTTACCACTGTTATTGTGCATTAAAGTGACATCACTATCATTACAAATTAAAGGAGCTTCGCTGCTATGAATCAAACCCGCATCATTAGTGCTACAACCCAGTGAAGGGCCACTGTTGTGCATCACCGGAACTTCACTACTATTACAAACAAGACCACCACCACTATTGCAAATCAGCGAAGTACCACTGGTATGCATCACAGTTACATCATTATTGCTGCAAACGAGCGCAGCGTTATCACCAGTGTGTATCAGGCGGATATCATTACTATTAGAAATCAGGGGAGCGTTGCCGGTGTGCATCAAGGGGACATCGCCGTTATTGCAAATTAGCGTATTTACACTAGTGTGAATTAAAGGAACATCAGATTTATTACATATTAGTGAAGTGGCACTAGTGCAAACAGGAATTTCACTGGTGTAAATCGGCAGAGCATCACTGATGCAAATCGGTAATTGTAACGTTTCACTGGTGCAAATTTGCAGTGTTGTCGCCGGCACATTATTAGAGGATAAATCACTAGAGCAAGTGGCTAAGGTCAATGAATTTCTAGAGGACATCGGTAGTGATCCATTACTAGAGCAAGTGCCTAGTGATAACGTACTTCTAGGCAATGAATCACTAGAGCAACTAGTTAAGGCCAGTGTATTTCTAGAAGACATCGATAGTGATGATAAAGAATCACTAGAGCAGCTAGTCAATGCCAGTGTGCTCCTAGGAGGCATCAGTAATGATGATAATGAATCATTAGGAGTGGCTAGTGATAAAGTACTCCTAGGCATTGGTAGTGATGAATCACCAGAACAAGTTGCTGATGTAAGTGTACTTCTAGAAGTCATTGCAAACGATGATAAAGAATCCCTAGAACAACTTTGATGAGATTGAGTGCTTCTCGGTAGTGATAATGCCTCATTAGAGTGAGGGAACGTGTTTCTAGAGTAAGAAGGTAATGATGTGTTTCTACAAGATGTCTCTTGAGATGTATCAATAGAATGAGATGTAATGGTTCTAGGTGTGTTTCTACAAGATATTTGTTGTGATGTATCACCAGAATGAGATGTGATGTTTCTTGATGTGTTTCTACAAGGCGTTTGTTGTGATGCATCACTAGAATGAGCCGTGATGTTTCTAGAGCAAGTAGGCAGCGACAACTTATCACCAGCAAGAGATAGTGTGTTTCTATAACATGTTTCTGGTGTATCACTAGAAAGATTTTGTGTTTTTCTACAGCAAGTAGGCAATAACAACTTATCACTAGCATGAGATGGCATGTTTTTAGTACATGACTGTTGTAATAATATATCATTCGAATGAGATTGTGTATTTCTAGAGCAGGTTTGTTGCAATAGTGAATCACCAGAACAAGTTTTTGGGGATGATGTATCACTGGAGATGGTCTCTTTATTCCTTCGCAAAGATAATGAATCGCCTGAACTCACCATTTGTTCACCAGAATTAATTAAAGTTGGTAGTGTTTTAAGAGTATTTAGAAAAGAAGTCGGATTACAATGTGATGATGCTATATCTCTGGGTTGAGCATTTGTATTGGTAAAGTTTTGAGAGGCATTTTTTACTGATTTAATATCACTCGAATAATTTTGCAGTGATGTGACATCACTCGAATAATTTTGCAGTGTTTTAACATCACTGGAATAACTTTGTTGTGATTTAACTTCATTGCAATAATTTTGTAGTGATGATATATTCCTATTCCTAGAATTTGGTGATGTTAGCGTTTCTCTTGGGCATTTTTTTAGTGACGTATTCCTAGGCAGTGATAATTTATCGCTAACACAAGCTGGTAGTGATATTATATCACTTGCACCACTCGGTAGTGCGAGTCCTTCTCTAGAACAAGCGACTAGTGATAGTGTTTGTAGTGATAACGCGTCGCTAATGCAACTTTCATTCGTTTTTTGATTCGCATAAACCGTCAAAGTGTCACCGGAAGCTGTTAAACCTTCACTCGCGTAAACTGTCAATGCGTTACTGGTCGGTTGAGCTATTGCCAGGCCTTCGTTTGAGAAAACCGCCAAAGAGTCACTGTTCTGTGCGGAAATTATGTCGTTTGTTTCTAAGCTCGTTTCGAGTTCCATATCGGAACAGTCGCTATCGCTTTCGCAAGATGATCGAGTGTTGTTGCTCATACCGACGGACATCCGGCGTTTTTTGAACGGCAAATGCGTGGCCTCCTCGTCGTTGCAATTGTATTTTATAAATTCCTCCAAGTTAAAATCGTCGTCGTCGTCGGAATCACCGGTCGCTTTCATAACCTCACTATTTAAATCGTCGATGTTTGCTTTTACTACTTCACTATTTTCATAATTTAAACCTACCATTTTTGTTTTCATAACATCATTGTTTTCATAACCCAAACCAACGACATCAATCCTACTATCATTGATTTTCATAACCTCATTGCTGTCGTAATTAATCTCGACTTTGTAGTACTTTTCGTGAACAAGCGAATCAAGCCCGACGTTCGAAGTCGGCTCGTTGCAAAAGTCCTCGCCGTTAACAGTAATCTCGATTATCTGTTCATTTTCCATTCCGGCGATTTTGATTAAACTTTCATTTTGATAACTCACGGGAATTTTTTCTTCGTAATACCTCTCATTGTCTAAGTTAACCTCGATTTGTTCTTCCGGATTAATCGAGACAACCTCAAGTTGCTCCTCTGGATTATTATAATTAATCTTGATTTGACCTTCGGGATTAATCGAGACAACCTCAAGTTGCTCCTGTGGATTATTGTAGGTAACCTCAATTCGTTCTTCGGGATTAATCGTGACCTCAATTTTCTCCTCTGGGTTATTGTAGGGAACTTCGATTGGTTCTTGGGGATTAATGAAGTTCTCAATTCGTTCTCCTGCATTAACCTCAACTTGTTCTACTGGATTAATCGACTTAATCTCAATGTGTTGTATCGGATCGGTCGACTTAATCTCATTTTGTTCTTCTGGATCGATAAACTCAACCTCAATTTGTTCTTCTGGATCGATAAACTCAACCTCAATTTGTTCTTCTGAACCGATCGACTCCATGTTAATTTGTTCTTCTTCCGGATCGATCGATTCAACCTCTATTTGATATTCTGTCTCATCAAATGTTTCAACGTCAACAGTTTTTTCTACGTTGTTTAATATTAATTCATCATTACATTCAGTGCTGCCAACAACGTATTGTTCAGCCATAGGAACATTTTTTTCGTAATAGTCGTAAATCGGCTTTTCAACAATGTTACTTTCTTTTTCTGTTTCATCGGGAAATGATTTCTTTTGTTCGCGCTTTCTTTTTTGTCCTCTTTTCTTGCTTTTACTGTGATCATTCGTAACACTCCGTCTTCTTCCTTTTTGTTTATGGTTTTTATTCTTACCGCAATCATCTTGCTTTCTCTCTTTTTGTTTAAGATCCTTACTTCTTGTTTCTTGCCCTCTTTCTTTATTTTGTTCGGGAAATTCTTCCCTTCCATATTTTTCAAGATCTCTATTTTCTTTGTTTCGGTTAACCGACTCAACCTCACTTAGAGCTTCCCGTCCGGCGGAAATTGTTTCCGCCTTGGTGTCGTCTCTAATATCACAGTGATACACTTCTTTTTCTCTGCTGTCGTTAACTGCATAGCTTTCTTCTTTTTCTCGAAGAAATCTTGCGTTTTCTTCGCAGCATTTCTCTTCTCTTCGAATAATTTCTTCACACAAATCATCTCTTTGATTTATTTCTTCGCTAGAATCTTCTCTTTGATTCATTTCTTCATTACAATTTTTACTTTGAGAATTTTTTTTACAAAAATCTTCTCTTTGATTCATTTCTTCATCAAAATCTTGTCTTTGGTTAATTTCTTCATCAAAATCTTCTCTTTGATCAATTTGTTCAGGAAAATATTCTCTCTGATTAATTTCTTTATTCAAATCTTCTCTTTCATCAATTTCTTCTCTAAAATCTTCTCTCTGATTAATTTCTTCATTCAAATCTTTTCTTTGATAAATTTCTTCACTAAAATCTTCTCTCTGGTTAATTTCTTCATTCAAATCTTCACTTTGATCGATTTCTTGAGAAAAATCTTCTCTATGAATTATTTCTTTATTAAAATTTTCTCTTTGATCAATTTGATCATAAATTTCATCTCTCTGATTAATATTTTTACAAAAACCTTCTCTCTGATTAATTTCTACAAAGAAATCTTCTCTCTGATTAATTTCTACAGAGAAATCTCCTCTCTGATTAATTTCTTCACAACATTTTTCTCTCTGATTAATTTCTACAGAGAAATCTTCTCTCTGATTAATTTCTTTACAAAAATCTTCTCTTTGGTTAATCCCTTCATTTCTCCCAATGAAACTAACTCTTTCATCTTCTTCACAAAATTCTTCGCGATCAACATTTTCGTCGCTTTCGCAAGACTCTGGTTCTCGATTAAATTCATCGGTCCTTCCATCGCAATCAACGTTTTCACTTCCCACGTAAAAATCTTGTTTTTGGTTAATTTCCGCGTTTCTTTCACCGGGATTAACTTGAGCGTTTCGTTTATTTTGATTGCGATTCGATGTTTCCTTTTCTGTACTAATACTCTCGTTACTCTCTTCGCGGATAACCGTTTCATTTTTCGCTGAAAAACGTTCTTCTTCATGAAGATTAATCACCTCACTTCTTCCTTTTTGATCAACTCCTTTATTTTCTTCATGAAAACGTTGACTGTTAATTTCTTCCCGTTTTTCACAGCACTCTTTGTGTTTTCCTTCATCATCAACTTCTTTATTTTTTTCACGAAAACCTTGATAATCCTTTTCTTCGCGTTTTTCACAGCGCTCTTCATTTTGTCCCTTTTCGTTAGTTCTGTTATTTTCTTCAAGAACACGTTCTCGATTAATTTCTTCGTGGTTTTCACAGGATTCTTCATTTCTTCCTTTATTTTCTTCATGAAAACGTCCTCGATTAATTTCTTCGCATGTATTACAACATTCTTCATCTCTCTCCTCATTTTCTTCATGAAAACGTTCTCGATTTATTTCTTCCCGTATTTCACAGCACTCTTCATGTTTTTCATGAAAACAGCGTTCTCGGTTAATTTCTTCGGGTTTTTCACAGCACTCTTTATTTCTTCCTTCTGCATAAACTTGTTTATTTTCCTTATAAAAACCTTTTTGATTAATTTCTTCGGGATTTTCACAGCGATCCTCAATAACTCCTTTATTTTCTTCATGAAAAGGTTGTCGATTAACTTCTTTACGTATTCCACAGCGCTCTTCTTTTCTTCCTTCTTCTTTTTCTTCTTCCGTCGTATTTTCTTCGATCTTCTTCTTTTCTTCAAGTGTTCCTTCTCTATTATTACAATTACTGCCATGATTATTTTTAAAGTTAAGTGAATTATTTTGATGATCAATTGGATTAATGCTACTGTGTTTACTTTTAAAATTATTTTGACTGGTTGAATAAAATTGGATTAAACCGGTGACGTTTTTGCCTAAATTATCGTTAGTGTAAAAATTTGAATTGTCTGAAAGGAAGGTTAGTTTTTCCGGCAGTAAATTCACGGAGACGTCCTCTTCTGAGGAAGTCTTCTCGGCCAGGCATTCCTCCAGCTGTTCGGGGTCTATTAAAAACGTGGGGGAATTGGAGAATTCCAAAAGGTCGGAATCGTTGGGGTTTTTACTGAACAACAAATCGCTTTTACCGCTAGAATTGGGAAAATCTTTGGGGATTCGGGGGAAATGTTTTTCGGATGTGTTGGAGGAATATTTGTTAATAGCGGAAAAGATGTTTGCTGGTGCGTTGGGGAATTTGTTAATCGGTTCGATTTTTTTCGGTGAATCGGGGAATAAGCACACGCTTTTCTCGGGACTAACAGAAAACTCTTTGATCCTAGGGAAATCTTTTTCCGGTGTGCTGAACTCGCTGCCGACGTGAATCGGCGGGATGTCGATCGAGTCCGAGTCGGAACCCTCGCTATCGCTCATAAGGCTTGCGTCGCAAACGAATTTACTGTAATCAACTGTACCTGTAACCGGGTTTTCCTTGAGGAACTTCTCTGGATCAGGAACTCTGCTCGGCGAGGCCACCACATCCTCGTCGTCTTCATTGTCCTCATCATCATCATCATCCTCGTCGTCATCCCCGCCTTTGTTTTTGGCCAACTGCACCCGCGTTATGATACACCGTTTCTTCGTGAAGTGATTGTTCAACACCTTATCGTTCACCGACTTCAAATGGAGCTTGATCAGCTCTAGCTCGGTGTACTTCGCCAGCTCGATCCTCGGCTCGAGGTTGAGCGCTTCGTGCATGTCCGGCTCGATCAAAGTGACCCTCTTCTTCTTCGCCGGGTGTTTGCCGCTGGGGTCGTCTTTGCCGTCGGTCAGTTTCCGCTTGGCGCGGTCCTGCCGCTCGTATTTGGTCTGTTCGTCGACTTCGAGGTCGAAAAGCAGCGAGGCCACCGGCAGTGGGAAGGGCTGGGATTTATTGGTTAGGACGCCCTTGGGTTCGTTGGCCTTCCGCACGGAGTTCAGCTGCTCGAGGAAGTCGGCCTCCTTGTTCGGGATCTCCTCGAACGATGGGGAGCTGATCGGGGAGCTAGATGCACTGGTCATCTGATACGACTGTTTGCTTTCCATATCTGAGAAATTTAATAGTGTTATCATCAGAGCAAGTAAGACTGACATTACAATAGATCAATCTAAACCAGGATGCCACGAGCATACTAAGAGAGACTAAATACATTATAATATACAGGGTGTCCCCGAATGGTCTGTACAACGCTCTACCACATATTCTTTGAAACAAAATAAGACGATTTAACTAAACTTATCTCTATCCAAAAGTGGTTCCTAAGCCATCTACGAGGCCTCAAAGATATTTTTTTTTTCATTATTTTTCAAATATTTTTATTTTGGAATTAGGTAAGAAAACCTAATTTGGCACATTTAGTTACATTAATACCATGCACTTTTTGCGATATGTTTCTTTATCCTACGTTTAAAGTAAGTGGTCAAACTAGGACCATCGACTTCTTGAGATACCTAAATCTTTTTATTCAACAGGTCAAATCATAAGGAATACTTTTTTTCTGCAAGATCATTCAATTTTACGTATTTTTTGTCTCTTATAAAATTTTGCTATTTTCCCCACAAAAAAAATATTTTTATTTGTCAAAACAACAAAGAAATAAAATTCTAAAAAAAAACTGATTCTTTATTTACAAAAATAGAAATTGAGACACCTGTGAAATTCAGTTATCGGTGATTTTGTGACAACGTCAGTCATGTACTCAATTAATGAATTAACTGATATTGTTTTAGTTTTTGGGTTTTGTGAAGGTAATGGCCGCAAATGTGTAAGAGTGTACAGTGAAAGATTTCCAAATCGCCGAATACTAAACCATCAAACATTTGCTTCCGTAGAAAGGCGACTTCGAGAAACTGGGCGCTTAGAATACTCTGCGAGGGATTGTGGTAGAAGACGCACTGTACGAACTGTGGATGTTGAAGAAGAGATTTTAGAACGGATAGATGAAGATCCATCTAAAAGTACCCGGCGTTTAGGTGCTGAACTAGGCGTATCTAAAAATGTTGTGCATAAGGTGTTTAAAGAGCAACTGCTATACCCATATCACATTCAAAAAGTTCAAGAGCTAATGCCTCAGGATCACGATAAGCGACTTCAGTTTTGCCAATTTATTGTTAATAACCAAATTGACAATTTGAATTTCGCCAAGACAATTTTGTTTACAGACGAAGCGTGTTTTACCCGAAGAGGTATAACAAATCTTAAAAATGAGCATGTTTATTCCGAAGATAATCCACATGCAACTAAAACCATGCATTTCCAACGGCAATTTAAAATAAATGTTTGGGCCGGTATAGTAAATGATATTATTGTAGGACCAGTAATTTTACCACAAAATTTAAACGGAGAACAGTACTTACAACATCTTCAGGAATTGCCAGTCTTACTGGAGGATGTGCTGCTTTTACTTAGGTGTGATATGTGGTTTATGCATGATGGGGCTCCACCTCATTTCACTTTACCAGTGCGTACTTTTTTAAACCAAAAGTATCCCGGTAAATGGATTGGGAGAGGCAATGACGCACCAGTGCCTTGGCCTCCACGTTCCCCGGATATCACCCCAATGGACTTTTTTTTGTGGGGAACTATTAAATCTATTGTTTATGGTAAGCCCATAAATACGCACGACGAATTATGGGCGCGAATACAGAATGCGTTGCAAACAGTTAAAAACAATGTTGGTGTTTTACACCGTGTCCATTTTAATTTTTTGCGACGTGTAAATTGTTGTATTGCTGAAAATGGCAATCAGTTTGAACATTTGTTGTGAAACTAATAAATTTGTGTTTATTGTTAGGTACCTATCTTTATTTCTACTTTGTTAATTGTTTTGAGAAGCAAAATATTGTTCATAATTTTATACTTTTTTTTGACAAATAAAAATATTTTTTGTGGGGAAAATAGCAAAATTTTATAAAAGACAAAAAATACGTAAAATTGAATGATCTTGCAGAAAAAAAGTATTCCTTATGATTTGACCAGTTGAATAAAAATATTTAGGTATCTTAAGAAGTTGATGGTCCTAGTTTGACCACTTACTTTAAACGTAGGATAAGGAAACATATCGCAAAAAGTGCATGGTATCAATGTAATTAAATGTGCCAAATTAGGTTTTCTTACCTAAGTCCAAAATAAAAATATTTGAAAAGTAATGAAAAAAAATAATATCTTTGAGGCCTCATAGATGGCTTAGAAACCACTTTTGGATAGAGATAAGTTTAGTTAAATCGTCTTATTTTGTTTCAGAGAATATGTGGTAGAGCATTGTACAGACCATTCGGGGACACCCTGTATACATGGTTTGTCCGGTAAGTAATGAGAATGATTCCAGAACTTTTTTACATTTTAAAATAGAATTAATTTTAAAGCCCGAAATTGCTGGATCAAACATTAATAAAAGTTTCACTATTTACATTAAATGTGTATAGTATAGTCTTAAATAGATCCTATTACATAGTGCAATCCAATGGTTAATGCTAAATATGAGTAAAATATTGTTTTTTGTAATATATACATTTAGTAGGGTTTCCACTATTTAAGGCTGAAAAATGTATGGCTAAATTCACATAGGTAAGTAAAATTCGTTGTAGGCCTGTGTAATATAAAAGTTTGATCCATTGCTAACTTCAGACCCGTCATTAGAGCGATCCTTCTAGAAATCATTGAAGCGGACGTTCGATTACCAATTTAATTCAAATCCCAATAATCGATTATCCCTATCACTACTAAAAATGCAACTCACCCGCTCTACACGAATCCGACTTGAGCCAGCTGTCCCCTACGACGCCGGTGTTGCCAACCTTGTTCACCTCGAAATTGTCAGTCTTCTCACAATCGAAGAAATTGTAATTATAGTGGTGCGCTGTCCCGTTGATCTTCGTTATCCTCCCCGAGAGCGAATCCTGGAACTCGTCGAAGCCGTCCATTCGCGACGAGGGCGCGATCGTCTCCTTGGAGGTGAACATGATCTTCGGACTGTTCTGCACCGGAGTCGGACTGTTTCCGGAGGTCTTATGCTGGATGAAATCGTCAAGGGTGACGGAGGCCAGGACTTTGTCGCAGGTCCCGAACAACGGGACATCGTCGGGCTTTCCGCAGTCCTCGTCAGACTCTTTGAAACGCACGCGGTTGTGATGGTGGTGGTTGTTCTTGCCCGAGGACGATAGTTTGAAATTCAAATTTCGCCCGTCGTGCGGGATCACTTTTAAAGTTTGCAGGATGGAAACGGGCCCATTCGGTTTTCGTCGGTCCTTCTCTTTCAGATCCGGCGTGGAAATGTCGGAATAACTCTCGTAAAGGGAATCCTCGTAATCCGTGCTCTCTTGGGCGTTTTGTTTGCTCGTTCCCAAATAAACGTGCTCATCATTAATGCTCTCGTCGGCTTTCCCCTCGCTCGTGTTCGGCGTTAACAGCCCATTTTCAAATTTACTCTTCTGTGAGTAATTGTTTTCCAACAGCAAATTTTTCCCTTTTGATTTTTCGTAATTATCCATAATCTGGTTTACTTCCTCCCTTGATAACATATTTTCTAAGTTATGCCTATCCTGATTACTGGATAACCTATTGTCTAAATTATGTCTATCCTGATCACCAGACAATATGTTTTCTAAGCTATGCTTAACTTGATTACCGGATAACATATGTTCTTGGTTACGTCTATCCTGATTACCGGATAAGATACTTTCTAGGTTATGTCTCTCCTGGTTACCGGATAAAATATTTTCTAGGTTATGCACATCTCGATTTTCGGATAACAGACTATCTAAATTATTTTCAATTTGGTTTTTCCGATTTCCGCGTAATAAATTACTCGAATTTCCACTGGATAAATCATGTTGATCCCGATTTTTAGATAGCATGCTTTCCAGGTTTCGCCTATCCCGATTTTCCAGGCTAAGTTTTTCCTGATTTCCAGATTCCAAGTTTCGCTCATCCCGATTCCCACACATACTATCTAGATTATCCGGATCTCGGTTTCGACACGAAACGCTCTCAAGGTTATGCACATTTCCACTCGACAAGTTTTCTAGGTTACGTCCGTCTGGACTTTCAGCAAAAACACTTTCCAGATTATGTTCGTCGGAACGCCCGATGTCCGAAAAGGCCTCCAATATATCCTCCGGATTTTTCTCAGCGGGGTTCCTTTGAAATTGCAATGGCGCCTTGATGAATTCCATCGATTTCAAATGTCTCTCCGACCTCGAATCGTCAACCAAACCGCTCAACAATGCACTTGTGCTCGTAGTATTCTTCCTAACCTCATTTTGGGAATTCCTTGTGTCGCTCATAATCGCATTCAATCCGTTGCTCTCACCCTCACCGAGCAATTCATCCTCGTTCAAATCATCTTCGGGATCGCTCTTGATGTGAATCGAGAAATCAACATCCATTATGTTTTCCTCAGCGTCGTTTTCTTGCTTTACCTCCACTTCTTCGATAACATCATCCTCTTCAAAAGTTTTCCTTGTTAACGATCCCTTGATTTCTTCGACGAACCTCTTGAAAGCCTCCTTCTCGCTTAACTGATTGTTCTCCAACTGTGACTTGATCTCTTTGATTTTCTCCTGGACGGGATTCAGACTGCCGTTCGTGTCAATCGCAAGTCCCAACGTGTCCAGCATCGTTTTCAATGTGATGTCCGACGTCGTCGAGGAGTTCGAGCGCGAGTGGACCTCACTTACGGTTTCCTTCCAATGTGCTAATTTCGTAACTTCAGTGGGCGATGCTGTTTTTTCGCTTATCTTAATAGCATCACCACTATTATCATTCATTGTTTCCACCGTGCTATCAATTGTTTTGCCACTACTCGTTTCTTCAACACTTTTATTTTTTGTGGAATTTTCCAACGCTGGTTGTTTTTCAGTATTTTTGATTGATGTTTCCGATTTGTTGCTCTTTTCATCCACTGCATCATTTTTATTGTCATTGTTTACTTCGTTAGTTTCACCAGCTGTTGTCACCGTTACACACGGACATGACCTTTCCAGTGCACCGTTGATTTTAACCGGCGCCCTCTGTTTTTCTGTCTCAGCATCCTTCCCCAATATGTCACTAATTTCTGAATTTAGTATACCACTGTTTTCCTCTCTTTCTTTCGCATTGATGTTTTCGCCGTTTTTGAAACCCTCACTATTTTTCATTTCCATGCTTGTGACTGATTCACTAAGCTTTTCACCTAAATTTGTTGTGTCAATACTCACGGCCGATTCGAGGTTTTCACTATTTTCTGTTTCCATACTAATGAGTGATTTGGGACAAGCGCTATTTTCCGTGTGCATGCTAGTGAGTGATTTGACATCACCGTTGTTTTCCGTTTGTACGCACGTGATTGATGTGGGGCTATTTTCGTTGAGAAATTTTGGGCTATCGCTATTCTCTGCCTTCACCATGATCGGCTTGTGACCAGCACTGCTCACTGTTTTTAAACCATCACTGTTTTCAGTATCCATTATAGTGATTATATCGTTCTTATCACTATTTCTCGTGTCTGTGATCCTTGCTGTTTTCGAACTACCACTGTTTTCGGAACCAATGACGGTCACTGTTACACTCTTGTCACTACTTTCTTCAGTGTCTATAATCGTTACTGTTTCTTGAACATCCATGGCAGTTACTGTCTTGTTCCTCTCACCGTATTCTGTGTCCACAATCGTCACTGTTTCCGGGCTATCACTGTTTACTGTCACTGAATTCGCACCATGTGTCATTGAACCACTCGTGGTTTTGTCTGGGCTGGCAGGGTCGTTGATGTTCAGGGTGGGAAACTGTGATGTCAGGTTGTTGGAGGCGTTCTGTGTTGTCAAGTCATCGTCGTCGTCCGATTCCAGCTCGATCACATCGCCACAAACCATTACGCTCTCCGGTAACTTATTATTCTTCTGTAAGAAAATAGATTATGTATTCTTTACTCTATTATAAAGGTTGTTTAAACAACTATATTTGGTCTTGGTTATACATCACTTAAATTAGACTATGATTGAGATCAAAAACAATTGACTGTGTAAAATTTATTTAGTTACCTTTTCAAGCTTCTTTGGGATAGTTTCTTCCTCATCATTATCGCTGAGGACAACGATGTCGTCAACCGGGTCCGAGAGTTGAGGGGTCACCGGCGGGCTCTCACTCATGTGCAGGTTTCTGCCAATCACCTTTTCGTACAACGTCTCCTCTTCAAACTGTAATTAACAACATAGATATTTAACTACTTACATCATGAATATGTGAAAAAGTGCACGTGCACATCGTTGAAATTGACATAAAAAATGCTACGCGACTAAACCAAGGCTTTGCTAAACTCGAAATTTTACTTAATGCAAGTTTCAAATTGAACCCTTTTATACACAAACTAAGTAACTGGGACTTTACCGACAAATCAAGAACTACAGCTGAGCTGTACTCAAGTACAAGTACTTTTACTTGTACAGGGTGCAGCATTCTCAATGGATTTTTCAAGTAAAGTACCATAAATTTGAATGATAGACAAAAACCAATATATATTTCCAGAGCTGTTTTAGAGCATATTTCATATACCTAATCAAAATTTGTCTATCTGCAGTTGTTTTCAAGTTATACATTAAAAGTCAAAATTTCCCCATTATGAAATATTGAAATAACTTCTTTATTTAAAAAGATATTAACATGCGGTAAAAATGTTTTCATGACACTTTTTTTAATAGAATATGTTGTTCATATCAGATTTTGTGAGATATGACATAAAGTTGTATTATTTTAAATACAAATCATAGTATTACCCGACGCCCTAAGGGGCAACAAGGGATAGCAGAAGAAGAAGAAATCATAGTTTGCGTTTACTTCAGTCGATTGAATTATTTGTAAGCTTTCAAAAAATATTATCAGCATATTCTATTAAAAAAGTGCATATGAAAGTGTTTACAACATTTCAATATCTTTTTAAATAAAGAAGTTATTTTATTCATAAAAATGGTACTTTACTTGAAAATACCATCCCTGCACCCTGTACTCGGCTCATTTTTAGATCGAACTTAACCTGACAAATTAAGAAGCAGAGCTGGGATGAACTCGAGTACAAATACTTTTACTTGTAGTCAGCACCTATTTAGATCAAGAAATAACTTCGAGTACATTTGGATGTACCTGATAAGTTGGGTTAGGTTGTATACCACTTTGTTAAGTTAGGCTAGGTAAGATATCATTCTCTAGCTTAAATGTCGGCTTATGTTGTTTTATGTCACTATGGTTTAAAGTCTACTTGGAAAGTCGCCTCATATAGCGCTCGGTATAAAAATTAACATTGGAAATGATCTGGCATCTTTGGTGTTACATAAAACTTTCTGTATAAAAGTCGAACATAATGATTCTTTTAGTTTTATTTCCAAATTATTAAAAAACGAAAATGACTTACGGTATCACATATACTGGGTGAGCCAGCATCGTTGAACGGGTGCTCTTCCTTCAGCTTCTTCATCCTCAGATAAGAAAAATAGTTTTGCACGACCCTGTCCTTGATGTGCAGCAGGTTGGCAACCCGCGACCCATTCTTATCTACGTAGAACACGTACTCGATGGCCTCGCTGCTTCGGCTCAGCTCGACGGGCCCGTACTTCATGGTGAACAACTTCTCGATCTCCTGCAGCTGGTGCGGCTCGACCACCTCCTTCACCTTCTGAAACATGATCCACAGCCGGCACAGGTCCTCGTCGCTCGAATCGCTTAGCTGCCTGTCGAACAGCATCCACTTGTAGAGCTGCCGGCGCAGCTCCGTCGTCACCTCGGAGAACTTGCTGTAGCGCATCTTGAGCAGCACGTGGAGGATGTGCTGCTCGCGACCGTTCAGGAACGTAGTGAGGGCGCCGCACATCCGGTGCAAGGCCAACTTCACCTCGGGCAGGTAGCGTTTCTTCTTCGTTTTGATCCGGTGGGGGAACTTCCAGCGGAGCAGGTCCAGCTCTAGCGAGCAGTAAGTGGCCAGCACGTCCTCGATCAGTTCGTAGTAGCTTGACAGGTTCAGGAAATCGTTTATTTCCATGTAGTGTATGTGAAAGTAGTTGAGGTGCGTCAGGATTCTGTCCTTCAGCAGGGATTTGTCCTTTGAGACTCGCATTTGATCACGTAAGGATCTGAAAAATATATAATTATAAATTCTCTACCATCATTACTTTACTTTACTGTAAACAAAAAATGATGATTGATGAATTTAAAGAGTTGAAAATTCACAATTACCATTATTCACACTTCATTTATTTATATTAGCTCATACAGATTGTTCTAGGATAGGAACTTTTTATTTTCATATTTATTAGAGAATGTTACTCTTTATAAAATCATCGTGTTATCGGCATTTTATCGAAAACTATTATTTTGTCCACATTTACAAAAACATTAGACTCCATTTGTTATGCACACTTCATTTCATAGTCATTTTAATTCCAAATGACTCAAGTTTGAGGCCATTCATTCGATGTTCTATTGCAATGAGTCTGGCTCTTCACCAGTTGTTAAATTTTGTTAAATTCTTAAATTTTGCGTGATTGTGAAATATGACATTCACGTAAAATTTAAGAAGTTCACAAAATTTAACAACTAGTCATTATTGTTAATAACAATTTTTAGTTAAAAAATTACTTGAAAATTGTGGTGCATGAATCATTATTTCGAGTTTAGAAAAGACTGAAATTTTACTTCATGCGCCACGCCACGCATACAAAACAGATTTCATGTGAATTTTAAAATATACTGCTAAGGTGTGTACATTGATAAATCTTAATCACAAAAAGTTTTTTTTTAGAAAATACATGGATAATTAGAAGTGGTTAAAATGCAGTGATAGATGAAAATGATATTTTATTATGCATCACAGCAGAAAAACTGCACAGCTTATGAATGACACATAATAATAATAATAATTCTTTATTGCATTGACTGAACAGATACATATAGTTACATATATCGTACAGTATTAGAAGCGTCAAAAAAGAGAAATGTTACATAATATAAATTAGTTTCTTATAATTATGTTATACAATAAATATTATTTGATAATATGATTTATATCGTAATATAATTTTTCTAAGAGAAAGGTTTTTAAGCTCTTTTTGAATTTGTGAATAGATTTAATTGATTTTATATCATTCGGCAAATTATTATATAATGTAGGCCCTAATACATTTGGTGACTTTTGTCTTATATTAAGCCGGCAACGTTCTACATACATATCACCTACGTGTCTGGTGTTGTACGAATGAATGTCACTATGTTTAGTAAAGTTATGTTGATTTTCACGTATGAATAATATTAATTCGTACATCACCAGACAAGGGTAAGGCAAGATTTGAAATTTCTTAAAATAAGGCTTACAAGAATGTGTTGTTTGCACCCCTGCCATTGCTCTAATTATACGCTTTTGTCCTACGAATACGTATCGCCAATGGCAGGATGTGCCCCAAAAGCACACACCGTACACCATTCGTGATTGTGCATTTGCAAAATATACATTTATCAATTGTTCCACTGTCAAAACATGCAGGGTTTATAAGACGTTTAAGTGTCTTTAAAGTTTAGCGCTTAAGCGGAGTAGAACGTACGTGTTGTTCATATACAGCTTAGGGATTTTAAGAATTAACATTAAGCGTTTAAGAGTTCGCTACATTCTACTTTCCTTAAATATCCACAAATATAAATGTTTCTGCGCACATTTTTTGCGTAGGCACTTTCTAAATTTATACTCTATTATTTGAGCACAGTGTTATTAGATTTATGAGTCAGCTATTACAACATAATAGTAAATTCATTTTAAGAATTTGGCGAATTGTTAACGGTCAAAAGGAACGGTTAGAAATTATAAACGATAATTTTAAATTTTTTTTCTGTTAATTGTAAGAGTTACTTGAAAAACAGTATTTTCACAAATTTGTGATGAAATAGTTAGCAACGTCGACATGCAGACACATACCCTAAAATTCTTAAAACTTAAATCTCGTATAAACGGCATCATTTTTTTTAATGTTAAATGATAATCACTAAATGCTAAACGCCTTATATACCTGGCATCAATTGAGCTAAGCTGTTTTCACTTATCGAAAAAAATCATTTAGAATGTGCTGTGAACATTACACAGCACATTCTAAATATTTTTTTCAAAAAGATACATTTTAGAAATAATATCTTTGGGAATAATTGTTTTTTTTTTAAGGAAAAAAAAACCTAATCTCCGAAATACCCGCACAGATGTTTGCTTATCTCAAAATTAAATAAATTAGGAGCAGGGCAATAAACAAACAAAAGAGCCTTACCTGAAGATAATCCTAAGGGATTATAGATTAGAGCTAGGGTTCACTAATAAATAGGATTATTAACTATTAATGAATAGCAATTCTTCTAACTCGAACCAATTTGGGAAATATCAACAAATGATATAAGACATTTGTGATGTCACATGGAGTTAATCTTAGGTGATCTGCTTACTTTAGAAATGGTGTCTGATGTATTATTGATTAAGCATGAAGTAAAATTTTAGGCACTGATTTAACGTGAAGTTAAAAATATCCTATTTTAGCATACGGGTTTTCAAGTATGTTATAAACTTTAGAATATTTCATTGTTTTATACGCTTGGCACATAAAGTAAACTTTTGAGTTTAGAAAAGCCTGAAATTTTACTTCATGCCTACTCTGGAAGTGGAAAATGCTCGTTTAAGGCTTTAATTTGAACTTAACAAAAAAACGAATATGTGAAGATTTACACTGTATACAGTGTAATTTTGATGTGTACTTAAAAGAAAAAGTCCCTTTACAAACCTAAGGTGATTTACCAATGACTGCCAATTAACTTAAAATAACTGTAAATTCTAAAGTAGTTTTTATATTACAGATTTTATATTATACTCGAATTATTTGAAAAAGTGTTAAATTAAAAAAAAACTATAGAATAATGTAATATATTGAAGAATAAGTAAGCATTTATATAATTTCTAAAAGATATTAGTTAAAAATGTTTATAAATGTTTTAAAAGAGCAAATATATGTAAAAAAAGAAAAATGGTATCAAAATCTTGTTGAAAACTCTTCAGTCTCACAATTTGTTAAATAACATAACATAAAAAGCGATGATTTTTGAAGATTTTAAAGATGAGACTTTTAACCATTTCACGGTTTAGAATTGGTAACACTGCCCTGCCCATATGCGCTATAATTCCTAGGCTAGGTATTACTATAAGGCTATGGTAAAAACATGTGTAATTGATAAAGATATTTTTTAAAAGAGCAAATATATGTAAAATAGTATCAAAATCTTGTTGAAAACTCCTGTCTCACAATTCGTTTAATAACAAAACATAAAATGCGATGATTTCTGACGATTTTAAAGATGAGACTTTTGAACATTTGACAGTTGGCAACACTACCTGCGTGCACTATAATCCTACGTTAGTTATTACTATAAGTTTATAAGAAAACGTGTAATCAATTAAACGAACAATGTGCACTTTTCAAAGTTTGTTTATGTGCTCCACCTAACTTGAACTGCTCCAATTGTAATTTTATAAACGCCTTATAAAACATCTAGTATTTAATGATACTGTTTATTTTTAAATATCATAACCCTAATCAATTCACACTTATTGTTATCACTGTGTACATTCGGAAGCACACACATACATATCATTAAATTGTTTTGATTTTTGAATATTAATCATACTTTTTATCAGTAATTGTTTGATTGAGCCATGTGGTTTTTATGTAAAAGTTATAAATACCTGATGTACAACTTGAGCAGATCGTCGAGAGGCACCTTCCCGTCCATCCCCTTTGTAAGCATTGTCCTGATCTTTTCGTCCCATGTCGTCACGGGGATCACTTCTGTTTCTACAAACACAAGAAAAAAAAATTAGCCTTATTTTGAACACAATTCTCAAACCGTAAGAGCGTATCCACACAGGCCACGTTTTGTTGCGCCACAAATGCCCGACAAATGACAAAGACTGCACCTAAATAGTTGCACTCACAAACAACCACGCCACAAAATGTGGCACGATTGGTCACAAAGTACAGAATCAAATTGACGCAATCACAAGTACGCGCGGTTTTTAGTGACTGTGTGAATACGCTTTCAATAATCCAGACAAAGGACTTTTAAGGGTTATTTACGGGAAAACAAGCCCAATTTTAAACTCACTATAAACAACAAAGCCCGTTCTAACCTCGTACCTGAGCTCTAACATATTTTGTTTTAATTATAGAACGAAACTTTTAATTGTTTCCAAAAATGCAATCATATTTTAATTGAATGATGAAAGAAAATGCATGACAATCGCAGAGTTAAAGTAAAACAGTGCAAACCAAGCCGGCCATTCCAACCCAAACATAATATTGGTGGGAAAAACAGCCCTCGATTCCCACCCAGACTCCAAACAAACCCCATCTTGAACTAAACACAAATCATTTTCAACTCCTCACCATCCAAATCAATCACATCATCCTCAATTTTAATCGACGGCAGCGTCGAATTCATCTTGGAAACGGGGGGGGCGTTGAACACCTCCTCACAGTTTGTTTACAGTTTACACTCTCGTCAGAAAGGTTAGGTTGTTTTAAAAGGACACCCCGATTAGTCCTTTGGAAATACCGAATTCCGACCCAGGTCGGCTTGTGTTTGTGTCCCGGCGTTCAGCCTTTGTACCAATTACTTTCTGTCCTATAAAATTCACTGCAATCGGATCGAGTGCGATTGGGTCCCAAACAAATATGGCCGTAGATCGTAACCTTAGTCGACGCATTCTACACAAGCACCACACACTCTGCACTTATCGCGGACGCTTTGGGGGTATAATTAAAAGTATTTCGCGTTAATTAACGATGCCGTGTGCACATTTTTGACGCTGAAAAAACTGTCACTGATTATTCACACAACGCATTAAAATGGCGCAAGTCTATCAAACTGCCCGTTGCCAACATAACGAGATACAAGTGATTCAGGGGGACTCGTAACTAATCATTTTTTTTTCATTATATTATTATTCAATCGTATTTCAGTTAATAGTCTATTTTAAAACATGAACTTATTATTTATTTATACTATTTTGCTAATGAATTATGAGAACATTGGGATTTTATTGAGCATTTTCATTTTATTTCGCTCATATGGAGGCGGACAGTGTTGCCAATGCACGCATGATTTCCAAGAAATTGCCTTAATTGGGCAAGGCGCCAACTGTTGGGGTTCAAACAAAGCTTTTCTATGCATATAATGGGCTTTACACCTAATTAATTAAAACAGTGGCGTATTGACCTGTAGAACCATTTAAATTATTTGTTATGTAAATTAACCCATTGACTTAAGATTTAAATTTACAGTTACGATGCATATTTTTTAAGGATATTTCTATATATTCCAAAACAAATTGCTTCAGACATCCGTATTAATCAAAATTAACATTTGTAAAATTTATCAACGTAAGTATATTTTGAACTTCAATTCAAATCACTGGTTTATACGCGTGGCGCATGAAGTAAAATTTCGAGTTTAGAAAAGCCTAATTTGGATAGGTCGCTCCGCTTCGCTACACGACCTATCCAAATTTTAAGGCTTTTCTAAACTCGAAATTTTACTTCATGCTTAGTCTGGGAGTGGAAGACACTGGTTTAAAGATTTAAATTGAACTTTTTCAAAAATCACCGAATGCCGGAAAATTTATTTCGTGAGCAATGTTTACTTAAAAATACTAAAAACACCTAAAAAAAAAAAAGATTCCCTATGTAAAACACATACTTTATTGATTTTATTTTCATTTACAAAACAGTAAAAAATATAATATTGATTGCACCAAGCCAAATAATGAAAAATGTCTCTCTTGTCAATTGTTAGCAATTCTTCAATCAATTTAAAAAACTGAAACTAGGAATATTCAACAAACGGGGAAATATCTAGGGAGGCGTAATTTAGTGGTTTTGTGCATTCCATAAATATCCATGATATATATCGTAGTTTATAAATATCGATATACATCATGATAAATATGGTGATAGATATCTGATGATATATATCATCCGAACCCTGATTATTAAGGCTGGCAATTTTGACTTTGGCGCTAATCGATTAATCGAAGTTCAAAATATTCGATTAATCGACTTATCCGACAATTAATTGAAAATAACCGACTAATTGAAATTAATCGAACTAATCGATTAACCGAAAGTAATTGATTAATCGAAAATAATCGGTCGGCTAAAATAACCGAAATTAATCGATTAATCGAAACTAATTGATTAATCGAAAATAATTGGTCGGCTGAAATAACCGACTAATCGAAAACGGATGAAATAGTCGACTAATCGAAATGATTAGAATATCCAATTAATCGAAAGTAATCGGTCGTCTAAAATAACCGACTAATCGAAAACGGATAAAATAGTCGACTAATCAAAACGATTAGAAAATCCTATTTACTTACCGGTTAAGTTCAACAGAAAATTAATCATTAGTTTGAGTAAAGAGTTTTTCATTAGAATAATTAATTTTATTGATAAATTATGACAATCATGTCACAATCATCGTGTAAATTATTTTATCCACAACCACTCTATAATATTATAATTATACATGCTAAGAGTCAATAATAATGACGTTTATTATAAATAGGTTATGAAACCTGTGAGTAATATTTTGACTTATCACTGCTCAACTGTGAATAATAAGAAATCACTACAAAATCAGGATACCTCATGTTAATCAATTTTGACATAAACAAAAACAATTTATAAATTGAAAGCAAATTGTGTTAATTGTGTTGTGATAGTGTGGTTAATAGTTTATCGAAGGTGAAAGAAGCAACATGGAATCCGATCCTGACTTGTTGACACCCCCGGAAATAAGGGACGCGGCAGAAATCGCTTCCATCAATGTGTTGCCTAAAAAGTCTCGCAACATATACCAAAGTGCATACAACACGTTTTGTGAATAGAAAAAGGAGAAAAAAGCACATTCTTCAACTGAGTCGGTAGTTTTGGTGTAGTTTACTGAATTATCAAAAAAATACAACACCTCATCGTTGTGGCAGAAGTATTCGATGCTAAAAAGTACATTGAAAATCTTTGAAAACATCAATATTGGAAACTATGGCAAACTTCTAGCTTTTTTGAAAAGAAAAAATGAAGGGTTTACTCCGAAAAAAGCCAACACTTTCTCCCCAGAAAATGTTAACAGTTTCATTGCAAATGCACCGGATGACAAATTTCTTGCAACAAAAGTAAGTTTTAAATTATTTTAATATTTTTTAAAAATTGCAGAAATTTTTTCTTCAGGTTGCATTAATTATGGGTTTAATGGGCGCTTGTCGTTCAAATGAGCTGTATAACATGAAAATTAAAGATAAAGAAGACCTTAATTCCTGCTATGATTAAGGTGCTATGATTAAGGTGCCAACCACAAAAACTAAAATTTGTAGGAAATTTACAGTATCTGGTAATTTTTACCACATTGTAAAAACATATTTGTGCCTCCGAAAGCAGATAAACTGTGATTATTTCTTTCAAAATTTTCAAAATGGAAAGTGTACTAAACAGCGAATTGGTATTAATAAATTTACAAAAATGGGAAGGGATATCGCCAGTTTTTTGAAATTACCCAGTCCTGAGCAATATACAGGCCATAGCTTTAGAAGAACCTCAGCCACCATTTTGGTTGATGCTGGTGGAGACATCACTGCGTTAAAACGTCATGGAGGATGGAAGTCAACTGCGGTTGCAGAAGGCTATATTAACGATTCTTTGGAAAACAAAAAGGAAACGGCCAGAAAAATTGCATCGTCAATAGAATCGGCAGCAAATAATGTAACAGCTGCATCTTCCAGCACAAATTCCGTTAATTTCGATATTTTGGATCAAACCGTAAATCTTGGTGTACCCACTTCAATGCCCCCTATTGTGTTTAATAATTGTTCTAACGTTACTATTAACATTAATCCTAATAAATAGTATTATTATATGTATTTCTTAGTTATAATTAAAAGTAAATGATTTAATGAATTATGTTCTTATTCTTGAAAAGTTGCAGTAAGCAAGAATGAATATACATTTTGTGGTTGTGGATAAAGTATAGTATTCTACTCGCGCATAATGGCTATTAATCATTCGAATGATTTACTCCACTCGCCTGCGGCTCGTTCCGTAAACCTCATTCTCATGATTAATAGCTTTCATTATGCGCTTGTTGAATAATATACTAATAATCATTAAAAAATAAAATATTACCCATTTTAATTTATTTTTACTTTCTTTAATCTTAATATTATTTTAACATTACTAGAATGTATTTGTAAAGAAGCTTATTTAAATATTCCCTAATTTTAACATACAATAAATTCTTCATGTACTCATAAAAAAAAGTAGACGCTTATTTACATTTAGTTTTAATAACTTTTAATAACTGAAATAAAATAACACCAATTTTAGATGGTACGTGATATTCAGAGCTAGTAAAAATTATGTTATTTTCGTTTCATGAAATTAATTAAGCAAAAGTATACCCGGCACTTGAAGAATCATGCTCGTTTATTTTCTTTCGTATAAGTGCTGTTGTGGATCACGCGGTAATGAACCATTATTATGCTTTCTCAAATTGCTGAATTAATATTTTTTTTTCAATATTTGTTGGTTTTGTGTGCTTGGAAATTCGCTTTAGATGTGTCTATTTTTATATTATATATAAGTGCACTGAATGCATTATCCCCAGAGATTAGTTTAAGGGGAATATAACAGTGGTCTGAAATTTAATGTTAGATTTATTTAAAAACTAAAGGTCCTAGAAAGTTGAAATTTTGACAGCGTATATTAAGCCCAATTATCTAGTAAAATATCGAAGTACTTTTTTTTTAACAATTTGCTTTCAGAGGTATGAAAAAAATAATGTTAAATTTTTCAAAATTAAAAAAAAAATTCCCATATCTTACTAGTTTATACTATAAGGAATATAATGTGAACATTTCATAAGGATGCGATAGCTCATGCCCGAGTCAGGTTAAAATAAAAATCTTGAAAAATAAGACCGTAAAATACCGCCGCCATGCGGATCTTCTCTTAGTTGAACGCGTTGTACACTCATCTGCACAATTATTGGAGGGGCGAGCAGCATGCGGCCAGCGTTTATCTCTGGGCCGGTGAACGCTGTGCGGCTTCGCGTTTGTTTTTCTTTTCTCTTTTCAATCATAGTTAACAAAAACGGCTCGCGTCGTTAGCATTTATTCTCGTAAAATTAATATTTCGCAATTATAATTGATATTTTATTGTACTAGTGTTTTATTTTCATGCTTTCTGACTACTAATGGAATAAGTATTTTTTTATACTGCATGTTCACTAATATAGGAAACACGAAATGTTTCACTAATTTAAATAAAGATGTGTAATATACCTTTAATATTGGCTTTTCTTATTATTTGACAGTGTCGGTATTATTAAATTATTTTTAAAGTTTTTTAAGCTGATTAATAGGCCAGAAGCAATCGAATAACAAAGTCTTGTTCAAATCATTATTTTGTCTTAAATCTTTCGTTATTAAAGCAGTTGTTAAATGCCATTAAACTTCTCGCAATAAAACTATTAAAGTAAATTGTAAAGTTTCTAGCAATCGGACCTATTTGAACCAACTGCGACTTCATCAACGAATCAATGATATCAAAACTATAAGAATAGTAAGAATAACACCAATATGACGTTGTCGTAGATTAATGTTACAAATCAACTATTTTTTACTGAGCACAGGTAATATTTGTTTGACGAATGTTTAAAAAAATGTAGGGTTTAACTGCGTGCATATTCATTGTTAATTATTTTAGAAAAAATAGAACTATAATAATAATGAGGTAGTTATTATAATGCATTTCAAATAATAAGCTTCTTGCTCAACATTGCACCGAGCCCAATATATTTTTTTCAAATTTGGCTGATTTATGATGAGTCATATTTTGATAGTAAGTAAATAAGCAATAAATGAATTGAAATTGAATGTTATTGCAATCCTCTATTTATACGGCTCAGTCAACTTAGCCCCCCGAAGTTCGACTTTTAAAAAAATAACTGTTGCGCTAGACGGGCCTTAGCTAGCGCTAGCTAGCGCCACAAAAATTAGAGCTAGCGCCGTTTAGACAAGAAAGTTACGGGGGTTTGAACTTTCGGGGGGCTAGGTTGATGCTAGCCCCCCGAGTTTGGATTTTTCAAGTTTTCTTACAGTATTCGGATTCCTCAGAGCTAGCGCTACCAATTTAAAAGCTAGCGCCACTCCCACAACCCCAAAAGATTATAAAACATTTTAAACCCTAGCCCCCCGAAATGAGATTTTTTTAATCAAATTGGGTGCAAAAGATTGCTTAGAGCTAGCGCCAGCAGAATATGAAAAAAATATTCTCTCAAAAATATCAGGTAAAACAAAGTTCACATCCAAACTTTGATGTGAGAGCTTTCAGCTCCTGTATGCGTATTGCCATTTACTTGCTGAATTTCAATACAAAATTATGATTGACATATAAAATACGGCTTCCAAGAAATATGTTGGCGTTGTAATTACTTTATGTATGTTCAAAGACACTAGCTATTACAAAGATGATGCCTAGAAAACAGTAGCCTAACTGACAAGTTTTTTTCAACAAAGTCGTACTTCGGGGGGCTAAGTTGACTGAGCCGTATAATGTAAGCAACAACTATCAAAACATTTAAGCTAAATATTTGATATGTAACATGAATTAGATATTTAGGTTTGCTTAGAGAGTTGCTCTATCATCAGGCAAGAAATGAATCTTAAACTCAATATGAGTAATAACCTAATAATATTTAAGTTGAATACAACATAATAACATACAGGGAGTTTTTCTTTAAAGTATACGTTTTCCAAATTTAGCTTATTTTCTTTAAATCTTTTGATATTCCTTGTTTTTTAAAAAAAGTTCAATTCAAGGCTTTAAACGAGTGTTTTCCACTCCCAGACTAAGCATGAAGTAAAATTTCGAGTTTAGAAAAGCCCCGTGAAAATTTGTCGAGGGTCGCGCAGCGACCCGAGACAAATTTTCTGGGCTTTTCTAAACTCGAAATTTTACTTCATGCGCCACGCGTATAAAACGCTGATTTCAAGTAAGGTTCAAATATACACAAATTTCACAAAATTTTAGTGTTCTATACGCGTGGCGCATGAAATAAAATTTCGAGTTTAGAAAAGCCCAGAAAATTTGTCTCGGGTCGCTGCGCGACCCTCGACAAATTTTCACGGGGCTTTTCTAAACTCGAAATTTTACTTCATGCTTAGTCTGGGAGTGGAAAACACTCGCTTAAAGCTTAAAATTGAATTCCTGTAAAAACAACATATATCTAAAGATTTAAACAAAATAAAGTGAATCTGGAATACCTCTACTTTAAAGAAAAACTCCCTGTATATTGTATAATCAGGATATTGAGATAGATTGTGTTAGAATGAAAATAAAGTCAATTGAATAGCAACGAAAGAAGCTTAATCACAATTTTGTAGCATCGAAAAGATACCCATGTTTTGATTAGGTACATACATAACCCGATGTGTACTAGGTAAATTTTCAGGCATTCATTGTTTTTGAAAAGCGTTCAGTTTGAAACTCCCAACGAGTGTTTTCCACCGAGTAATAATGATTTAAATTATCATAAAAAAAAACAACCGTGAGGTACGCCACTGTCTTGCTAGCACTAGCTATCTCTTGAATAACTTTCTCATTTATCACTTGGTGAAACATTTTGAAATAACAATAAAGGATAAATTAAAAACACTTAGTTTGTTTCACTATTTGTTTCTATTTACTTGACTAGTTTCGCTTTTTACGGCATTATCAAGAGTGAACTTTGATAATGCCGTAAAAAGCGAAACTAGTCGAGTAAATAGAAACAAATAGTGAAACAAACCAAGTGATTTTAATTTATCCTTTAATATCACTAGCTATGTCGTTGTTAGTGTTTATAGACTTTAGTATAGCAATTACAATGCCAAAAAAAAATTGAAATCGTACGGTTAGTTTCAGAGTTATAACGATTTCAATTATCAAAAACAATCGTCAGTTACGCCACTGTCTTACTAGTGCAAGCTATCTCGTTGCCAGTGTTTATAAATATTAGTATAGTAATTACAATGCCAAAAGAGTTTCTTAAATCGTACGGTAAGTTCTTGAGTAATAACGATTTAAATTAGATAGGAGTGAAAACACAATTGTCAGTTACGCTACTGTCTTCTAGGCATCATGTTTCTAATAGCCAGTGTCTATGAACATAAATAAAGTAATTACAACGCCGAACTATTTGTTGAAAGCGGTATATTATATGCCAAACATCATTTTGTATTAAAATTCAGGAAGTAAATGGTAATACGCATACAGGATCTGAAAGCTCTTGCATCAAAATTTGGACGTGAACTTTTTTTTACCTGATATTTTTGAGAGATGTTTTTGTCATATTCTGTTGGCGCTAGCTCTAAGTTATATTTTCCACCCAATTTGATTAAAAACATCTCATTTTAGGGGGCCAGGGTTAAAAATGTTTTATCATTTTTTGGGGCTGTGGGAGTGGCGTTGGCTTTTAAATTGGTAGCGCTAGCTCTGAGGAATCCGAATAGTGTAAAAAAACTTAAAAAATCCAAACTCGGGGGGCTAGCATCAACCTAGCCCCCCGAAAGTTCAAATCCCCGTAGTTTTCTTGTCTAAATGGCGCTAGCTCTATTTTTTGTGGCGCTAGCTAAGGCCGGTCTAGCGCAATCGCTTTTTTCAAAAAAGTCGAACTTCGGGGGGCTAAGTTGACTGAGCCTATTTATACACATCATCATTTTGTAAACCCTGTACTAAACATAAAAAAACAGGGCAGCTTTCCGTTTAATTTTTTTCAATCTATTATTTATTTGTTGCATTCATAAAAACTAGAATATTTGACCGAATATAAATTGAAATTCTCCCCAAAATTGGGGGTATTTACCCAATTTGGCAGAGGCCAAATTAATACACATTATTTTCATGGCAATAGCAGTTAGGGAAGATAATATTCCCATTTAAAAAATATCATTGAAAATCCCATGTTCCGTTTTTTTTTCATATATGTCCGGCAAATAAATATTCACAATGAGCTTATGAACATGAATTATTTTATTATTATATTTTTAAGAAATAATCTATAATTTAATAAAATAAAACACATAGTTTGTTCGGCTGTCGAAACTGGAGTCTTAAAAGTAAAAATAATGTGTTATAATGACAAGAATAAGAATCATCAGTTTTGTAAATACCGAAAAATAACACAGGATCCAATAACGCTTTCTAACGAATTGAAAACAATACATAGCTTGTATGTATTATCAGCGTGTTTAAATAATACGAATCGACACTTTCGTTCGATCCGTCTTTTTTATACGCTTTGTTTTTTTCGTCTATTCCACGCGACGCGAGACCCCATCCGCTCATGCCAAGGAGCAATGCACAAATGTACAGCGAACTGCCGCTTTTCTCTCTGACTGTATTCTCCCCACTTGTGCTGTAAATTTGGCATCGGATGAGCTACTCTAAACTATGTGGGTCTTTCCAACACGATCCGCGTGTTACACTGCAATAATCCCCTTAAGGAAACACGCTGCTTCATTTCCGAACTAGTCTTCGCTGAAAGCAATGTGTGCAATTACAATGAGTGAAATCTGGAAGTATTTTTCAAAAAAGTCCGATACCATTTTCTGCAGTTTTTGTAATTATTCTACAAGATTGTCCAAGAATGCATCTACTTTAAATTTATGGGGGCATCTGAAGAACAGACATCCTACTTGTCACAAAAAATCAAGGTAAGGAAATTTACTATTTTATTTTTGCTAATGGTAGCTTAAAGTTTTAGTAGATTATTCTTAGTAAACATTGTACATGGTGGCTAGAAATAGTGTGATTATGTTCAGGTAAAGAGAGTGGAGAGGTTTATGAATAAAAGGGGAATGAATGTGAATGTAGTGAAAACGAAGTGGGTGAAGTTTAGAAATAAAGGGAGGGAGGGGAAGGTGAAAGAATTGGAGTGGTAGGGGGTAGTTATTGAGAGGGTGAAGAGTTTCAAGTATTTGGGGTTTTGGTTTAAAGGAACGGGAGGGTATGAGAAGCATGTGAGGTGGGTGCAGGGTAAGGCGAGGAAGGTGTGGGGCAAGTGGGGAAAGTGGATGGGGAACAATGTGACAGTTGCGTGTAAGATATGGGATGCGTGTGTAAGAACGGTGCTAATGTATGGAGTAGAAGTGTGGGGGACGAGAGGGTACGAGGTGATAGAGAGGGAGCAGATGTGGTTCCTGAAGCACATGTTGGGGGTGGAAAGGTCCACGCCTGGCTACATAGTGCTTCAGAAGACCAACAGAGAGAGGGTAGAGTGGGAGGCAATGGTGAGAGTGGTGAGGTACGAGATGAGATTGTGGGAATTGGATGAGGAGAGATTGGTGAAGGATGTATGGGTGACGAGTGTGGGTGGGGGTGAGGGTAGATGGAGGGTGGAGAGGAGGAAAATGTATGAGAGGGTAGGGCTGTCGGAGGCGAAGGTAATGGAATGGCTAGGAAATGGGGTGAAGATGGATGAGTGGGTGAGGGGGAAAGGGAAGGAGGTGGAACGGCAGGAAAGGCAAGGGTGTATTGACAGAAGTCAGTATAATGATATGTATGGGAGGTGGCAGGTGTATGGGAGGGTGCCGAAGTATTTGATAGAGAAGGGATGGGGTAGAGAGGATAGGGTGATTGTGGCAAGGGCGAGGTGTGGATCGGAGGAGAGAGGAAGGAAAGTATGGATGGGGGAAGAATATGGAAGGTGTGTGTTGTCTGGACAGGGGAAGGATACGTGGGGACATTTGGCGGAGGAATGTGAGGGGGTGAAAGAGGAGTGGCTGGGAGCGAAAGGGAATAGAAGGGTAGTGGAGTGGATGAGGGAGGATGGGAGCGGAGTAAGGACTTTGGAAAAGCTGGGGAGGGAGAGGGAAAAGAGAAGGGAGGGTAAGAGGGATACGGGAGTGTAATGAGATAATCAAATGTAAATGTAAATGTAAATGTAATGTAAAGTGTGGAGATATGCCAATAAAGGTCTTTTTTTTTGTTCAGGTATCGTAATTCGTTGATTAATTATGGATAAATAATCGGAATAAAAAAAATATTGTATTCTTGTTAGTAACGTCTCACGAAATTGTTGAAATATTGAATGGGTGTCTGAAAATTTATATTATTTTCTCAATATTTTCGATAAAATCAATAGAACTTGCATTCAATTACAGAGTTGTAAAATTTCAATGACATATGTGATAAATAAATTATTTTTTTAACAATTTTATAACTTCTATAAAAATAGATTTGTCAACTATGTATTTTCATTTGTTACCTACTTTTTAAAATTTCACTTTACTTTGACACTTACTAGTTTTATTTGATTGGAGTATATCACACCTTTTTGGCCGAGTGGGTAGGGACCCTGCCCACGAACCCAGAGGTCGCGGGTTCGAATCTCGTCCGGTGGAATAATTTATGAATAATAAATTATTCCGTCCGGGTCCATGGATGTAGTGTGAATGTAATGTGGCGTCCAAATGATTTAAATTAGTGTGTGAGTATGGAATTAGTTAAATTAAATTAAAATAAAAATACAATGGTAGATGGCTGTATGGCGAAAGCCGATGCCAAAAAAACAAACAAAAAAAAAACTTCTTTTTACTTTCCCCCGTATGTAATACAAAGGGAAAGTATTGTTTTCTTGAAAATTTTCGAATCAAAAATTTTAGCAGAAATATCCGTTTTGAGGTCCCCTGAGTCGAATAAGACCATTTTTGAAAAATATCTGTCTGTCTGGCTGTGTGTGTGTCTGTGTGCGCTGTACCGCAAAAACCGCTAAAGATATCCAGATGAAACTTGAAACTTAAGCTTTTTGTTACAATCGGAAGAACTGAAAAGCTTTTGGTGAAAATCGGAAAACCGGAAGTGGTACTTTACTCTTAGCGTTTTTCAGTTTTTTCAGATTTTTTCAATAAATGTTCATCAAACAAAAAATTCTTTCAAATAAAAGTTGTAGATAATAACAAAATGAAGATGTATTGTTCACTTACATTTTGTCATAGCACTCTTAGTTTTTGAGATATTTCAAAAGTTGTGTGTTTTATCTAGTTATTGGTGTGTGACACTGTATGTGTCGATACAATTGAAAAATGTTTCAAATAAAAGTTGTAGGAAATGAAAAACTAAAGATTTTTTGTAGATTCACTTTTTGTCAAGTTGTAGTTATCAAAAAGTTGAAGACATTTTGAAAATAATAATGCTACAAATATTTAAAAAGTGATTTAATACGCAATTTACGGGGGAAAGTACTATGATGGACACATCACCATTTTTTTTTGTATAATCTAAAAATTGAAAAAATATAGTGTTCCATGAATGAAAATATATTTATAATACGCCAAGCTTAGAATGGACTCTCTGTATATTTGAAAATAATAATTTTGAAATGTAGCTCTAATGTGCCTACATAGCAGAGCTGGGATGAATCCTCAAAAACAGGATTTGAATCACGAATCCGAATCACCTAATATGATTCGAATCACGAATACTCGAATAAAGGATTCGTAAGTGAAAAATGTGATTCGAATCAAAGTTTCGAATCCTCATTTTTGAATCACGGATATAAATCCTTTAAAAATAAATTTGAATCTATTATTTGCAACCAGTAATATTTTATTCTATCAGTTTCTATTAACAAAAATGTTCATTTACCGACTAAATATCTGATTATATAATGATTTTAATTAATGATGATATATGTGTTATTGAACTTCATTTTAAATCTGTGTTTTATACGCGTGGCGCATGAAGTAAAATTTCGAGTTTAGAAAAGCCCCGTGAAAATTTGTCTCGGGTCGCTGCGCGACCCTCGACAAATTTTCTACGCGGGGCTTTTCTAAACTCGAAATTTTACTTCATGCTTAGTCTGGGAGTGGACAACACTCGTTCTTAGAAGTTTCAAATTGAAGGATCACTCTAGATTACTAAGTTTATTACAGCTACAGCTCGAAGGACCAACCATGGTCTTCGGAGACCGAAGGACTACAGGGAATCGAAGTTTTTTTACAAGAAAACAACGAATATCTGAAGGTTTACAGCATGGATAGAAAAGAAAACATCTAATTTTGAAAAATATCGAAGTTGGGTTGGTTTTCAGTGCATTTTTAACTTCACTTTAAATCAGTGTTTTATACGCGTGGCGCATGAAGTAAAATTTCGAGTTTAGAAAAGCCCCGTGAAAATTTGTCCGACAAATTTTCACGGGGCTTTTCTAAACTCGACATTTTACTTCATGCGCCACCCGTATAAAACACTGATTTCAAGTGAAGATAAAAATATATTATTAACGTTGGATATATTTTATGGTTAAGTAACCAAATATGCATTCACAAATATTTGAATTATTCGAAAATTTAAATATTTATTTTCAAATATGAATGATTTAGTGATTTAAATATTCATATTAGAATATTTAACTATTTGAATTAATCGAATTCTAATCCCAGCCTTAATAGCGATGATTCGAATTATTTAGGAGGATTTGAATCCGTGTATGAGGATTCGAATCCGTTTATAAGGATTCGATTCCTTTTATAAGGATTCGAATCCTTTTATAAGAATTCGAATCCTTTTATTAGGATTCGAATCATCTACGTCTGGATTCGAATACGAATCCTTTTAAAAAAATGTAACGAATCCGGATCACGAATCCGTTTTCACTAAAGTATTCGAATACCTCTTTTGAATCCTCTAAAAGGATTCGAATCCTGAATGATTCGAATCCTGCCCAGCTCTGCTACATAGTCTTGTTGAATTTAACTGAATTTGGAAACAATACATCGTTTAGGCGCAAATCTACTTTCCGGTTCTTATGAAACGCCCTGTTTACAGATTACAGGGTGTCCGCGTAATAGAGGTTTTGTTCAATTATCGTTCAACGGTTTTAGATAGAGAAAAAATTCCAAAAGTATCTATACTAATTTTTTATGACCTACACGATAAAATTGTTTTCAAATATACAGGGTGCCCCATTATTTCAGAAAAAATACCAACTTTGTTATTTTAAATGGAACACCCTATATATTATTTTTTTAATTGATCCGCTATAACATTTCCCTTACAACGATATATCACCATTGGCACTTTTGATTACTTGTTACTGCGGATAGAAATGTTTTTTGAACATTTAGACAGTTCTAATGGTTTATTTAAAAATTCGCTGTTTTGTCATTTTTTACGATAACAATTTGAAATTTTGCACACTTATACAGTAAAGAATGCTCTATTTAGCGATAATTTTACTTATAAATACTGTAAAAAAAATAACCTCAAACTTTTAACATTCCAAGTATGCATCAATCTTTGTACTGGTCGCCCTGCAACGCGCGCAATTTTTTTTTTTTTCCACATGAGGTGGTATCGCTTAGCGTCCCTGCACTACGGTCTCCGCGCGCAATACTTCGGCACGTACCGTGAGACTCCCTGTATAATAATAATAATAATAATAATAAGCATTCTTTATTTTATAGCTCCCCATGACATACAGATATACAAAACATATATTCTGATACTATGGAAAAGAACTTAAAATAGGGTCAAAACAAAGCAAAACGAGAAATGTATATAAATCAAATACCTAATTCATTAATTGAATAGGGCTCTAATTCGCACAGATAATTAAATGTTTTTTTAATAAATTTAAAGGTTTACATTATTTTAGTGTATCAGGCATACTATTCCATATTTTTATACATGAATAAAATGTGCCCTTTTCATATAAAGTCAACCTGTGTTTAGGAATTACGTACGTATTGCATTGCCTAGTGTAGTAATTACTTTTCATAACACTATCTGAGAAGTAGTGAGAGTGCTTTTTGAGGAATATAACACATTCATACATATAGATGGCTGGCACTGTGAGTAGACGTTCGTTTTTAAATTTTTGTCTGCAGGATTCTAGATAATGCATGTTTTTCATAACTCTGAGAGCACGTTTTTGAAGCATAAAAACTTTATCTAGGTTTGAGCTGGAGCCCCAAAAAATTATACCATATCGTATAATAAAGAGTAATACATATTTTTTTTTTCCTGTGGGGGCCGTCTTCCTTTCGGATCCGGATGCACTGCAGCCTAGGTGACTTATTGCACTGCCCCAATATTATTACACTCACGCAACTATTCCGAACTCGATGCCCTGCACTAGCTTGTGCAGGTCCTTCAGAGGTTGCGCGTGGAAATCATTTGGTTCCATTTGTCTGTTCCCAAATATGAGCCGTCTTTTGCTCTCCAGCGCATTGCACCTGCACAGAACGTGCATAGCTGTCTCCGGTGCCGTATTACAGAGGCGACAGTTGGTGTCGCCGTTGTATAGCCCGATTTTCCTTAGATGCTCTTTAACAGTCATGTGGCCTGTGAGCAGTCCTATGGTTGTTTTCAGCTGTGCCCTACTCAATGAGTAATACATATAAATATTTTCATATTTAGGATGACGGACGCACACTCCAGTGACATATCATCAGATACGGCAACTACTACTTCGTCGCCGGCCACCACATCCACTGAGAAGATGCCAGTGTCCAGCGCATCGAAGCCCAGTACTTCTACCGTCACTACGGATATTATAGGCATTTGTAGTACTCCCACACCACCAAAACAATTAAAATTATCGGATGATTATTTTTTCCCCAAGACATTGACATGATTACGTGCAAGATTACATCTCGCACGTAATCACACAAATGATTTGTGCGGATATGTTACCAATTGCATTCGTGGAAGGAAAAGGATTTAAAAAACTAATGTCCACCATCCTACCAAACTATAAGATTCCTTGCAATTAAAATGCGTCTTACTACAATGTATGGTACTGAAAAAATAAAAGTTCTTGAGCAACTCAAAAATATTGAATATCTTGCTATAACGACAGATTGTTGGTCATCTCGTAATTCAGAATCATACATAACAATTACATATCATGGTATTGATAAAGAATGGCAATTAGTATCTTTTAATATTTGTACAGAATTAATTCAAGAAAGGCATACTGCTGAAAATCTAACTTTAAAATTAAACAGCATGTTTTCAGAATGGGAAATTCCCATAGAAAATGAATCAAAAATAATAGCAATAGTTCATGACAATGCGGCAAACATAAATAAGGCATCCGAAAATCTAAACATTAAATTTAACATTTCTTGTATTACACATTCCATGCAATTAGTTATAAACAAAGGCTTCGAATTAACTCAAATTAAATCTATTACCAGTAAATGTGTATCCATTGTAGGTCATTTTAAACATTCAAATATTGCCACTTCATTTTTAAAACAAAAGCAAAATCAATTAAAACTGCCCGAGCATAAGTTAATTCAGTCAGTAAAGACGCGTTGGAATTCAACGTTTTATATGCTGAACAACGTGAAGCAATAGCTGCTGTTTTTGCCGACAGAAACGCCACCAATAATATATAAAATTACGAAAAAACTATTCGTGAAAATGCAAACAGTGTCTTAATTAATAAGACAACTTAAGACGATAAATATCCATTGAAACAACTACTTCCCGTGCAAATACACCTCCGGATATTGAATTATACAATGAAATATTTAAAATCTTATTTAATTTGATTTGTTACAACGCTCTATTAAAGTATATGTAACGAATAGTTTTTTCGTAATTTTATATATTATGTTTAAAGTGTGCAAACTATAAGAAGCGTAAGCTTATTTTCTCGAATTCAAATAGTTTTGAATTTGAATTTATCTCGCCACCAATAAAATCACGGCTGCTTCTTTATCGATAAATGAAGAGGAATGGGACATCATAGAAAATATGATTTTGGTTTTGAAACCCTCTGAAGTGGCCACAAAAATATTATCGGGTGTCAAACACCCATCTTTATCATTAGTGTTCCCTATAATGCAATCTATAGAGAAAAATGTCTTAGCCACATATGAAAATGAAAATTTTGTAATTACAATATTAAAAGATACAATGGTTCAAGAGATGAAAAGCAGGTTTAAATGGTTACATTTTACTGTGGAGGGCACAATAGGGGTAATAGATTTTGCTACATTCTTGGATCCACGTTATAAAAATTGTGAAAGGTTCGATGGATCTTCAGATTATGTCTCAAAATCTTTGAAAGATGTAATTAAAGATATGGCAAATGAAACTGAGGAAGAAACAACACAAAATAGTCAAGGAGACTATGATTTTTTATTTCCCAGTAGCGCGCATTCCCAAACTAAACATAATGAAGTCGATTTATATTTAAAAGAAATTCAAATTGATAAACCGGAAAATAGTTTGTTATGGTGGAAAAATAATTCTATGAAATACCCAAACTTGTTAAAACTTGCAAAACAATATTTATGCATACCAGCCTCCTCAGCTCCAGCGGAACGCGCCTTCTCAAAAGCTGGAAATATTTTGACTAGCAAACGTTCATGTTTAAAAGGAAAAACTGTATTTATGTTTCTTACATGAATTATTTTCAAAAGAGTTGTAGTTTTATAATAATCATATACAGGGAATCCGTAATTCGGCAGAATGTATGGGAATCTCGTTTATTTGATGTCCGTCTTTGTATCTCTTCAAATAAGAGAGATCCCTATAAATTCTGTTAATTTACGGACACCTTCTATATACAGTATGTTTTTTTTTTATTGTGGGCCATAGGATTTTACATGTTAAAAATTTAGCCTTGTGTTAATGTACTTTATCATATATTCTTTAAGCAAATTTTTATTGTTGGTATTAAAACAATTATTTTTCTACGTGATGTGCCACAGAGGAAAGAGCTTATAATATAATATTTGAAAAATAAAAACGTGTATTTTGAACGGTTTATTTTATTATTATCGGTGTTCATGAGGGAACAAGGGTGATTAAAAAGAATACGTTTTTTAAACATCTCATTTAATCAGTGTTTTATACGCGTGGCGCATGAAGTAAAATCGAGTTTAGAAACGCCTGAAAATTTGGATATTTTGTTTATTGTATAATCAAATTTACTAAATAAAATTGATGATTATTTAATACATATATTGTCTTTGGAATTAACGCCTACAATTTATTGTTCCTATATAAATATTCTTGTAATGAAAAATATTAAAATTAAGTAGGTATGTAATATTTATTTAAGTACACATTTTCCGACTTTCTATTGTTTATAAAAGTTCAATTTGAGGCTATAAACAAGTGCTTTTCACTACCTGGTTAAGCATGAAGTAAAATTTCGAGTTTAGAAAAGCGTGAATATTTGGATTTGCCGGGAGGCAAACACTGAAATGTTTTTTGTAATATTTTCAAGTTCAGAATTGACATTTAAACGAATTCCATGAAGGTTTACTAAATTAAAAAAAAAAGTTAAATAATCTATACAGGGTGTCCCGATTAAGCAGCCCATGCATGGGTATCTTCTAAATGGTAAGAGATAGAGATTTGGTTAAACGGGAGAAAATATGCAGGACGATGAGTACTAGCTATATCCGTTATATAATTAACAAAACCGTTGAAAGTTCAGACCATACTTATTATTGATGATAGAAGGATAATATTTTGACATTATTAGGGCACTTTTTTATGCTTTTTAATAATATGTAGTCAGATTTATCATAAAGCAAATATTTTCCAATATATGCATACTAACTTAATTTTTTTATATGGGCGTCAAAGTTGGCCATGAGCTAATTTTATAGATTTTTAATTCTCTTTAATTTGGTATATCATATGATATGTTTATTTTTTCAAAAACAAATAACGCTTTATGTTAGTATTGTTATTGTTATTATTTCATTTATTTTGGTATAGTCATAGCCAACTTCAAATACTATGAAAATATCGTCCAGTTTTCCTATTAATGAAAACAAACCTACCATATGATACATCAAATTAAAAAATAAATGTCTACAAAATGATATCATGGCCAACTTTGACGCCCATATAAAAAAAATGGTGATGTGTCCATCATATCCGTTTAGATTTAATATTTTTGAATTAAATGTAATTAAATATAAATTAATAAAAAAGAAAAAGCAACCGGCGACTGCATTTCAACCCGGGACCTTTCGATTATGAGTCCGGCGCGTTACCGCCTGTGCCACGACACCAACAATAATTATCTAAAAAACACTATTTTTAAATAACTCCTAAACTAAGAGTGCTATGATAAAAAGTGAATATACAATATATCTTCATTTTTTATTGTATACAATGTTTATTTGAAACATTTTTTAGTTTTGTGAATATCTGGAAAAAACTAAAAAACGCTAAGAGTAAAGTACCACTTCAGGTTTTCCTTTCAAAAAGCTTAAGTTTTAAGTTTCATCTCGATATCTCCAGCGATTTTTGCTCTATATCGTTCTATCATCAATAATAACCAAGTTATAAAGGAAAATAAAAAAATCGCAAAAATCAGTTTTTTCGCAATGTGCTCTGATGGTTCAACTTTTTTGTTAATTTAACACCGGGTATAGTTGGTAGTCATCGTCTTGCATATTTTCTACCATTTAACAGATCTGTATCTCTTGCCGTTTAGAAGATACACATGCATGGACTGCTTAACCGGGACACCCTGTATATTGAAACTATTTTTTAATCGTAAGTATATGTATATGCGTCTTGAAACGGACATACTGTATTTTCTTTATAGAGAGCAATGAATTATATTTTTATCACAACTTTTATCGATTTATTTAATATAGTCTTCCACAGTCTCTGTACATATGCTTATAAACATCGTAATGCCTTAAACTACATGAGATCAAACCATGGCACACGAAGTAAGACTAGACTCTATATCCCTAATTGCAAATCAGCCTTTAGCCTCAGATCATTCACCTACACAATCCCCAAAACCTATACTCTCCTTCCCCAACATATCAAACAAAATAACAAAAAAAAATTCTCACAACTTTCAAAATCTTATATCTTCGAAAATTATCCTCAATTCTCAAAAATATTAGAATAATAAACACATATCATATATTTATTTTTCGATACTCATTATGTAAACTAAAACAACATTTATGTATCATATATTGCACAAAATTTCTAAGAACTTCATGTCAGCACGCTACAAGTGTTCACTCACTTAGGTGCTTTGAACTATTATTGTTACATCTGGATATTCATTACGTTGAGCAGAACACTGCTCAATATAAAAGAAATATATTATAGAACGGATGTTAATTTGTTGAAAATATATGTACTCATGTTATGTAATAATAATAAATAAATTTAAAAAAAATAGTTCAATTTTTTAGTAAAAATAATGCATCATACGACTGTTTGGAAACCCATAAATCTACTGATAATTTGGTTTAAAGTGTTCGTTTTCAAGTGTTCACTCGCCCCACAGATGATCTAAAAAAACAGTCCAAATTCGTACCCTTCTTATCTGCCTTTGTCCTTAGGCCCTAGAAATCAATTGCTAAGGATGTAAAAAATACATAGAAAAATATTTGTAAAAGTACCTTCTTCAAAGTACTTATAGGAAATCGTCAGTGAGAAATATTTTAAGAAAAATAATTAGTATGTTTTTCGCTCTCCAGTGTGCACGTTAACGGTTTCTAATTTTATACGGACAAACTATAATTTAATTAAGTATAGTGAACATTTAGTGTTTCTACATAATAGTTGTAGTTCTAGTGATATTTAGTTGTAAAAATATGGCTAATTATTTAAAATGCGCCTATCGTGATTGTGGCGCGAGGAAAACCGAGGATGTACACTTCTTTACATTTCCTGTAAATAATAGCGAAAGATGTGATCATTGGTTAAAAAATTGTGGTAATATGGATCTCTTTATTTTGTCCGAAAAGAAACTTTCTTCAAAGCGCCTGTGTAATAAACATTTTCGAGCAAGTGACAAATTACCAACAAAATAGACTGTTAAAATCAGCAACTCCAAAACCATTTGACATGGTATTAAGTGATTCGGATTCCGATTTAGAAGTGTTAAAGCCTATTCACATGTACACCCGAAAATTGGAAGAGGATTTGCCATCTACATCCAAAGAAGTAAGGTTTTTAACCCCAAAAATAAACAAAAAAATTTAATATATGACATAATAATTTACTTTTTTTTATATATTCGTATACTCTGTACATTTGCGGACATTCGTTGATTCTATAAAAGAGTCTAATTTAAAATTCGAACGAGTGTTTTCAATCCCAGGCTAAGCATGAAGTAAAATTTCGAGTTTAGAAAAGCCCCGCGTAGAAAATTTGTCGAGGGTCGCGCTAGCGACCCGAGACAAATTTTCACGGGGCTTTTCTAAACTCGAAATTTTACTTCATGCGCCACGCGTATAAAACACTGACATATTCTAAAATTCAAAAATACTAGCCTTTATTTTGTTCGGTTGATTGACAAATTATATTGAATATTAAATTTTATTTATAAAATCTTGGCAAAAACTTGAAACCTGTTACAACATTTCAACAGAAGTGGATTAATAAGAAATCGTGAAAATTAGTGAATAACCTATTTAAAAAATCTATAAATATAAAACATGGATTTGTGTGAGGGTTTTCCACTTCCCGATTAAGCATGAAGTAAAATTTCGAGTTTAAAAAACCCTGAACATTTGGATTTGGCGGCACGAGCGAAGCGAGTTCAGGCTTTTCTAAACTCGAAATTTTACTTCGTGCACCACGCGTACAAACTGATTTATTATGAAGTTCAAAAACACATAATCGATCTACTATTTTTGTCAGAAGTATAGTTGAAGATGTGAAATAAATTTACATAATGTTGATATGATTTACCAAAATACTGGTACATTTTGAAGAGCAATTTTTGCGATTAACCGGTATGCCGGTATTCCAATCCCTACCTGTATCATATAACTGTATTTATTTTAATTTAAATTGCATTACATGAGAGTAAATCTAGATTTCAATATTATATGTGGAATTAAAAATTGAATGGTGTACATTCACGCTCGATTTGTTTATTTTGATAAAATAAACAAACCGAGCGTCATCATTTTTCGTTCCGTCGGTACCGTTAAAGAGGAAAAAATATAAACATTCCTCTGCGGATCCGATATACAAATGAATTGGGAAGAGTGGGGAAACCTAGTAGTTACTCTAAATCACACGCCTGCTGGGTGACCCACCTGACAGAGCCGCCCCCCCTGACCCCGCACAGCCAGCGTGAATACTCTGGTACTCCATACTCTGTGGATGTACTTAATTAAAAGAATATAAGCATGTTTTGTTACTCTAACAATGAAATTATTTAATACGTGGAATAGAAGTAAAACAATATGAAAAAATCAAAAAATATTATAAAAATTAATCGAAATACTCTCTTTCGGCAGCTAAACAATGTTCCAAGCGGACACAAATGTAAAAGACACAATATTTTGCAACTCTCACACTGTAATTGAATTAATTAGAATTTCTTTGCTCTCTCATTTATATTAAATAATTTATTTTTTAATGGAATATAACATGTTTAAGCTATTATAATTAAGCGAATTGTGTAGAAAAATAATTGATTTATTGGTAATAATACAAATTTGCTTCAATATTATATAATAAAATACATTAACACAAGGTATAATTTTTAACATGTAAATTCCTGTGGCTCACGATAAAAAAAACATACGGTATAAACATGAATTATTTATAAAAATTTATAAATTCATAATTATATTTTATAATATAAATATTATAAAATATCATTTTTCATTAATCTTTATTTGGAAATTTATTTAAACTTATATTTAACTTTAATGCAATTACTGTTTACAATAATTGTAAATAATCATAATTAATGAAGTTATATCAAAAACATAAATTACTTAAATGGGTTGAATCCATTAATAAAATTAATTTGATTATTATCTAAGTTTATAAATAAGCTAACTAGTTAAGTATTTCTTTATATCATTAGTTTTTGTTATTTCATAATTTTCTATGTTCAATGGTTGCAGTACTAATTAAAGAATGTTGTTGTTATTTGTTCTTTTATAAATTGTATATTTAATTTAAGTAATATAAATAAACAAATGTTCTGAATTAAATTGAATTATTTCTTGATTATCATAGACCGTAACTCAAAACTGGTAACTCTAGTTTTATTTTTATCTTTGATATATCAATTTGAAATTTGGTATGTTTATTTTAAGCCTAAACCAATTTTATCTACGATTTTATAAAAAGTAGGCGCTTTCTCGTTGAAAAAGTGACTGTTTAAAATACTAGTGTTTTTTAGGTTTTTAAGTCACGGAAATGTCAAATTGTTTTTAAGACACAGAAATGTCAAATTTAACAGATGAAAATATAGCACAAAATTTAAACTAAAAACTTAAATTTTTATTAAATTATTACAAATAATTATTAAACTGTATAATATAAACGAAATGGCAGATTTAAGAACTCTGAAGATATAATTTAATGCATGTAGAAGCAATTAAAAAGATCGAAACTTTTGCCACTCCGCGTGAGCGAAGGGGGGTGCGATTCGCAACCTCCTACCTTAATTACCCAACCGCGTGTTTATTAGTAGGACATATACTTGCAAAAATTTCGCTCTATTGTTATTGGTTTTACTTTCATTAAATTAAACTGTATAATGTACAAAATATTATTAATTTTATCATTGAATAATTAGCAGCTATTAAAATGACATTTGCAAAATATTACTCATATGAACAACTTCTTTGAAAATTGCTGAAGATACAATTTTGTAAGAGGCACATGTAAAAAGTGTAAGAATTTCGGGCCTTAAAGAAAAATATAGATCATTGCTATTAAATTAATACTTAATATTTGAATATTAATATTTTGAATTTGGATGAAGGTTAGACCAAAAGCGTATATGCGTTCGATTGCCACATCTAAATGCATTATTAGATTTATAAAAATTATTATATGCAGAGTCATAAAATAATTAATATTATATTTCAGTGTAATCTCATATTAATGTCTTCAACAACAAAAAAATGAAAAGATGACAAACTTTAAGGACACAATTGCATTTTTTTATTTTGACTTTTAGCAAGCAAATTATATTATTCAAAAAAAATAGTTATGAGTTGTAATTATATTCTTCTTATACAAATCTTTTCAAATAACATTTAAATTTAGAGAATATTAGCAACGATTAAATAAATGTAAAACAAATAAAAAAATTATGTTGCTTATTTTTTCATACATTGTTCATATAATGCACGATATTATCAAACATTATTTATGATAAATATTAAAAATTATGGATAACTCTGTTACATTGATAAATATACCGTCTAACCGAAACGGTTCAAATAATCAACTAATTGAAACGATTAGAATATCCAATTAGTCGAAAGTAATCGGTCGGCTAAAATAACCGTCTAATCGAAAACGGTTAAAATATTCGACTAATCGAAGCTATTAGAATATCCGATTAATCGAAACTAATCGGTCGGCTAATATAACCGACTAATCAAAAACTGTTAAAATAGTCGACTAATCGAAACGATTAAAATATCCGACTAATCGAAAGTAATCGGTCGGCTAAAATAACCGACTAATCGAAACTAATCGCTTAATCGATTAATCGAAACGAATCGGTTAATCGAAAACGGATAGAAAATTTTTCGAACAAACAATTTAATCGATTAATCGACTTAATCGATTAATTTTGCCAGCCTTACTGATTATAAGTGCTTTATTCGTCAATTTAATTTGATCTTCACGTAACTCAATTTGTAATAATATTTGTTAGTTTTAGTAATAATAGTTTGGCATTCTTTTTACAAAATGTACATAACTTAAAAGACTCGTCAGGAATACAAATATATTTTCCAATGTTATACACGGTGTTCCATTTTATGAGATATAACAATTATCATTTTAATTTGACATGACAAAGATTTCTAACTCAAATCTCCCGCATTATTCAATGATGTAAAAAAGGATCACTGATCTAAAAGAAGATATAAACTTCTTAGTTTTAAGTGTCCATAACATTTTTAGTTTGTGTTGGCCGTAACAGTGGCAACAAGTATGTTATTTTTCTAATGTCCTTGTTTATAATTCTGTCCGATTTTTTCCATCCAGCTATTCTTCTTAAATGTTTCATTTCAATCATGTCTTTATCATTTTCCGTATTGTCCACAACTTTCACTTGCACAGTTTGTTTCAATCACAAATTTATTGAAAGTGAATTTTTATGTGTTCATTTAAATTATGTAACCGCAGAAAATCCCTACCACAAATCTGGCACAAGTAAATGAGCCTACTACAAGACACGTCGTGCTCATGCATAATCTTGCAGTGAACTCTCTTACTGATCAAATATTTTCTATCACGCTGCTCGTTCAAATCGGAAAACTTCATTCTGCCTCTGATTTTGCCACCGTGAACAGGGCGGTGTGTGTTATTCTTGTTGCACGTCGTTGAATCCCTCGTGAAATCGCAATACTGGACATTCTTTTCCGTGAAGATCTCCCCGTGACTCTCGCTCATATGCTCTAAATACAGTTCAGCAACTCCCACGGAGAAATCGCAGAACGAGCAATTGAATTTCTCACGCGCATGCCTCATCATCATGTGCTCTACGAAGGCTATCGGATGGAAGTGATTCTCTGTGCAGTGAGAGCAGCCGATTTTTTTTTCGGGGTGTATCTTCATTAAGTGCATTCTGCACGAATACTTAGTAGTGTAGGTTTTCTCGCAGTAAAGGCACTCGTGTAAGGGTTTCGATTGCAGAATTGCACTTAAATTGGTCTTTTTCGGAATTGGAACTCTGCGGATTACAACATCGAAACTATCAGATATTTTACGGATTTTTGTTGTTTCGTTTTGTAAAGAATTATTATGATTGTTTGTTGAATAATCATCATCACTGATTGAGAATTCCCTTGATAAATTTTTATATGCACTATTTTTTAATTTGTTACTATTTAAATCATTTAATAAATCTATGGGTGAAATTATTTTTATATATTTCTGATTTAATGAGCCATTTGGGACATTGTTTAATATATCCAGTGGTTTTACAAATGTTTTAAAACTGCTTTCCGCTTGCTCTCCACTTTCAAAATTGCTGTTAATAACTTTTGAACTTTCATCTTCAAAATAAAGTTCTGTATCTTCATTTTCAATTTCCCCTGCATCTTCATGTTTAAAATAGTTTTTTATATCTATTTTTTCCTCTTTAAAATGATTTTCTACAAGGTCTATTTTTCCATCTTCAAAATTATTTTCAGTTTCTTCTGAGTCTTCAAGTTTAAAAAAGTTTTCTACAATATCTATTTTTTCCTCTTTCAAATTATTTTCTATAAGGTCAAGTTTTTCATCTTCAAAATCATTTTCTGCATCTTCATTTTTGCAATTGTTTTCGATGATTCCTGCATTTTCACCTTCAAAATTGTTTTTGACCGAACTGTGATCTCTGGAAGAATAAAAATTATTAAGAAAATTAAGGTACGAGTCGAATAGTGTGAAAAAAAATACATGTCTGTATTAAGTGGAATCTCGGTTATTTGAAGATATAGAGTTGGGTTACATGGAAATATCTTCTTTTGTTTTCGAGATATTGGCCAAAACCTGTTTTTTTTTATATTTCGATTATTTAAAAACTATTGAATCTGGACATTTACAAGTTTGACATTATAGAGGCACGTTTTAATTAGGAATGTAGTAGCATGCTTTATTTTCAAATCACTCTAACATTTACCCTGTATACTGTTTTTTTTCTATGGTTCTCACCATGAGGATTTTGTAAACTAATAAAGATAGAGAGATGGTTAAATTAGGCAAAAAAGTGTTCATTTTTGACACAACTGAAAATTTCGTTAACAAATTTCAACTATCCTCATTTGTTTTCAAAATATAGCAAACACAAAATCAAAAGCTATTTCGTTTTGCCATAACTCTGTTAATATGAAAGATAGCGAGCTGAAACTTTTACTTACTTGAAATGTTCCGAAACACGTATGAAATCTGGAACATCGTCTCTAGTTAAATCCGCAACATTTATCTCTTCTTGCAAAATTCTATCAGAGTTTTTGCACAACAAAATAAATCTGTAACAGTTCTTTGCTTCCATCGAACAATGCATGCAAATCCTCTGTGGAAGGCCCAGGTCGTTTCCCGTCTAAAATTATTAAAAAAAATATAGCATTTTAAAAAAAATATCATCTTAAATTTTTTCGTTTAACTTAACTGAATGACAATTGTGTGTTATTTATAATCTTGATTTCACAAACGTTTCACAGAATATTGAAGTTTAAAATACATAACTGTGTAATAAATTAGTTTAAATATCCTCTTCTCAAGTTAGTATGTATGGATTAGTTTAATTACCGTAATTCCACAAATATAGTCGAATATATCCCAAAAAGTTATGTTTGAAAATTCTTTCATTTTAGGTGAATCGAAAAGGCCGAACGGAAGCGCTTTATTCATCAAGCACATTCTGCACCTGCTCTCATTTCCACTAGTATATTCACAGCTCACCCCTGCTCGATTCATTTTTGTACAATTGTTTCTTGAAATATAAAAACAGAAACTACAATAAATGTGCGTTTGTTTAGTACTCTTTATGTATTAACCAAATGTTGTACAAAACATGTTAGTTATGCATACCTATTTTAATTATAATATTTTCTTAGGGCTTGTTAATCACGTCGTTCATTTCAAAATTTTAGTTTTATTTAATTTTGTTTTGTCTGTCAACTGTCTGATTCAGACCCTGCCGACTCCATATGATTCAGAAAGTTCACGTATATAGTTGACCGACTCACTCGATGGGGGGGCGCAAATGTCGAAATTTCAAGTTTCCCGCAATTTCGAACATCTGATGGCTCAAAAATCAAATTTCCCGCAGTTTCGAACGTTTTGAGAAAGATATTTCAATCAGCACCTCATCAAAAGTGCTGATAAAACGAAATATTTTGGAGACGGGCGTGGACGAGCATTAATATAAATAAACAAAACCGTGAGTATTGGAATATTTTCGATTTTTAAGCTATTTTGTATTCGTTTCGTCAATTTCGTTCGATCAAGTCAGGGCCTGTCAACTCCATAGGGCGTCAAAATTCTTGTTTGAGTTGTTTCACCCCATACCAGCAGAGGCGCATATGCTGCTAATTCTTCTTATTCTTCCATATTTTTTACAAAAATGTTCGCTAGATGGCGCAATGAGGCATTTCTGGTGTGAAAATATATTTCACATTTTTTATAATTCAAACCCATCAATGCATCAAGTGGTCTTAAGTGCTAACATAAACAAATCTGTAAGTATTGGAATATTTTCGTAGTTTCAGCTATTTTATTCCCATTTTAAATCCGTGTGGCTCACATGTGTATTTAATTAAATTGAAAAATTTCTGAAAATTGCTAAAAACATTAAAAAAAATGAGTCATTACTGTGCAGTTAAAGTGTGTTACAATTCAAGTAAAGACACCCGGATGCACAAGTTTTCGCAAAAAAACGGGGTAAGCTGCTCTTTGTAAAAACAATATGTTTAGATGTTTAGAAAGGTGATCTAAATTATTTGATTTGACATTTTTAATCTGACTTGAGTGCCTAATTATGAGCTAATTTGTCTACAAATTATACTCATTTACTAATTTGCGTTAGTTGAATGCATTTTTAAGTGTTGTCAATTCTAAATGTAACTTGGTTTATTTGTTTCATTTTGCTAGATGTTCAAGTATTTCTAAAAATTAATACTACAAATCAGTATTTAATTCTTAACTGCGGGGACGCGTTCCTCTGAGAGATGAGAGGGGTTGGGGCACAGGACAAAATATGTAGGGGCCTCAGTAAATAATTTTAATCAAAAGTATTCAATGCTTTTTTGTTTTTTCGTCAACATGATTTTTGTCAATTTAAGTATTTATTGACTGATATCTCCATTATTAATACAAAAAAATACAAATATGATATTACCAATTGTCACATATAAGTTTAAAAAAGAATACTTAAATTAATAATAAATCAAAAAAATGTCAACATTATAATATACAATGTGAACAAAAAAGTGTAATAATCTTTATTAAGTGGAAAAGACTGAAAAATAACTAAAAAATTAATAAAAAATAAAAAAAATAAAGAAAATATATTTCATCATTATTCAGTAAGCATCACGAGACCATTAATATTTTAAATATGAAATATAATATTTATTTATGAAAATTTATATTCATTATTAAATATATTTTCATGTATGTGCTTTATCACTGTCTTGTCAGAGCTTAACTTTGATAAAACTATGCAAGTCTGATTGATTACAGCCGAAAAATAATTATAACTATTATTCTAATTGGATCCCATTCTTTTACATAATATATGTTAATATATTATAATAACCTTAAGACAATTGATCACTCAAAAGATGCAATCAGTCTTTCTTAAAGCTATTCTATTTTAAAAGACAATAATATACATTTAATTTGTAATAATCATATTCTAATATTAAAATATTTCATTTTTAACTATGTTTGTCCATGACTATCTTATAATATACTCATTATATTTAAGTGTTTCTTCAATTATAAATATATTCATTATTCACTACTGTCAGTGATTAATCATTATTCACTGTTTAATATACACTGTTTAATATATCATTTTCAAAATTTTATCTAGTAGTCCGCAAAGTGTCATATAATTAAATGAAAACGTCAAAACCATTTACATTATAAGAGAGTTTTGAAGTGGTTTAATATAAAAAATTAGAAGATACATGAAATCGACAGCAGTAGCAGAAGGCTATATAGACGACTACATTAAAAATAAAATAGACACAGCTAAAAGCCAAACCTATCAATGCAATAAAAATGTTTTAACAACTAATCAGAATCTTAGTTTTGATATAAATTCTATTCCTGCAATTAAGTTAACAAATTGTTCAAGTATTACATTTAATATTACTAAATAATATTGTATTGTATTAAATTAATGTTAAAAATAAATACTATTCCTATTTATATAACTTCTTAATAAAAAAAAACAAAAGCATTATATTGTCGTGGACAAAGTATAGTCTACAACTCGCATATAATGGCTATTGATCACTCCGAACGACTTACTCCACTCGCCTAACGGCTTGTTCCGCAAACATCGTTCTCGTGATTAATGATTATATGCTCGTTGTACAATATACTATTAATAAATATACTTATTTCAGCAATAGCATACATTTCTTGGAAGTGTATTAAACTATAATTTTACTATATTAATATTTCTAAAATTTGGAAATAAGCCTTTAGAAAAAATAAATATAAGTATACTATATTATTTCTGGTTTTAGGTCTATCAGAAGTGGCTGGAAGCAGTTAATCGGCCTGAGTTGTATACAAAATCATTAAAGCAGCTAAGTAACTATTATGTTTGTGACAGGCATTTTGCGAAGTCGACCAAAAGTAATTTAAGATCCAGGACAAATTTACTACCTGGTAGTGTACCAACACTATTTTTGAAAACAGTTGGTAAGTTAATGATGCACTCCACATTGATTAATTATTTTAAAATAGGTATTAATTGTTTGTAAGCTACATTTCTTCATTTTGTTCATAAATGTACATGATCCCCCGTGTGCATCGACCAATGATGTACAGGTGGCAAATGCTGAGTTGGCCGAAGATGAAGACAATCCCTCGTTCGTGATGGATGTAGTTGATCCCTCATCGGTGATAGATCATCCACATACATCCACATTATCAGAGGTGCCACCTGCAACAGCTCATTTAGCTGTATGTGTGGACCATTCCTATTCGGTGATGGATCGAGCACCTACATCCACTGATGCTCTGCAGGTGCCACCTGCTAATTTGGATGTATGTATGGAGCATCCCTATGCGATGATGGGTCAACCACCTACATCCACCGATGATATACAGGTGTCTTCTGCCGATCAAATGTATTCGGTGATGATGAATCCATGTTCATCCACAGATGCTGAGCTGGTTACATCATCTATATTTATCAAAAACAATCCATATGATCTCAAGAAATCGCGGACCAAGAAAGAATGTAAGTTTAAAAATTGCCTATTTCATTTTTATATTTCAGTAAACATATCCCTCTGAATAATTTCGTTATTGATGTATTGGCCTCTACAGCTAAGAAAACGCCCGCTGGTGGCGATGCCGGTACCGAGAAGACGCATTTAACCGCTTTATACATCTGCCTCCTGGAGATACATTATAATATTTATAAATTTGGCTTAGGCTTGAAAAAATCCACCATGTGGACTACAAATAACGTGAGTAGGTTAAGCCCAAAAACCTCCATGTAAACACGATTTGGACACACTTACTTGCTTAAACATATACTATATAAACCACTGTAACAATGCCACTTCCTTTAAGATATCGGCAACGACACATTTTCAAAAGAAATACACAATGTGCGAAGTATACGTGTTTTCTACAGCTGGTTTCAGGGTTTGGAGCGCCCCCACTGGTAGCTTTAGAGGCCAATACATAGGGGAATGTATACAAAACAAATGATTGTGCCATTTACTTATCTAACATTTTTATTTTTTTATTTACAGGTTTGGAGGTGAAGTTGTTGACAACTGTAAATGCGAAAAGTCAAAGAAAGCTTACCCCTCAAGCTCGGATGGTATATTCATATGCACGTGACCTTCAACGGATTGCTAGAAAATTGAATGCTCAAAACGCTTCTAATAAGAAACGTCTTGAGCAAGCAATGAAATTTGCAAAAACCGGCGAAGGATGGCGTGCAAAATTGAATAAAACATCCTTTAACTTTTTGTTGTCGCAAGTTAGGTTGCAACAGGCGGTTTTCGATGGAAGACAAAACTTTTGCTTTGGCAATGTTTAAGCAAGGCCCTAAATTGTACAGGTTCTTAGCAAAAGTGTTTGCTCTTCCATCGAGGCAATCCCTACAAACCTTGTTGAATAGAATTCCCATTGGTCCGGGTATTAATAACCCAATTTTGGAGTTGTTGAAAATTTCTTGTGATCAGATGGATGAAGCTGATAAGTATTGTGCCCTTCTGTTTGACGAAATGTCACTTAGTGCAGGCTTATATTTTAATAAGGTTGAATCCTCTATTGACGGTTTTGTTAATTGTGGTGAGAGTACCAAAGCACGCTTTGCTGACCATGTAATGGTTTTTATGGTTCGTGGGATACTGGTGAAATGGAAACAACCCATAGCATATTTCTTTGTGGAACACGGTATGGGTGTTGCAGACCTTACCAGGAACATAAAAACAATTATAAAACAATTACAAGACATTGGTTTGCATGTTGTTTGCACAATATGCGACCAACACGCAACCAATGTCAAAGTAATAAAACGGTTGAGGGAGGATACAAATCGAAGACACATTTTAGGTGGTGAGGAGAATCGGTACGAAGGTTTCTTGATACGTGATCAAGAAATAATACCTCTGTTCGATCTACCTCATCTTCTGAAATGTGTCAGGAATAATTTATTAAAATATAATGCGTCATTCAGATGGAAGGGCACAAACTATATCGCTTGCTGGTCGGATATTGTGAAGCTCCATGAGATGGATAATGGGGACTTTAACTCTAAGATGCTGCCTAAGATAACTGATTGCCATATATATGAACAGAAAATGAACAAGATGAAGGTGAAACTTGCTGCACAAGTTTTTTCCCAGCGAACTTCAGCAACATTGAGATTCTTAGTAAATAATGGTAATGAGTTATCTCAGACAGACACTATGTTAGGTACGGCAGAGTTCCTATTGTTCTTCGATCAATTATTTGATAGTGTGAATGGTTCATTAATTAATGGCGATGATAACAAACCTTTAAGGTGCGCGATTTCTAAAAAGAGTGGACATGTTGCATTTTATTCCAATGCGATTAATATTTTGAGAACTATACGATTTATTAGACCTAATGGAAAATTTATTCCGCCATGCATTGCAAACTGGATAAGTACATTAAAAGGTTTGCAATGCCTGTGGAATAAATTATCTTCTAAGTCTATTAAACACGTATGTCCTCGAAATATTAATCAAGATCCCTTAGAAAATTTCTTTGGGTGTATAAGGAGTTATGGACGGCGCAATATAAATCCAACATGTTCGTCTTTTAAGTCCTCATTCAAAGCTTTAATTGTAAACAATTTTATGACAGTCAATTCTCCGTATGTTAATTGTGAAACTGATGGTACTGAGGGGGTACTGAATTTTTTACAAATGTTTTTAACTAATAATATTTCCCTACCACGTACATATCCACCCCCGAATATACCTGCTATGTTTGCATATAAAAGTTCATATAATTTTTTATGTGATAATACTAATGCCTACATAGCAGGATATATGGGAAAACATATATTAAAGAGAGTGCAGGGCTGCAATACTTGTAAACAAGAATTAGTGTGCAATAACAAAGAGTCTTTCAATTGCTACATTGAATGTAGAAATTACTATAGGAAAACTCTTTTGAAGCCGCACACTAATTTTTTTAATTACCTTTCAAAATCATTTCAAATTATTCAATATTATATTTCAAAAATTTGCCCATATAGTGATATTGCTCCATTTTTAAAATCAAAAATAAATTTATTCAATTTGTCCACTGCCTTCACCTGCACAGAGCACAATTTAATTGATGTCATTGATAATTATATGATTTCTTTTTATGTACATATGTGGGTACGTAATGTAAATAGGATTTTGAATGGAACAGAACATATAAAAATCAATGACATTATTAAAAAGATGGCTCTACAGAAATACACAAAACTGAAATCACGTAACTCTCGTATTTCAAAAAATAAAATGTTAATTAGTTAAAAATATTTGAAAATATATGGATGATTTATTGACAATGAGATTGTTCATAATTAAAGTTTTTAGGTAGCTTAAAGATTGTCTCATCATAAATTAATAAATTTATTCCACTATCAATAATGTTGTTGCTTTACAGTATCCACCAATAGAATAAGTTAATTTAAGATTATGTGGGGTACATATTTTTAGAGGCAAAAGGGGCAAACAATATATACATATATAATTTTAATGTGTTAACATCTTGTTTTATACATCAATTATAATGTTAAAATTGATAAGTATATGAAATGTTGACAATACTTTTGCCTTTAAATTAATTGTTATCTTAGATTTATATAAATCCCCTTATTTTTAATGTTATTTTATTTTAAAATAATATTTATTAACACTGAAAGCAGCAAATGCCCGACGTACGTAATATAATACAAAAGAACGAATTTAAAATTTTCTTTTAAATTTAAATTAATTAATATAGGTGTTAAAAGGTTCATTAATATTGCAAAACGAATTCAACTAAATAATGCTTGTATTTTGTATTATAATTTTTATTTGTTATTATTTATTATTTAAGAACAATTATAAATTTAACTGAAGAAGTATTCTTTGTTCTTAATATACAATATAAGTATTTACATAATACATAATATATGCAATGTGTATTACATTCATTGAATACTTTTGTATATAATAATAATAGTTCAAAGCAATACATACGTACTATATATATATATATATATATTTTCAATTTCATGTATTATTCTGTTGTTTATTATACTAATTAATATAATACATTTATACGTAAATATGAATGAAATCGAGTGTTTTATTCTTGTCTTTGTATGACAATTAATGTTGTAGATTGTGTACATTTAAGAATCGCGCATTATATGTTTTGAAATACATTTATGTTTATACTTCATATTTTTATAAATATATACTTATAAAACATTCCAACTAAAAGGATGGTGAAACACATTTGTTTATATCTATATTTTTCATTAAATATTCATGTTTGTATACAATAATTAATTATTTTTTTAATAAATGTTTTAAATTGTTTATGATTTTATTATTAGTCTTACCTTTCATTTTAAATAAGCTCAATTTGAATATAGGAATATACCCGCCAAAACCCCGCCCGCCCCGCATCCCGCTAATTATTCGACGCCAGCGCCTCTCCTGGTATGGGGTGAAACGAAAAAAAATTGACAGCTTGAAACGTTCCAAATATTAACATGGGAGTCATGTATCTATAAGTAATCTATGGATCAAGTCGTCTTTTACTTAAGTGAAACTTAATGTCTTTGTTCGGATTTTTGCAAGAAATTTATTTTATAAATTTCCGCCTGCGTTCCGATCTTTCGTTTTGTCGTTTTGTGTCGCTAAAAACGGTACCCCCAATAAACCCCACGGATGGCGTGACCATCCCCCGGACCAGGGGGTCCAGGCCGCATTCCAATCCGTCGTTCCTAGAAATTTCGCCTGCCACGGAGATACGAGTTGTTTTTGAAAACAACCAGTGCCCGCTTTCTCCTTGAGGGAGGAAAGAAAGAGATTCGTATGCACAGATTTACAAGAAGAAATGGGGTAAGCTTTTATCATCGTTCATTTAAATATCAAAATAAACATGAGAAAATTTGTTTGAATCTTTCAAAATAAATATTAAATTTATTTCATGGGGGATATAACTTCTAATTTACGGATATTCGGTTCGCCTTTGCAATGGAAGTGTTAAATCGAAGATATATGTTATGTATACCTAGATGGTAAAATTAAAAAACAACGTATACTTTAAATTTAACATTTTGTTGTACAGAAATAGTACATAAATTTAACAAAATAGAATCTATTATGTTTCTATAAAATATATATATATATTTATTCTGACAGTTGTTTTTGGTCATTAGCTTTCAGCCTTTTATTTTTATTGAATCATAAATTTAAAAAAGTTGATACCATCAAATGAAAAAGAAATAAATTATTTGTCGGAATATTTAAAATATTGTTCATAATTACTACTCTATTTTTTAATCCTATTAATGCATTAAAAGTTGATATTTATATAGCATGTATACTTGCAAATATACATTTTAAATGTATACTGCACGAAGAACTCAATCTAAGACTTATATTCTTTCTTAGGTGTATGAGAAGTGGCTGGAGGCTGTTGGTAGAGAAGACCTTTTTAAAAATCGAAGATGCACCTTTATCAAGTCTAATTACATTTACGACAGGCACTTTGATGAGGGGACAAAATGCTTTACCAGCAAAACGAATTTATAACTAGAGATTGTTTCCACATTATACCTCGATACACCGGCTGGTAAGCTAAATATTTGTTATTTTTATATATACACATATATCTTCAAATACCTAATATAAACCACACATTACTTTTTATTAAAAAAATACATTTTACTAAGTGAGGGTGCAAGGAGAACAGTATATCTAAATATATATATTTTATTCATAGCGCTCGTGAATGATCCAGAACTTCTGGAAACTTCCAAGGACGTGGAGTCTCCCGTGGGGTTACCTGTGGAGTTTCTCACTGACAAGAAGAATTCTCCCTTAATTGCTGGCGTGAGCAGTAGTAAACCCCTTTGGGATAATTCTGCTACTGGGAACAGTTTAAAACCCCATCATAATAGTCCTTCTAGTTACAAAGTAGTACGACTACTGAACATGAAGGAATGTCTGGAGGTAAAATTGTTAAAAACATTAAATGTAACACGAAAATGAAAGCTTTCCCTCAAGCAAAGATGCTGCATTCCTATGCCCGAGATATCCAAAAGGTTGCAAGAAAATTGTATGCTCAAAATGCTTCTAATAAGGAGCATCTTGATCATGCACTTGATGTTCTTGAAACTTATTAGTAATTTGCTTCAGACTATCACCAATAGAATGCAGTTTAGGATATATGTGATTTTTGTTGTAGAATAATAAAAATGTATTATTGATTTGATAATTATTCAAGTTTTATGTAACCATTACTTCTATAAAAATTAAATCAATGATAATGTGGATTTATTATTTAGCAATGATTAGTCATATTTTTCCGAGTATGGTTAAATATTGTATATAGTTAAAAAATCGACAGTATACTTGCAAAATTAAGAAAACTGTTACTAATATTATAATTAATACCTTCACATTTCTTGAATATATTAGTTCTGCATTTTATTTATAATAATTTGTATTTCATTTATAATACTTCTTGGTTTAACATGAATTATTAATTATTAAGCATTAGAAGTATTAATTAGACCAAATAAGGTAGACATTAATTCACGCAGTTATCTTGGTAGAGATAATTTAAATATTGTTCATTATATTCGAAAATTATGTATAAGTTAATGTGTGAAAGATATTTCAATGGTTATTAAAATTATTCGTTCACTAATTCACCGGAATCGCATTGCTTAGTAACTATTATGTTATGGTTAATAAATTTTATTGTTTTTCAAATATGTATTAGAGCAAATTTTTCTATAGTCAATTAATGTGATCAATGTTTTATTAAATCTAAATGTAAATACTTAAATTAAGTAATTAATGTTTTTTCCTATTTATTTGTAAAAATTAAAATTTTAAGTTATTTGTAATATACATTTTATACCATAATTATGTCGTTATTATTTCTCGCATCGTGCGGTAATTCAAACACCGCGCGGTGTTCCCCGCACCGCACCACCAGGCATATATATGTCCCCCCGCACCGCGTGAAGCCCTCGGCCCGCACCTGAGACGTCATTTCTGATTGCAGTGCCCCCGCATCGAGTGAGTCGGCGAACTAAACTCACGATACCTAGTGCCCCCTAGGAGTCGTCGATCTAATTTAATCTATGGTCTGATTAAACTCATAGAAAATGAAATTCCGGGTAACTATTTCATTACAGTTTCCTGTTATCACTCCAATACAATTTCCTGTAACTATCCAATTACAGTTTCCTGTAACCATCCTATTACAGTTTCCTGTAATCATCCCTTTACAGTTTCCTGTAATCCACACGTCGAAATTGTCAAATTTGACTTGGTTGATGTTTATCGACGATCTAACCCTTATTTCTTAAAATAAATATAATTTAATTACCTACCTACATCATAATTACAGTAAATAAATTGTATTTTGAATAATATGCTGAAAGCAACATCGATTGATTACAGCGAATATGCGGATGTTGAAATAGAATCAAAGGTAAATAAACTTGATCATAAATTTAAAGATGACATTTTTCTCATCTTGGCACCTTTTGCTTTTAACAATGTACAGTTAAAACCGATAAACCAAGCGGTTGACGAAATGCTAACGCGTTTGGAGGAATTCGAGACGATGGTGGCTCTGGTACAGCAGGAGAGGTGCGGCGCCGTGGGTCTAACGGGGGCCTTGATTGAAACCATCGACATGGAAAAGGATTTCTCCGAGCTGTGCTCGCGCATCGACAACGTCGAAAAGTTAGTTGAGTATGTCAGGAACAGCGTCGATGCTCTGGAAAAAAAAGTCGAAGTCGCAGAGGAACAGTTCGGGCTCGTCGATAATACAAACAAGCTAAAGAATTTCTTCTTACCGTTATTCGTAAGTTAATAGAAAATACAAAAAAAAAAAAAGACCTTTATTGGGATACCTCCACACTTTACATTACATTTACATTTACATTTACATTTTATTATCTCATTACATTCCCGTATCCCTCTTACCCTCCCTTCTCTTTTCCCTCTCCCTCCCCAGCTTTTCCAAAGTCCTTACTCCGCTCCCATCCTCCCTCATCCACTCCACTACCCTTCTATTCCCTTTCGCTCCCAGCCACTCCTCTTTCACCCCCTCACATTCCTCCGCCAAGTGTCCCCACGTATCCTTCCCCTGTCCACACAACACACACCTTCCATATTCTTCCCCCATCCATACTTTCCTTCCTCTCTCCTCCGATCCACACCTCGCCCTTGCCACAATCACCCTATCCTCTCTACCCCATCCCTTCTCTATCAAATACTTCGGCACCCTCCCATACACCTGCCACCTCCCATACATATCATTATACTGACTTCTGTCAATACACCCTTGCCTTTCCTGCCGTTCCACCTCCTTCCCTTTCCCCCTCACCCACTCATCCATCTTCACCCCATTTCCTAGCCATTCCATTACCTTCGCCTCCGACAGCCCTACCCTCTCATACATTTTCCTCCTCTCCCCCCTCCATCTACCCTCGCCCCACCCACACTCGTCACCCATACATCCTTCACCAATCTCTCCTCATCCAGTTCCCACAATCTCATCTCGTACCTCACCACCCTCATCATTGCTTCCCACTCTAGCCTCTCTCTGTTGGTCTCCTGAAGCACTATGTAGCCAGGCGTGGACCTTTCCACCCCCAACATGTGCTTCAGGAACCACATCTGCTCCCTCTCTATCACCTCGTACCCTCTCGTCCCCCACACTTCTACTCCATACATTAGCACCGTTCTTACACACGCATCCCATATCTTACACGCAACCGTCACATTTTTCCCCATCCACATTCCCCACTTGTCCCACGCCATTCCCCACGCCTTCCTCGCCTTACCCTGCACCCACCTCACATGCTCCTCATACCCTCCCGTTCCTTTAAACCAAAACCCCAAATACTTGAAACTCTTCACCCTCTCAATAACTACCCCCTTCCACTCCAATTCTTTCACCTTCCCCTCCCTCCCTTTATTTCTAAACTTCACCCACTTCGTTTTCACTACATTCACATTCATTCCCCTTTTATCCATAAACCTCTCCACTCTCTTCAACATCTCTTTCATCCCTTCATACTCTCTTGCAACCAACACCACATCATCCGCATACGCCAGCATCCATACCTTCCTTTTACCCATCACCACTCCCCCCGCCTGCCCTTTCCTCATCACCTCTTCCAATTCACTCACATATACATTAAAGAGCATCGGGCTCAGCGGGCACCCCTGCCTCAAACCCTCCCACGTTCTAAAACACCCCGACACCTCCTTCCCCACTCCTCATACACTCTCCTCACCCACTCCACCATCCCCTCACTCACTCCTCTCCTTCTCAAGCACTCTATCAAACTCCCCCTCGGTACCGAGTCATACGCTGCCTTCAGTTCCATAAATACCGCATACACACATCCTTTCTCTTCCATCACTCTCTCCACCATTCGCGCCAGGGTAAAAACCTGCTCCCTCGTCCCCCTCCCCCTTCTAAACCCCCCCTGCGTCTCCGGCAGCTTCCCCTTTTCCTCCACCTCCACCTCCATGCGATTCCTCACAACCATCATCGCCATCTTATATCCAAAGCTCGTTATCGTTACCCCCCTATAGCTACTGGCCTCCTTCTCATCCCCTCCTTTATACACCGGGCACATCATCCCAATCCTCCACTCTTCCGGAAAGCTCACCTCCCCCCTCCACATCTGATTCAACAGCTCCCTGAATTTTTTCTTCCCCTTTTCCCCAATCTCCTTCCACATCTCTGCCTTGAGACCATCCCTCCCTGCCGCCTTTCCACTCTACAAAAATTACATTATCATTGTCTAAAATGCTGGGCTTATAAGACCGAATAGAATATACGTGTTCTTATGAACGCAGTCATACGCCGTTTAAGGATTTTAAGTATTAACGTTTAGTCATTAAGAGTTCATTACTTTCAACTTTCCTTAAATATCGCTCTTTCTCTTTTATAACGAAAGAGAAATCATACGAACTATTGTGTTTAATATAAAATAACACAACAATTAAAAAATTATTCATTAAAATGGCCCTAGCATAATGTTCCGTTTTCTTATCAATGGTGCTTAATGGGTTAATCATATTTACCTTTATGTAAAATAAGACAATAATTGTACATTTTATTTTAAAATTCAATTAGTAATAATAGTTAATTTACCATTTAATATTCAATTATTATATAAAAATGTGTTTTAATTCAGAAATGTTTTTTTTTTTAGAAAAAATCACCCGACTCAAAGAATTCAAGTCCGTCCGAACCAACTGAGCCCTTTTCCATTGGTAAATATTTTATTAAAGAAGATGATAGTAAAAAAAGTTAGCGGCTTATTAAATAAATTATTATTGTCACAATGTATTTATTTTTTCGTTCAATAATGTAAATAATGATAAAGGTTTGTAAATGTAAGGAATTGAAAACATCAAAAAATAAAAATAATATATAATTAACACTTTCAAATTATTTTCTGTGCACCGTAGTTTTTTCAACTAAATTATTAGAAGAGGATTTAGACAATTCTGCAAGCAAAAAGTTAAATGTAATGTATATGTTATTAACCTAACATTCTAGTAAAGATAAAAATACAGAATTTGCTGAAAAGGTAAATTAGAAGTATAACATCTACGTTAAATTTTAATTTTTTTTAGTTCTAGTGAGGTCATTTTTGGAGTAATCCGAGACAATTTTCGTAAAGTTCTATTGCTAACATATGCAACTCAATTAACATAATAATTTCTAATTACTATTAATTTGCATTTGTCTATATTTATTACATTCACTCAATGTATAAGATTTTCTTCTGTGCTCGATAAACTGCAAATATTCCAATAAATTTATAGATCACTATATAAATTTTAATCTAATCTATGAACACATGTGACCAACCCAATTTTCAGGCTTTTCTAAACTCGAAATTTTACTTAATGCATCACGCACATAAAACACTGATTTGCATAGTGATATGATTACATTTTCAGTATCTAAATTAAAGACAAAATGTAAAGTTCTATAAGTCAAAGAATAATAAAGAAGTTTTGGCCTCGAAAACAAATCTGGCAACACTGCATGCAACCCAATCAACACAAAACAAAAAGCACAATCAATCGCCGACTGTCAAACTTTGACAGTGACCTCCGTGAATTATCATACATCATCACCGAAACCGAGAAAATCGTAATAATAATAATATATAATGACGGTGGACGACATCGCATGAATCCAAAAAACACATCCCAAACGATGAACTGACGGCCGTGGAGAGAGGAAAACCGACGAAACCGCAATATTCCCAAAAGTAAAGTGCGTCGTTTGTTGTTATTTTTTGCGTTCGTGTTTTGTTTCGGGAGTGGGGCCCCCTTTCGATTCGAAGACATGATGGGGATCAGGGCTGTGTGGCAGTGTATGTTCACGCCGAGATTGGTCAAGCTTTATGGCAATGGACCTGTTGAGGTATGTAGAAGAAGGTTAAATTATGTTAATACAAATATTTGCACTGCACGATATTTTTTGTTTTTGTTTCTTTTTAGAAGCTGTACGAGCCTTCGGCTCTTGAAAACCTCGGAGATCGAGTTATACAATCGGTAAGAGATAGTTTTATTCATTATTTATGCTGTTTTTTTTTTATTAACTCTTTATGCTGGATTGCAGTTTTTGTATAATGCGGTACAATCAATCATCAATCATTTGAAATAAATATCCATTAATTGTTATTTAAGAAAATTAATTGCAACAGATTCGCCAATCTTTTTGTGGAGGCTTACGAGGTTTCGCGAGTAGTTGATCAATATTCTATTATGTATATTTATTTGTTTTTGTTTTACTTAGTTATACATCATGTGGAAACTCGGCGTGTACACGACTCCCTTGATCGTCGGCTTTTTGTACCGTCGTGGGTATTTCGAAACAGAAGGCTACGTCACGCTGACAAAATTTGTGACGTTAATCGGCGGAATTCTGGTTGTATCATATGTGATCCGGGGCATCGGAAGGTCCAACAATCCCATGTACACGAAATTTATCAGTGTGCTCGAGGAGGCCCAACTGGATCTCACTCCAGCGAGCAAGCAGCAGCTCTCTGCCTACGATTTCGAGTTTTTCGCTTGGCCTGTCGAATTTAATTATAACCATTTAGATAGGTCAGCGGATAATTCATTATTTAATAGATGTTAAAAACTGCTTAATCCTTTAACTAACGGTGTCGTCAATTAGCGACTTGGCAGAACTGGCTTCTCACTGTAAATAAGGAATATTTTTGTCTTTTATGACACTAAGTGAATGTGAAGTGGTATATATTGAGATATATTTATTTTACAACGATTTGTAGTCAGAATCGGAATTCTAAAAAATACCGGTATTTAAAGGGTTAAATAAATCAAATCACTTGAATAAAACACTTACAGCCTTATTAATAGACGTTAGTATACAGTTTTAACACAGTTCTAAGGATGATACTAACATTTTCGTATTAATAAAACATTTTAGTACATTATTATTAGCTTATAACTAATAATTTAATAGCATGGTAACCCTAGTTTAAAGCACGAGATATGTGATATACATAACCTCAATGGCAGAATTTGATAATATAAATCATAAATGTACATACCTAATCATCATATTTCAAACTTCATTTGAAATCAGTGTTTTATACATGTGGCGCATGAAGTAAAATTTCAAGTTTAGGGAAGCCTGAAAGTTTTACTTCATGCTTAACCTGGAAGGGAAAACACTCGTTAGAAGTAAATTTCAATTTCATAATTCAGCAGCAAAAATTAATTTAACATAAACAAAAAGAGTGTAACATGATTTTTAAATTATGAAATGCGATGTTGCCATGCTCATTTTTATCAATAGTTCAAAACTAACGAATAGCATGTACATTTTATTCTATGAATACGATATGTTAGTATTGTGTTTGTATGGGTCTAGTAGAAATGAACTAGTATTAAACTATAATGATATTACTGCTGATTCTATTAATAAGGCGGTTAATGATTTTCAACTCTTTTATGTGTATTTCATTGCAATTGTTTCACCAAGTTTTTGCTTCTCCAGGGGAAGAACTTATAATATTTACAGATTTCTTAAAACTATTTTTATATAAATAATGAATGTTGGTGTATTTCTCCTATATTTTCTTTTCTTTTGTTTAGGGATGATATTAAGGATAGGATGTACATTAGTAAGCCATACGTTTATAGGAATTTAGTGCAGGTTAGTGCCTCTTTGCCATGCCACATTTTGGGTTATTTGGCAGTGCACAGTTTCGGAATCAAGTTGATTTATCCGGGCTCGTTGGGTTTCCTTCAAAATATTCTAGGTGAGTCTGAACGTCTTCTACTTTTGTATATTTAATGATCTTCAGATGTATGCCCTGTCTAGTCTATTCAATAAATAATTTTGCAGGTTATGATTTTACAACTGATTGGACGATGTAGTAAAAAAAATACACTTTTAATGACAGTTTTATGGTTTCTTTTGTTTTAGAGCAAAGTTTACTGCAAGGTAGGTCGAAATTGATTGAAGTGAACAGAGGGGTGCGCTACAAGCTGGAGGCGCAAGATGGCAACAGCATCGACACGATGTTTATCGACAAGAGGAATTCTAATGGAAACGGCAGCATATTGGTGATTTGTAGTGAGGGAAATGCCGGCTTCTATGAGATCGGGATAATGGGAACACCAATTGCTGCCGGTTACTCGGTGCTTGGGTGGAATCATCCTGGATTCGGAGGAAGTACGGTAAGTACATAAACTCAAATAGAAGTTCACTAAAGCTGGCAAAAACAAATACAAGAAATAAGAAGAGTTTTATTATACACAAGAGTTATTGATAAATGTGAACTATTTCTCAACGTAGTTGCCACCGACATTGAGGCATTTGTCATAATGGGGGTCATTATTGACAAGTAAATATGTAATTTAAGTATGTTATTCTAATGTATTTGACATTGCTGATAGTTTTATGTGTAGTAATTGTTGATTTTTTCAAGGGTACGCCGTATCCGTCGCAAGAGTTAAACGCCATGGATGCCGTGATGCAGTTTGCTATAAAAAAGTTGGGCTTCCGGCCGGAGAACATAGTCCTGTTCGGCTGGAGCATTGGGGGCTTCTCGTCCAGCTGGGCTGCCATGAACTACCCTGATGTCAAAGGAATTGTGAGTAAACACAAAAGTAAAAAACTTACTTAGAGCTGGGTAGAAACCTCAAAAAAAGGATTCGAATCACAAATCCGAATCCATGATAAGATAAGAATCCTTTCCAAAAATTGTAACGAATCTGGATTACGTATCCTTTTTCAAAAAAGTATTTAAATACCTCTTTCGAATCACCTAAAAGGATTTGAATCCTACCCAGTTCTGTCATGAATACTAATTCATTTTATTCAGAAACACTACAAATTTAATGAAAATGATTTTTTTTCTGGGGAGGAAATATAGATTTTAGATGCATCGTTTGATGACATAATGCCTCTGGCCATTAATCACATGCCCTCATGGTCAGAATCAATCGTCCGCCTGGCGATCCGTGAGTACGTGAATTTGAACAATTTCGAGCAGCTGTCGAAATATCCGGGGCCCGTTTTGTTTATAAGGCGGAGTGAAGATGAGGTCATCTGCACCACGTGAGTACTCACAATATTATTTATCTACATAAAGTTAGGCCACTAGATTTCTTGTGATAAACACTTGTGTTTATTTGTTTGTAGGATGGGTGAGCCTTCAACAAACCGTGGGAATTATCTGTTAGTGAAATTGTTAAAGTATCGTTATCCAGATTTAATGAGTGATGTTCAACAGGCAGTCCTTGGTGAATATCTGTCACAAACATCAGTGAATGCACAAGGTGAGAGGAATTAATCGTGTTCAAGGAATTATTTTCAGGCTTTCCTAAAGTCAAAATATTTACTCTTACGTTTAGATAAAGAAGACATAATATTGTATACAAAATGTCGACACACAAGTACATAACTTAAAATTCTTAATTCTCTTCTTTTCCTAAACATTATACGATAATCACTATATGTGTTATAACCCCAGTATTATTCAACTTAACTTGGAATAAAAAACGTTATTTGACGTTATAACAATATTGTAGAACAATTTGTGACCAAGTACGAAGTGGACGCCACCTTCTGCAATACTTACATCGAAAACTACTTTAGCGAACACAACAGAAGTTATCCAGTCAACATGGGTGTCGAATTATCAGAAGAGCGGAAAACACAAATGGCTATATTTTTGGTGAGTCGATGACTTTTTTCCATGATTTTATTTCAATATAACAACAATTTACATTGAATGTTTAACATAATCTTATTGGTTTGTAGAGGATATAATTATTATTATGTTTTTATAACTGAGATTTTATTAAATTTAGACAATTTTACCTTGTCATTATCAAACTAAAAGTCATTTTAACTTGGTAATATCAAACTCAAAGTCCCCTTATCATTAATTATTATTATATTATTAAACTAAAAGTCAGTTATCCTGTTATTATTAAAGTTGTCAAAATTATATTAATTTAATAAAGTGTCAGTTAATGTAAAATAGTGTTTAATTTTGTGAATTATGATGTGCAACAAAGCGTCCACCGTTAATAACTGTTTTTTTTTTCAATGATCATTTTTTGTATGTTTTGTTGTAAATTTAAGACAAGGAAGTACATGAAGGATTTCAAGGCGACGCACTGTGCCCCTCTGCCGGTAGACATGTTTCAGCTGCCTTGGGATGTAGCGCCGGAAAACGACTTTGTTTTCACCTAAAACAGACAAGCAGAAATGGAAGCGAGCATTAGATTATTATTATTTATTATACTAAATATGACTTTTATTCGGTGCCGTTGTCGTACTTTACGTAGCTGAACAATCAACTGAGAATATATTTATATGACCGAAACAAAAAGAAGATAAAAGGAGGAAAGGTTTATATTAATATGTATAGATAAATATAAACAAAAAGGTTGTACGTGGATTATTAAATAAATTAATTAATAAAGATATTTTTAAAACTTACTGGTTGCTTTAAATTTATTCTTTTCAACAATATTTATAAAAAATATTATAAAACAAATTCATACATATTGCAAATAGCTTTACAAAGATACAAAAAATTAAACAAATGAATAAAGATACAGGTGCATTTTTTAAACTCACAGTTTGCTTTTCTTTGTTCTCTTTTCCATAAATTCCATGACCGTCGTGAAAAACTCCTCCGACAGTTGTGATTCTTTCAACACCCGACACTCCCTCTCACAACAATCGACCAATTGTTTATTCAAATTATCCGTAATCAACCTTTTGTTTTTGACCAACTGTTTCACTGGAATCTTTCCGTACTTAAATAAACTCTCGATAAAACCATCGAGTTTCTCTTTCGGAACAGTTTTCGAAACCAAATTAAAACCCAACGCCTCTTCTGCAGTCATAGTCTCCCCGAGCAACAGAAGCTCGTTTGCCTTACTCTTCCCCAAAATCCTTGGCAGCAAGTAGCTTCCGCAGCCCTCTATGCACAGAGCCAATTTAACAAACGGGGTGTTGAACGTGGCAGAATCCGAGGCGTAAACGATGTCGGATAGCCCACAAATCGTTACTCCAATTCCGATTGCCGGTCCGTTAACTACTGTAATCAGCAGTTTGGGGTAGTTCAGAAAAGCCTCGACCATGTTTTTGAATTTTTTCCACCCTCTTTCGACAATTTCCTCCAAATCCATTGTGCCCATTAAACTCATAGGTTTCGTTAAATCGTTCCCGCTCGTGAAGTATTCTCCTGTTCCTGTTATGATCGTCACGACAATTTCATCGTTATTAGAGTCGCTATTTAGGATATTTGTTAATTCTTCATAGCCGTCTGAGCTTATTGCGTTTTTCTTGCGCTCGTTTGCAAACTTTATTAATCGAACACCGTTTCTCACTTCTGTCATTACCTCCATTTTATTCACACAATGTATGAAGCAAATTGATTTTTTAAACCGACAAGCAATGAATCAAATACCTGTTTTGTTATCTTTATTTAAATTTACAACAATAACGTCATGTGCTATAAGCAATTATTTTTCCCATGTTCAAGGTTCAAAGGTTTAAAAAAAAAAAGTACATTGCATTCAAATGTATATAAAAATGTGAATAATTTCAACTCCTAATTTGAATATAATTTAATCAAACATAATATTTTATTGTTGTTGTTGAATTGTTCAATTTACAAGAATGAACATAAAATAAATAACTTGAAAAAGTGAGGTTATTTCAGTCATTTCAGTGATGGTAACCACGGAGAGCGAAATTCCCTACACTTTTTTAAAATTTCCCCTAGCTTCCTACCATAGATGTTTATTTCATAGAAGTTCATGTACACTAGCAGCCTTATTAATAGGCGTAAGCATACAGCTTTAACAAGGTTCTCAGGATGATATTAATATTTTCGGATTAATGAAACGTTTTAGTAGATTACTATTGATAGTTTACAATGAATAATTTAAAAGCGTGTTCCCCCTAGTTTAACCCATTAACGGCCGAGCAATTATAGAGTTAACTCTAAAAGTTGATTTTAGGTAAAATTCTACACTTCTTTTTATGATTTCTACGAATGATTTATTGTATTACATACTGTGAATTTTTCCTTTAAATATACATAATGTATACGCTGTAAATGTAAGGCATTCGTCGATTTTGTATAAAAACGTGCAATATAAAGTTTAGAACGAGTATTTCCACTCCCAGACTAAGCATGAAGTAAAATTTCGAGTTTAAAAAAGCCCCGCGTAGAAAATTTGTCTCGGGTCGCGCAGCGACCCGAGACAAATTTTCACGGGGCTTTTCTAAACTCGAAATTTTACTTTATGCGCCACGCGTATAAAACACTGAAATATTGTGAAGTCAGAAATACACTGAAAACATTTTTTTTTAATGAGTAATAATCAAGATATTTAAATAACAAAATATTTCCGTTTTTCTTTATACATTTTCAAGTCAAGTCAAATAATATAATATATCAAATTAACTTATTTAGTAATTGAATTAACATAAAATTAATAATGTTGCTTAAATGCATCAACCATAAAGCGCAACTGTTATCTCATAATTTAAAATTACACACGGTAAACACGTATAAAACAGTAAGGCTATATTCAGAACAGTCTTTGTCTACATTTTCTATTGATCTTAAAAACGAGCTATTTAGTGATGTGTATGAAAGTCAGGATACAAACTCTAAGTATAGCAAATTTTTAAATATCTTCATGTTATACGTTAACAAGCATTTCCCAATAAAAAAAGTGTGTTCAAACGGTAAACAAAAAATTAAATTTAAATCTGCAGAGATTAAAGAGTGTAAAAACAACATTAATATTTATCAAACACTGGCACAATATATCCCCGAATTTAAAACAATGCTAAAAGATGAAATACATAAATATAAAAACTTGCTTCATAGAGAACGCGCTACATATTACAAAACTAAAGTAATTAATTCTCGTAATAAATCCAAAACGACATGGTGTATTATTAACGACATTGTCGGCACCAAGGGTAAGAAAAATCATGTCCTACCAAATACATACAATGTCCAACAGCAAGCAGAGGATTTTAATTTACATTTCAAAACAAGTGGTGCCAAGCTTATCGATCAAATTTCGCTACAGAACTGTGTACCTGATACTCAAATAAGTGCTAACGCTATGTCCCTAGAGCCGACTACACCGTCAGAAATATCTAAAATTGTATTGTCTATGGACAATAAACAAAGCTGTGGTTATGATGGAATACCGATATCCCTTCTTAAAGCATCAATTGAATCAATAGGAGATCCACTGACGCATATTTTTAACAGCTCGTTTCAATCGGGAGTATATCCTGAAAAAATGAAACACTCCCTCATTACGCTGATATATAAGAAAGGGAATGTTAATGACCTAGACAACTATCGACCAATCAGCATTTTGAGTACCTTTTCCAAAATATTAGAAACGTTAATGGCAAAAAGATTAAACAATTTCTTAACATCCAACAACATTTTAAACATAACTCAACATGGCTTTACTAAGGGCAAAAATATAGATACCGCCTTATTTGAGTACATACAATCAATTCTGACTACGCTTGAGCAAAGGGCTATAGTATGTGGAGTACTTTTAGACCTGTCAAAAGCTTTTGACACTATTAACCAAAATCTTCTATTAAATAAACTCCGTAACTATGGTATCAAAGATACCGCATTTAATTGGTTTAAGACATACTTGCACGGTCGAATACAATCCGTTAAACTCAATCACAGTACATCTGCTATTACTTCAGACGCCCTATCTATAGATATGGGGGTCCCACAGGGTAGTATATTAGGTCCGCTATTGTTTAATGTGTTTCTTAATGATATGATGAACATAACTACCAATGACACGAAAATTGTATGTTATGCAGACGACACTAACCTTCTAATTTTTGGTCACACTTATGTCGATATAGTTAACAACGGAGACAGTATTATGCGCAGATTAACTGACTGGTTCCTAAGAAATAATTTAATATTAAATACTACCAAAACTCACACTATCATTTTTAAGACCAACCAATGTACACCAACTCCAGACTGTATATCATTAAATCATGTAACATATAATTATAGTTCAAATGTTCGTTTCTTAGGAGTCATACTTGACGAAACACTCAGCTTTAAAGACCATGTTAATAAACTTGTTTCTAAGTTAAGCAGTATCTGCTATGGCTTAAAAATATTAATGAAAAGCAGCAACAATGAAATAGTAAAAACATTCTACTATGCCAATTACTATTCTCACTTAAAGTATGGTATTATATTTTGGGGAGGGAGTACTCAATTAAATGCTGTTTTTATAACACAAAAGCGCGCAGTTAGGGTAATGCATAAACTAAAATATAGTGAAAGCTGCAGAACCATATTCAAAATCGCAGGTATATTAACAGTCCCCGCTATATATATCTACGAATGTATAAAATTCACGTATAAGCATAAGCACTTATTTGATCCGTTTATACTATATAGCTCGCATAACACACGCCATGGCACCAAATACCGATACCCCGCTCATAGACTGACAATGTTTGAACGCGGTCCGCTGTATAGTTGTATCAAGCTCTACAACCACCTACCTGTACACATAAAAAGTGCAAAAACATACTGTGAAATGAAACGTAAACTATTCCACTTTTTATGTCAACTAGAGCCATACAATGTCGATGACTTTCTTGCGTCGGCATTAAACAATATGTAAAGTTTGTTCTGACGTCTTTCCATGTTTGTACTGTGTAAATTATTTTATACTGTGTATATTTTGACTTGTACTTTATTCTCACTGGAAATAAATTGTATTATTATTATTATTAATATTAATGGCGCCTAATGGGTTAAGTATTATACATAACCTAAATTTTCGTAACAAAATATTGTTCCTTAAGCTCGTATTAGAAGACACTATTTTTTGCACAAGAAGATAGTGTACTACATTCTATCATGGTGTAATACACAAAATATGACCAAACGCAGTTTGGTTTAATGGAATAGGACATGTTCTATTTGGTACACCATGATAGAAAATAGTATACTATTTTCTTGTGCAAGAAAATAGTGTTTATTAAATAATGTTATAAACCTTAAATGTACAGGGTGGGCAAATTCTATGTTTTTATAGGGTATCTCGGTAACCAGAAGAGTTAGACAAAAATTGATATAAATGTCATTACCTCTTTTTTTGAGATACTAATAATGACGTAAACAGATCATAGTTAACTTGATTAGTTTTGAAGATATTAGGCGTTTTTCAATTGTTGGCTATTTTAAAATATGTTTTTATCTCAATAACTATAAGATATACAAGAAAACAGTTTAATAATTATTTATGTAGTTCTCACCGTAGAATGCAGTGGCGTATCTATTTTTTTTTCGGACTTATAATTTCCGAGTTATGATATGAAGTTGCATTTTTTTAAATGGAACACCCTATATATTTTTATGTCATCGAATGGCATATTAAATTAGCTTTACATTTTTTTACAATTTTTTTTTCTTTTATTGAAAAATTGTGTTTCTAGCTCTAAAGTTTATAGATAAATATTTGATAATACATACTATTATAATTACAGAGATGTTAGTATTATATTTTTTAAAATGAAGGGATCTGTTGACTCAGTAATTGATCGCAAAAGTCTTCAAAAATTATAAAATTAATATTTAAACTAACCAAGTTCTTAATAAAATCGTTTTTTTCTGCGTATTTTTACGAACATTTGTTAAATATGTAAGTTACCTGACGCCAACACAACAGAGTCCTTTCATCATAAACAATACTACTTATTATCTATTTATTCATTTATATATTATTCTGCTTATTTTGCATAATTGTTATCTTATGCTTATTTCGCTATTTTATCTTATTATATTATATTTTATTATTGTATCGTTAGTTATGAATTAGAGACCAAACCGTGAACACGGGTGTTAAGAAATAAATTCCTTTTTAAAAAATCGGTTTGTGTACGAGTAAAGTTAATTGGCGCAGTCGGTAGGATCCCGAAAAGTGAAGATTTCATTAATTTTTCCTTTTCTTTGGATTAATTCGGGAGTTTTCACGGTCGACATCGACCTTCAGAGCGGCCCTCCGAACATTGAGCAGCCCAGACAATTTCCGTCCTGAGAGACATCGTCCACTACGTTCACGAGATCTTCGAGCGAATATCGAAAGTATCCCATGGACATAATACTTTTACTGTAAGTTACACAAGTTGATTGATTTTTTAACGCGGATTGTTAAAATAGTGATTTATTTCTAAAAGACACAAATTCTGATTCATAGCTCATTTACCAACATATCTAAATCTTGTTCCTAATAAAAAAACAAAAAAAAATACCAAAATGGCCGTAGCTTTAAAACCCGAATATATGCAAATGATTCCTGAGTTCAGGGGAGAACCAGAACTTTTGCCTAGATTTATTGAAGTATGTGAAAGACTTTTAAATAGATTTTATAATGCTGAGGATAATAATGATTTTGTAAATGATTACTTAATGACTACCATAGTTTCAAGGGTTAAGGGTGAAGCTGCTATTAATATATCATCGAGTGCAGTTAATAATTGGAATTCTTTAAAATTACTAAATTCATACGGTGACAAACGAGACCACTATACATTAAATTACGAAATTTGCACATTAAGGCAGAATACGAACGAATCTGTGTTCGATTTTTATAATAAAATTCAATCTTTTTTAAATTTACAAGTTGCGTACATAACAAATTATATTGCTGACTTGCAAGAAAGACAGCACTTGCGAATATTTTTTAGGGCTAATGCTTTAAAAGTTTTATTGAGAGGATTAAAAGATCCCATTGGTTCACAAATGCGGGTCAAGAACCCTGCAGATTTAAACACAGCATTAAATATGCTTACTACTGACTTTCAAACGGAGGTCACTATTAACAATCCAGTAAACAAAGATAAAAATAAAATATTTGCACGACGTTCCATTCCATCTTATTTTGATAACTTTTATCAGTCACGTAATAATTATAACAATGGTCCACGCTATCCTTCCCGTTACAATAGTAACAAACAATTTAATAGTTCTTATCCGAATCGGAATAATGCATTCCAAAATAAAATTATAGTTCTTTTAATAGTAAAAATCCAAGAACATTTAATTATCATAATAATAATAATCATAATCCTTACGCACCGAGTACTTCAAATACTCCACAAAATTCTGCACCCAATTTACAAAATTCTACACCAATGTCCGTTACTACAGGACGAAACGCCATTATTCCATATAGGAACTAAATTTATAATATTGATGAAGAACAAGAAGATTTTTTAGGCAAAACCGCCTCGGAGGAAACTCTTTTGAATTAATGGGGATTACTAATAATTATAGTGAACTTCCCTTTATATTTGACCCCCAAAATAAAATTAAAATTCTAATTGACTCTGGAAGTTCGAGATCTTTTGTAAATCCGAAAATTGCTAGGAAATTATTTAAAGAAAATATTAAATATGAACCTTTCCAAGTGGCCAGCGCACATGGTACCACTTTTGGAAAAAATAGTACATTAATTCCTTTGACGCAATTATTAAAATCAAAATATGCTAATCTTAAATTTTATCTATTTGATTTTCACTCTAACTTCGATGCCCTGTTGGGAATGGATAATTTAAAAATTATACAAGCAACGATAAATATTGATAAAGAAATATTAACTACCCCTAAGTGTAAAATACCACTTAATTTTGGTAACGTTCGTGAAACCCCGGATACAGAGTGCATAGTAGTACCCGTGTAGGTCCGAACAAATAATTGAGGTAGATATAAATAATATAAGTAATGGCGATGTAATAATTCCGCATATAAAACTACATAATTTAGAAATTCCAGAATGCATAAGTCATGTTAGGAATAATAAAGCGATCTGTACAATAATAAATAAGGGTGAAAATGATGAAAATATTTATGTGAAAAAAACATTTATTGTAGACCCTATCAGCGAATATGATTGGGAATTACAAAATGGAAATAAAGAAAAATATAATGTTAATACATTAAACTGTGAAAAAATTAAATTTGATATATTAAAAATACGTACAGATCATATGAACTCAGAAGAAAAAAAATGTTATTACTAATTTAATTAAAGAATACGCAGATATATTCCATATGGAAAATAATAAACTTACGTTTACAAATAAAATAAAACATGCAATTAAAACGTCCGATGAACTTCCTGTATAAACTAAATCGTATCGTTATCCACACATTCACAAAATAGAGGTGGATAACCAAATTAAAAATATGCTTGATCAAAAAATAATTAGACCATCTTATAGTCCATGGTCTTCTCCAATTTGGGTGGTCCCCAAAAAATTGGATGCTTCCGGAAAACGTAAATGGCGCGTAGTTATTGATTACAGGAAATTAAATGAAGAAACAATAGGTGATAGATACCCTTTACCAAATAATGATTTATTAGACAAATTAGGACGATCACAATATTTTACTACATTAGATTTAGCCTCTGGCTTTCACCAAGTAGAAATTGAAGAAAATGATATACACAAAACAGCATTTAATACTGAAAATGGACATTACGAATTTTTGCGAATGCCATTTGGCCTAAAAAACGCCCCTGCTACATTTCAGAGGGTTATGGATAATATTTTAAGAGGAATACAAAACGAAAAATGTCTTGTGTATATGGATGATATTATTATATTTAGCACCAGCTTACAGGAGCACGTAAATCGATTAAGAGAAGTTTTTAACCGTCTTAGGGACTCAAATTTAAAAATACAACTGGACAAATTTGAATTTTTACTTAAAGAAGTAGCTTATTTAGGACATATAGTTACCCCTCAAGGTGTCAAACCAAACCCAGAAAAAATTAAAGCTATTCAAAATTTTACTATTCCAAAAAATTTTAAACAAATTAAAGGATTTCTAGGATTACTTGGTTATTATTATATAAAAGACTTTGCTAGATTGACTAAACCTTTAACAAAAAGATTAAAAAAAGATGCAATTTTTAATATAAATGATTCTGATTATCAAAATTGCTTTAATCTATGTAAAAATGTTTTAACAAATGAACCCTTGCTTCAGTATCCAGATTTTAGTAAATCATTTATTTTAACCACAGACGCTAGTAATTTTGCAATAGGCACTGTGTTATCTCAAGGAAAAATAGGAAACGATTTACCAATAGCTTACGCGAGTAGAACTTTAAACAACTCTGAAACAAATTATTCAACTATAGAAAAAGAGCTTCTTGCAATAGTATGGGCAGTTAAGTATTTTCGACCATATTTATACGGTCGAACATTTCAAATAGTTTGTGATCATAAACCACTCCAGTGGCTCATGAATATAAAAGAGTCTAATTCAAAATTAGTACGTTGGAAATTAAAACTCTCAGAATATGATTACACGATAGTATATAAAAAGGGAGCATTAAACAAAAATGCTGATTTTCTCTCCAGAATAGACATTAATGTAAATGATGATAATGCTAAAGTAGAATTGACGAATGTAGGAGACGAAATTAAATCAATAATAGCACAAATGGGAGATTCACAGATAGATTTAAATGAAGATGAATTAAATGAAATTCTTAATGATAATAATAATGATACAGCGCACACAAATATTGAAAACCCTGTTCTTGATATCCCTATTTTAGAAAAAGCTGTAAATTATGGAAATAATCAAATTATAATCTCTGAAGTAAATTATGCCCCTTCGCCACCAGTAATTAGGTTATTATTTAACAATAAAAAACAACGTATAAACGTTCAATTTTCAAAATCAGATTTTGACAATAATGTCATTGAATTCATAAAGGAATATACAATTCCCAATATTAAATATCACTTATACTTTGAAAGCCCAATTTATGAGAAATTTTCTGTAATAATGCAAAAATACTTTAAAAATTGTGCAAGTAATTTTATTAAATGTACGGAATTACTTTGTGACGTAGAAAGTCATGAAGAAATAGATAATACAATACGAGCGTATCACGAAGGAAAGTGTAACCATCGTGGTATCGACGAAACTGAGGCACAAATTAAAAGACGATTTTATTGGCCCGATCAAAGGCGAACAATTCAAAATTTTATTAATCAATGTGAAATCTGTCTTGTCAGTAAATATGATAGGAAGCCGTTAAACTTAAAATTTAATATTACTCCAACCGCAATGAAACCCTTTGAAATAGTGCACATTGACACTATCGCTTTAGAAAAAGTTAAATTTCTTACTGTAATAGATTCATTCTCAAAATACACACAGCTTTATAAATTAAATTCACAACAAGCAACAGAGATTGCTAATAAATTAATCAGATTTTTTACACATCATGGGATACCCGAACAAATTATTTCGGATAACCACTTGGAATTCAAAAATACAGTAATTAAAGAATTACTTGAACTACATGGAGTAAAATTACATTTCATTAGCTCTCAACACCCTGAGTCCAATGGAATTGTTGAGAGAGTCCACTCTACTATTATTGAGCACGTACGCTTATTAAATAATCAAAATTCCTCAAAAGGAGACCCTATCGAATACAAGATAAATTATGCACTCCTTGCATATAATGATTCAATTCATTCTGCGACAAAATTTAAACCATTAGAAATAATCTCTGGTCATTTAGCCACCAGTGACCCATTTAATATTGACATTGAAAATAGATTAGTAAATAATTATATTGTTAATCATAGAGAGAAAATGAAATTATTCTATCAAAAAATTAATGAACGTCTTACGACGGATAAATCCAAAATTATTACAAAACATAACGAAACTCGTGAAGAGTTGCCTAAATTTCTTTCAATTAGAGTATTTGTCAAAAACAGACAAAAATAAGCAAAAACAAAAAATAAATATAAACAGGAAAATCTTACAGAAATAAACCCTGAATTGAAAACAGCTAAAATTAAAGTTAAACATCACAATGTTGTAGAAAAAATTCATATTTCAAATATTAAAAGACCTCGAGTAAAAACCTATAATAGTCCAAGCTATACAGACTTCATAAAGTATATGTCAAGTAATAAAAAACTATTAAATAATAATGTACAAGAAAATAACGAAAGTTTATTTTGCGCCTCTGCTAATTATTCTCTAGCCCACTGTGTAAGTGCAGATTTGCATATGAGTGCAGGAATTGCCCTATGTTTCAAAACGAAATTTGGACAAATTGAAACTTTAAAAAATCAAAACCCAAAAACAAATTCAATATGTTATCTAAAAGATCGTAACCGATATATTCATTATTTAGTAACAAAATCTAAATATTATGAAAAACCAACATATCAAGATTTTTATAACACTATAATTAATTCTGCATACAAAATAAAATTACAAATTTAGCTGTACCAAAACTAGGATGTGGTCTAGATAAGCTTGACTATAATCAAATAAAATTAATGTTACAATACATTTTCAATGATACAAAAATTAAAGTACACGTTTATTTAAATAAAACTATAGACGAAGATTCTCTTGCAGGTCCGTCATCGTCTTGCAAGGTGCAGAGATAAGAAATGTTACGAAAAATTTAGGAATAATTCCTACGAATTTAGGACCTTCCAAACTTCAGAAAACGGAACACACATTTGTTCACTATTATGACTTAATGCCTATATATACAGAATTTGAAAATTTAAATACTCAATATTCTTTTTTGATTTTAACAATCCAAAATATATCAACGTTTACAAAAATATTTGATAATTATAATAAAACAATTAAATTTACTCAAAATAAAATCTCTAATAAAATCTTTGATATTAAACTTCAATCAAGTAAGAAAAATAGAAGTAAAAGAGGTCTGATCGATGGACTCGCAACGATAGTAAAAACCGTTACCGGAAATTTAGATGCAAAAAGAATTGACCAAATATTAAATCACTTAGAATTAAATCAAAAAACTATATACAGTCAATTACAAATGCGATATAGTATAAATCAAATACTTATCGGAAAATTTAATGAAACTCTACGAGATATTGAACATAATGAATTAATGTTAAAATCAAAAATTCTAAAATTAAATGCTCTTCTTAATAATGAAGTAGAACATGGTAATATTTTATTTGCCAAAGATTTATTTAATCAACTTATTATTTTATATAATGTAATTTTAAATATCTTAGAGGATATTGAAAATCCCCTTTTGTTTTGCAAATTAGGATTGTTACACCCTAGCATTATAAGGCCAACTGAATTATATAAAGAAATTGAAAAAATATCAATATATTATAACGAGCAACTCCCTTTTGAACGTAAGGCTGAAAATATATTCGATTTTGAAATGGTCATGATAGTAAATTGTAAACTAGAAAATACAAAAATTAACTATTTCCTCTCTATCCCAATCAATTACGAAAATGATTTTGAACTTTTCCACTTAAACCCTATTCCTATTAAGTTGGAATCAGACTTTGTGATTATTGTACCCGATATTAAATATTTACTCAAATCAAAAGTTGAGAACAAAATTTGGCCTCCAAGCCGCTTGTGTAACAAAGGTAATAAGTATTATCAATGTCCGGATTCTCTGCTCATGAATCACCATGCCGAATGCGAGAAAACAATTCTGCTACATGAAGACAACCGAAATTGCCAGTTCACCAAGTTAAACATCAATTCAAATCACCTGGAAATTATACCTGACATAAATCAGTACTTGGCAGTATTTCCAAACCAAGAAGACATCAAAGTCGAATGCCAGAAGGAAACACACACCACATCTTTAATTGGCATCCATTTAATTAAGGAAAATGGATGTAAAATCAAGTTCCGAAATCACCAAATTAGATTTCTGGAATCTACTGTTGGAATCCCTATTATTATCGACAACCCACAAATTAAATTCGAAAAATCACAATATAACCGGATGAGCATCAACCTGAAAAAATTAAATCTACAAGAAGTACCAATTCTTCAACAATTGCCTTCTCTGGATCAGCGACCCAATATCCTGATGCCAAGTATTTGGACTACAACCCTGTACATTGCCGTCTTCATCATCGCCGGATATTTCATCACCAGATGGATAAGAAAAAGAAAAAATCAAGGACATCATCAAGATGACACCAGGATCCACTTTCAACTTCCTGGCGATGCCAGAATCTAAGGGGGGAGGAGTTACCTGACGCCAACACAACAGACTCCTTTCATCATAAACAATACGACTATCTATTTATTCATTTATATATTATTCTGCTTATTTTGCATAATTGTTATCTTATGCTTATTTCGCTATTTTATCTTATTATATTATATTTTATCGCCAATCGGCACTAAATACATCTATTATTATCGCCATTTGCGGCACTAAACCGTCCCATTATTTTACTACTTTCAACAAGTAACATTATGGGACAATACTAACAAAATCTAAGGAGGTCGAATCCTGTCAGTTTAGTTGTCAAAAAAAAACATGAGTAGTGAAGAGTTTGAAATACCATGTACTCCACCAGAAATACGCGAAAGAGCGATAGAAACAACGCTCGAAATTCTTCCAAGTAAGTCTAGACATATTTATAATCGTCAACACGATTTATTCACAAGTTGGTGTGACAGAAATAACATTAAAAAAATTAGCGAAAACGTTCTCTTGACATATTTTTCTGAAAAATCCAAGGAATATAAAGCAGCAACATTATGGTCATATTATTCTATGTTAAAAGCATCTCTTTCGGTAAAAAACGACGTTGATATAAGCCAATATAAGAAACTTACGGCGTTTTTAAAACAGAAATCAAAAAATTATACGGCAAAAAAATCGAAAGTTCTCACACAAGAAGAAATAATACAGTTTCTATTGAATGCACCAAATGAAATATATTTAATGATGAAGGTAAGATAGTAATCAATTATCGAAGCATATTTGTTATTAATGTAGATATTATTTTAGATTTGTGTTATTTTTGGCGTTGCTGGAGCCTGCCGTAATAATGAATTAGTAAATCTTAAAGTTGATGATATAGAAGACAAGGATACTGTATTGATTGTGCATATAAGACACACGAAAACTAATAAACCAAGAGTATTTGTCGTAACATCAGAGTTCGAAGGACACGTTAAACCGATTGAGTTATATAAAAAATATGCCAAACTTCGTCCCGCACAGACCAAACATGATAGATTTTTTATTACATATAGAAAAAGTAAATGCACAGTGCAGCCTGTGGGTATCCACACTTTTGGAAACATACCATGTAAAATTGCGAACTATTTAAATTTGCCAAATCCGTCAGAATATACTGGTCATTGTTTTCGGAGGTCGTCTGCTACTTTGTTTGCTAATGCAGGGGGCAGCAAAGAAAATTTGAAACGTCATGGAGGGTGGAAGAGTGATACCGTTGCTGAGTCCTATGTTGAGGAATCAATATTGAACAAAACGAAGATTGCAAAAACGATTTTGGGTAGTGATCAAATTGCGCACCGTTTTGATATCAATGACAACACTGCCACAACTTTACATCAAAATGAAAATATTCATTTTCCACAAAATTTTTCCGTTGATGGGTCAACATCAGGAATAAATTTAAATAATGCCACAGGATGCACCATCAATTTCCACATATACAACAAATAGAGTGGTTTAATATCTTGATTAATTCGTAGTGTTTGTTTAAATAATAATACATATTTTCTATTTTTTTTTTAATTTAAATAAAAAATCCTATACTTTTTCATTTATTTTTAAGATTGGCGATAAAATTTTGTATGCACCACGTCAGTAAAATATCTTTATCGAACTCGTCTTTATTCACCTCGCTCGCTCCGCTCGCTCGTCTCATAACCTCAGACTCGTTCGATAAAGTCTTATTTTACTGACTTGGTACATAAATAATTATTATTATTGTATCGTTAGTTATGAATTAGAGATCAAACCGTCAACACGGGTGTTAAGAAATAAATTCCTTTTTAAAAAATCGGTTTGTGTACGAGTAAAGTTAATTTGTATATCAATGTAAAGCTAATTTAAAATGCTATTTAATAACGTACAAACATACAGAGTGTTCCATTTAAAAATAATGCAACTCTGTGTCTTAACTCTAAAATTAAAAGTTAAAATATAAAAATGAGTACGCCACTGAATTCTACGTTGAAAACTGCACAAATAACTATTTAACTATTTATTTGTATATCTTATAGTTATTGAGAAAAAGACGTATTTTAAAATAGCCAACAATTGAAAAACGCCCGATTACTCCCAAACTAATCAAGCTAGCCATGATCTGTTAATGACATTGTTAATTTCTCTGAAAAAGTGGTCATGACATGTATGTCAAAGTTTGTCTAACTATTCGGGTTACTGAGATACTCTATAAAAACATCGAATTTAGGTCACCCTGTACATACTTGTACATCAGTATATTTTCAACTTCATTTGAAATAAATGTTTTATACGCGTGGCGCATGAAGTAAAATTTCGAGTTTAGAAAAGCCTTAAAATTTGGATTGGTCGCGTAGCGCTTTTCTAAACTCGAAATTTTGCTTCATGCGCCACGCGTATGAAACACTGAAATATCGTGAAGTTCAAAATATACTTCTTAAGCAGTACTCTACAGGAGCAATCTGGTACTGGTATGACCGCGCAAAAGAACCGAATAAGAAATTGTGAATAATTTGATTTTACACGATTTACAACTGTAATTAGAAAAATATTTCAGTATTATGTTTAAATGTTAATAAGGGGTTTGGTGCACAAATACTTAGCAGGAGTGATGAAGGAAGTTGGCGTAAATAAAGAAACAAAAAAATCGACACTGCTTTGGGAGATCTACGAAGGAAAATAACGCTGCTAAATTTTTAAGATGACAAATTTGTCTATGAATTCCTTTGCACTTTTGCATTTTTATATTGTGTGTTATTGAAGTCAACGACAGAATAATAAGATAACGAATAAAAATCGTTATCGACTAATTAAACAAAACAATGTCTCATTTGCGCTAATGCCTCTAGAGCGAGAGTTTACAGACAAATTTTATATTATTTATTCATTTAGTAAGTCCGGCCAATTATTTACGCATTAAGGCGTTCTCCTGCTCTTTCTCTGTCGCTTCAAGTTTTTCCCCATTGTTTTCTGGTCCGCACATTCTCGTTCCCATTTCCATTCTTTGGTGCGTGAAGACGGTCTCACGGGGGGGCGGCGAGCAGGTGGGGGAGGTTTTTTTAGAAAAAGATCCGAGGGATGACAAAAAGAACAATGCCGGAAAAAATAACATGGAAATGCACGAGAAGAGAATCTGCGGACTAAATGGCTTATTGTGTTTACAAGGCCTTTTGTGCTCACGGAATTATTTGTATGGGGGAGGTCGATGGGGATTTAGATGCTTCAATTGTAAGAGAGTATTCAAAGAAGGACTAGGGTTATTTTTTTAAAAGAAATTATACACGTTTTATAAAGAAAAAAACCGACTAGTTTAAATTTAAGTTAGTTAAGTGGAATATTTGACTTGTTTTTATTTTTTAATTTCTTTGAAGTTAGTTCTTGTTTGTGTATGCAAATAAGAAAATATACAAACCCACTCACATTATAAACGCATAAACAGTTTGTCCTATATTTCAAGTTGGCAGTGGCACGCATTTATTCGTTCACGTTTCCGTTTCAAAGGTTGCAATTATTTTCCCAGTGAAGTTCATCTAATGCCATCTAATCTCGACACTTCATCCTGTAATTTATTCAAAAGAAAACGACTGCCAGTTTTCATATGAAAGTTATTAATTATTGTATATGTCACCAAATGATAAAAAATGTATGTCAAATCTTAAACAGTTAAAAAACAATTTCACACAAAAACCCCTTTGTAGTCTTATAACTTAAATACAGGGCCGTTATTTTTTGTGTTCTGGTTATCGTTTCGGTTCAATTAATAAAATATATATCGGTTCGGTTCCGGTTTTCCTACCGGAAAAAATAACGTTCTTTTTGCGGTTTTCGGTTCAACTCCAAGTGATTGCTTTAATTTTTGAAAAGTTTTTATTTCATATTTAAAAAAGTATTGATGTGTCCATCATAGCACTGTCCTCGTTATAGATATGATGGTTTAAATATTAAGAATATGTAAAAGTGTCTCAAACTAAATTGATTCTACTTTTATTATTATTACATTTACAAAATATTCACAAAATAAATATTTTCCGTATTTTTTCGCTATATCTTAGTAAATATCGACCACACCTCAGCAGTATATATTTTCAACTTTACCTTAAATCAGTGGTTTATACGCTTGGCGCATGAAGTAAAATTTCGAGTTTAGAAAAGCCCCGTGAAAATTTGTCGAGGGTCGCGCAGCGACCCTCGACAAATTTTCTACGCGGGGCTTTTCTAAACTCGAAATTTTACTTCATGCTTAGTCTGGGAGTGGAAAACACTCGCTGGAAACTTGAAATTTAACGCTTTTTAAAAAAGCAATGAATGTCTGCAATTTTATAGCGTAATAACTTGAACATCAAATTTTCTACGCGGGGCTTTTCTAAACTCGAAATTTTACTTCATGCTTAGTCTGGGAGTGGAACACACTCGCTGGAAACTTGAAATTTAACGCTTTTAAAAAAAGCAATGAATGTCTGCAATTTTATAGCGTAATAACTTGAACATCAATCGTGAGTCAATTTTTATAAATTTGAATGATATTGAAATTTCAAGTGATAGTTAAAACTATCTATTTTTCTGTAATTATTTTTTGTAATTATTTTCTGTAATTATTTTCTGTAATTATTTTCTGTAATTATTTTCTGTAACTATCTTTACTTAAGGCATAGACAAGCGAGCAGCAATCTAATATAAGAGTACTGTGAATACTGAGGCTCATAAATAGGAAACGAATCAGACGGGTTTTATTTTCTATTAGTCAGCATATTTCTATTATAAACACGCGCTTCTACTTAATTACGCGACATAAACGTTTGTAATATTTATTAAAGTGAGACAAATTTTACCGGTATACTGTAAAGTTCATTTTAAATCAGTGTTTTATACGCGTGGCGCATAAAGTAAAATTTCGAGTTTAGAAAAGCCCCGTGAAAATTTGTCTCGGGTCGCTGCGCGACCCTCGACAAATTTTCTACGCGGGACTTTTCTAAACTCGAAATTTTACTTCATGCTTAGTCTGGGAGTGGAAAACACTCGCTGGAAACTTGAAATTTAACGCTTTTTAAAAAAGCAATGAATGTCTGCAATTTTATAGCGTAATAACTTGAACATTAATCGTGAGTCAATTTTTATAAATTTGATAGCTATTGAAATTTCAAGTGATAGTTACAACTATCTTTCTTTCTGTAATTATTTTCTGTAATTATTTTCTGTGACTATCTATACTTAAGGCATAGACAAGCGAGCAGCAATCTAATATAAGAGTACTGAGAATACTGAGGCTCATAAATAGGAAACGAATCAGACGGGTTTTATTTTCTTTTAGTCAGCACATTTCTATTATGAACACGCGCTTCTACTTAATTACGCGACATAAACGATTGTAATATTTATTAAAGTGAGATCATATTTTACCGGCTTACTGTAAAGTTCACTTTAAATCAGTGTCTTATACGCGTGGCGCATAAAGTAAAATTTCGAGTTTAGAAAAGCCCCGTGAAAATTTGTCTCGGGTCGCTGCGCGACCCTCGACAAATTTTCTACGCGGGGCTTTTCTAAACTCGAAATTTTACTTCATGCTTAGTCTGGGAATGGACGACACTCAGTAGTTTAAAATATGTCACAACTATCAAAATGTGTGTCGCAAGTGATCAATTAAATCGCCAAACATGATCCAGAAATACGCAGCCACGTGGAAGCCGTAAAACGTTTAGGAAGAAAGATATACTTTTCAAACTACATTCAAAATGAAGTAATAACTTGCGGGTGAAGTAAGAAATTTCATTTTCAGTAAAATCCATATTTCACAATTTGTGTCATCTGTTCTTTGTTGGCTGTATCAGGTATACAATCGAATGAAATGGAATAATGTTACCATTTCATTCGAATGTATACCTCCCACTGAACACGGAAACATTTTTAACGTTGCACGAATATTGAACATGATACTAAAATAAAACATTGTATTAAAAATATTACAACAAAGTTTTAGCAACGTTACAAACATTGTATAAATGTTTTCCGCGCAATGTTTCATTCATTTAAAGACATTACCTAAATGTTGAAAATGATACTCATATTCAACGTTGTTTTCTAACGTTTCAAAAATATTGTGACAAAGTAACACAACGTTGTATAACCATTACAATTTGACGTTTATGCAACATTGTACTGTAAACATTGGATAAATATTGAAAATGGTAACATTGCATTTTTAACATTGTATAATTGTTGAAACTGTTGCTGTAATGCAGCATTATTTCATGGACATTAAACATACAGGGAGTTTTTCTTTTAAGTATACATATCCCAATTAGATGCTGTAAATCTTCAGATATTCGTTGTTTTTTCAAAAGAGTTCAATTTAAAGCTTTAAACGAGTGTGTTCCACTCCCTGATTAAGCATGAAGTAAAATTTCGAGTTTAGAAAAGCCCCGCGTAGAAAATTTGTCGAGGGTCGCGCAGCGACCCGAGACAAATTTTCACGGGGCTTTTCTAAACTCGAAATTTTACTTCATGCTTAGTCTGGGAGTGGAAAACACTCGCTGGAAACTTGAAATTTAACGCTTTTTAAAACAGCAATGAATGTCTGCTTTTTGTTATAGCGTAATAACTTGAACATCAAACGTGAGTCAATTTTTATAAATTTGAATGATATTGAAATTTCAAGTGATAGTTAAAACTATCCTTTTTTCTGTAATTATTTTCTGTAATTATTTTCTGTAATTATTTTCTGTAACTATTTCTACTTAAGGCATAGACAAGCGAGCAGCAATCTAATATAAGAGTACTGAGAATACTGAGGCTCATAAATAGGAAACGAATCAGACGGGTTTCATTTTCTATTAGTCAGCATATTTCTATTATAAACACGCGCTTCTACTTAATTACGCGACATAAACGTTTGTAATATTTATTAAAGTGAGATCAAATTTTACCGGTTTACTGTAAAGTTCACTTTAAATCAGTGTTTTATACGCGTGGCGCATAAAGTAAAATTTCGAGTTTAGAAGAGCCCCGTGAAAATTTGTCTCGGGTCGCTGCGCGACCCTCGACAAATTTTCTACGCGGGGCTTTTCTAAACTCGAAATTTTACTTCATGCTTAGTCTGGGAGTGGAAAACACTCGCTGGAAACTTGAAATTTAACGCTCTTTAAAAAAGCAATGAATGTCTGCAATTTTATAGCGTAATAACTTGAACATCAAACGTGAGTCAATTTTTATAAATTTGAATGATATTGAAATTTCAAGTGATAGGTAAAACTATCTTTTTTTCTGTAATTATTTTCTGTAATTATCTTTACCTAAGGCATAGACAAAGCGAGCAGCAATCTAATATAAGAATACTGAGAATACTGAGGCTCATAAATAGAAAACGAATCAGACGGGTTTTATTTCCTATTAGTCAGCATATTTCTATTATACACACGCGCTTCTACTTAATTACGCGACATAAACGTTTGTAATATTTATTAAAGTGAGATCAAATTTTACCGGTATACTGTAAAGTTCACTTTAAATCAGTGTTTTATACGCGTGGCGCATAAAGTAAAATTTCGAGTTTAGAAAAGCCCCGTGAAAATTTGTCTCGGGTCGCTGCGCGACCCTCGACAAATTTTCTACGCGGGGCTTTTCTAAACTCGAAATTTTACTTCATGCTTAGTCTGGGAATGGACGACGCTCATTAGTATAAAATATGTTACAACTATCAAAATGTGTGTCGCAAGTGATCAATTAAATCGCCAAACATGATCCAGAAATACGCAGCCACGTGGAAGCCGTAAAACGTTTAGGAAGAAAGATATACTTTTCAAACTACATTCAAAATGAAGTAATAACTTGCGGGTGAAGTAAGAAATTTCATTTTCAGTAAAATCCATATTTCACAATTTGTGTCATCTGCTCTTTGTGGGCTGTATCAGGTATACAATCGAATGAAATAGAATAATGTTACCATTTCATTCGATTGTATACCTCCCACTGAACACGGAAACATTTTTAACGTTGCACGAATATTGAACATGATACTAAAATAAAACATTGCATTAAAAATATTACAACAAAGTTTTAGCAACGTTACAAACATTGTATAAATGTTTTCCGCGCAATATTTCATTCATTTAAAGATATTACCTAAATGTTGAAAATGATACTCATATTCAACGTTGTTTTCTAACGTTTCAAAAATATTCTGGCAAAGTAACACAACGTTGTATAATCATTACAATTTGACTTTTATGCAACATTGTACTGTACACATTGGATAAATATTGAAAATGGTAACATTGCATTTTTAACATTGTATAATTGTTGAAACTGTTGCTGTAGTGCATCATTATTTCATGGACATGAAACATACAGGGAGATTTTCTTTTAAGTATACATATCCCAATAAGATGCTGTAAATCTTCAGATATTCGTTGTTTTTTTCAAAAGAGTTCAATTTTATGCTCTAAACGAGTGTTTTCCATTCCCAGATTAAGCATGAAGTAAAATTTCGAGTTTAGAAAAGCCCCGCGTAGAAAATTTGTCGAGGGTCGCGCAGCGACCCGAGACAAATTTTCACGGGGATTTTCTAAACTCGAAATTTTACTTCATGCGCCACGCGTATAAAACGCTAATTAAAAGTTCAAAGCTGATCAGGTATGGACATTTGTAATTCACAGCGTTATTAAATAAATCTTTAACAAACTTGATGTAGAACGATACTAGCCTCATAAATTTCCTTCAATATTTATTAAACGTTTGGGCTATCTTCGTAATTTACCCTCAAACTTGAGTCAAAACGAGGCTAGCCTCATAAATTACTTTTAATACCTATTAAACGTGTGGGCTAGCCTCGTAACTTACCCTTAAACTTGAGACAGAACAAGGCTAGCTTCATAAATTACCTTCAACTTTTATTAAACGCGTGGGCTAGCCTCGTAAATTACACTTAATCGTTGATAAACTTGATGCAGAACGGGGCACGCCTCTTAAATAACCCTCAATATTTATTAAACAAGTGGGCTAACCTCGATCTTTAATAAACTTAAGGTGGAAGGAGGCTAGCCTTATAAATTACCCCTAATATTTATTAAACACGTACACTTTTCTTGTTTATGTTTGTGAAAATATTAAATTTTTGATTGAAATTTACTTTTAACGAGTGTCTTCCACTCCCAGACTAAGCATGAAGTAAAATTTCGAGTTTAGAAAAGCCCCGCGTAGAAAATTTGTCGAGGGTCGCCCAGCGACCCGAGACAAATTTTCACGGGGCTTTTCTAAACTCGAAATTTTACTTCGTGCGCCGCGCGTATAAAATGCTAATTGACAGTAAAGTTCAAAGCATACTGATCAGGTATGGACTGTTGTAATTTATAGCGTTATTAAATAAATCTTTAATAAACTTGATGCAGAACGATACTAGCCTCATAAATTACATTCAATATTTATTAAACGTTCGGGCTATCCTCGTAATTTACCCTCAAACTTGAGGCAAAACGAGGCTAGCCTCATAAATTACTTCTAATATCTATTAAACGTGTGGGCTAGCCTCGTAATTAACCCTCAAACTTGAGCCAGAACGAGGCTAGCCTCATAAATTACCTTCAACTTTTATTAAACGCGTGGGCTAGCCTCGTAAATTACACTTAATCTTTAATAAACTTGATGCAGAACGGGGCACGCCTTTTAAATAACCCCAAATCTTTATTAAACAAGTGGGCTAACCTCGATCTTTAATAAACTTGAGGTGGAAGGAGGCTAGCCCTATAAATTATCCCTAATATTTATTAAACACGTACACTGTTCTTGTTTATGTTTGTAAAAATGTTATATTTTTAGTTGAAATTTACTTCTAACGAGTGCCTTCCACTCCAAGACTAAGCATAAAGTAAAATTTCGAGTTTAGAAAAGCCCCGCGTAGAAAATTTGTCGAGGGTCGCGCACCGGCCCAAGACAAATTTTCACGGGGCTTTTCTAAACTCGAAATTTTACTTCGTGCGCCCCGCGTATAAAACGCTAATTGACAGTAAAGTTCAAACCATACTGATCAGGTATGGACGTTTGTAATTTATAGCGTTATTAAATAAATCTTTAATAAACTTGATGCCTCATAAATTACCTTCAATATTTATTAAACGTTTGGGCTATCCTCGTAATTTACCCTCAAACTTGAGGCAAGACGAGGCTAGCCTCATAAATTACTTTTAATATCTATTAAACGTGTGGGCTAGCCTCGTAATTAACCCTCAAACTTGAGCAAGAACGAGGCTAGCCTCATAAATTACCTTTTAACTTTTATTAAACGCGTGGGCTAGCCTCGTAAATTACACTTAATCGTTGATAAACTTGATGCAGAACGGGGCACGCCTCTTAAATAACCCCCAATCTTTATTAAACAAGTGGGCTAACCTCGATCTTTAATAAACTTGAGGTGGAAGGAGGCTAGCCTTATAAATTACCCCTAATATTTATTAAACACGTACGCTGTTCTTGTTTATGTTTGTAAAAATGTTATATTTTTAGTTGAAATTTACTTCTAACGAGTGCCTTCCACTCCAAGACTAAGCATGAAGTAAAATTTCGAGTTAAGAAAAGCCCAGCGTAGAAAATTTGCGCAACGACCCTAGAAAAATTTTCACGGGGCTTTTCTAAACTCGAAATTTTACTTTATGCGCCACGCGTATAAAACGCTAATTTAAAGTAAAGTTCAAAGCATACTGATCAGGTATGCATATTTGTAATTTATAGCGTTATTAGATAAATCATTAATAAACTTGATGCAGACCGATACCAGCCTCATAAATTACCTTCAATATTTATTAAACGTTTGGGTTATCCTCGTAATTTACCCTCAAACTTGAGGAAAAATGAGGCTGGCTTCATAAATTACTTTAAATACCTATTAAACGTGTGGGCTAGCCTCGTAATTTACCCGCAAACTTGAGACAGAATGAGGCTAGCCTCATAAATTACCTTTAACTTTTATTAAACGCGTGGGCTAGCCTCGTAAATTAAACTTGATGCAGAACGAGGCACGCCTCCTAAATAACCCTCAATCTTTATTAAACAAGTGGGCTAACCTCAATCTTTAATAAACTTGAGATGGAAGAAGGCTAGCCTTATAAATTACCCCTAATATTTATTAAACAAGTACACTGTTCTTGTTTATGTTTGTGAAAATGTTATATTTTTAATTGAAATTTACTTCTAATGAGTGTCTTTCACTCCCAGACTAAGCATGAAGTAAAATTTCGAGTTTAGAAAAGCCCCGCGTAGAAAATTTGTCGAGGGTCGCGCAGCGACCCGAGACAAATTTTCACGGGGCTTTTCTAAACTCGAAATTTTACTTCATGCGCCACGCGTATAATATGGTGGTTTCAATTGAAGTTTACTTGTTAACAATACTTTATTGTTTTCAGAGTTTAAGGGTACTAGGCACTTAGGTATTGGGGTACTGCTCTCCTAGACTATACATTACTTTTTGTAAGACAGTTTTCTTCTTGTTTTCTTGTTACCAATACATATTAGTATTTTTGACCCCAATACATATTAGTATTTCTTGACCTCAATACATATTAGTATTTTTTTACCCATTTAAACCCAGAAATGAATTTTGCATTAAGATTACAAGTGAAACATTCCCATAACGTTTACTTAATTGCTGCACATCGGGTTCTATACAATACAGATTCCATGCATTCATCATATGTAACTTAACATACATACATTCGTATGTTGGGTTGCATAAAAATTAAGAGTAATCGCTCGTGTTGTATAGACGTTGCTTTATCAACGGTGCAGCAACATATTTTTTGAACGTTAGCATGCAACGTTCCTGCAGGCGGATATTCAGCGTTTATACAACGTTTTTCAACATTCATGCAACTTAAAACACAACGTTTCGTGTTGCGCGGTAACATTGATGCAACGTGTCATGCTACGTTTCTTTGCTCAGTGGGCTGATACAGCCCACAAAATGCAGATGACACAAATTGTGAAATATGTTAAGATTCAAGAGGGAATTTGTTTTATCGAGTAATAATTTATAGATGTTATTGAATTGAAACAAAAAATAGGTGTGGGATTGGCTCAAAAAATTTTAGACAAAATGCACACAGACAATCTTGAAATTAAGAACTGTAAGTAAGTAAGTAAGTAAATTTATTGATCCTAAATTTGTGTACAGAAATATAGTTAGGATATGTCATAGAAAAGTTGATAAAAGCACAATATAATATAAAAAAGTTTACAGATATTCACTAAATAGTGACACAATAAAAAAACATAAAATATTAACACAAACATACACATACATATAGTGTAAAATATTTATATTTCTTTCCGTCCATAGCTTGTGGTGATGTTTTTAAGATATTACAGTGTTAAAGAAATCATCAATACAATATAATTCAGCCGATACTAAAACTTTCAGAATTTTATACTTGAATTTTTTCCTCGAGAGGTCTTTAAGAGCATAGGGCACATGGTTGTAGAATTTAACAGCTTGAATTAAGAAGCTTTTATGTGTTTTGCTTAGTCGATGTATAGGCATATGTATATCAGCCTTTTTTCTGGTATTGTAATTATGCAGGTCTTTATTACAGTGATGTGATGGTAGAGCGTAGTGCTACGATAATGGTTTGAATATGGATGGGAAATACATAGGAGTGCAATCTAGAATTCTACAAGTAAACGAATCTGTTAATAAAGTATAGCTAACGTTTATTTTAATCGCTTTTTGAACTCAGTAAATCACATGATTATCACTAAAAACCTACAACCAACACCAGAATGTAGCCACGTACGCCTGAGTCACAAACAATTTGTCTGAATCCGAAAGTTAAAAACACCAGATTTGGTGTCAAAATCACTGATTTGGCAACCCTGGTTTTGGCGACTTAACAGTGGCGCCCCCTGACAGTGGCGCGCCCTGACAGTGGCGTCCTTTGACAGTGGCGCCCTTTGACAGTGGCGCGCCTTGACAGTGGAGCCCCTTAACAGTGGCGTCCACTGAAACATACTTATACTGGAACGCGCATTGCCGGTCTCTAACATAGGAACGAAGCGAGCCGAGAGAGATAGTGCGCAAGGGTCATTCCTGTCCATTTCCTGTCGTTCGCATGTGCTGCGCGAGGGAGCAAACATCGCTAAAATGTGTCAGATCTCCTAACCTAAATGTCATTTATTTATTTATCTAATATAATGGTGAAAAACTGTTGTGTAGTTACTCTCCAGATCAAAATACTCCGATTTTTGAATAGTTTTAAATTGAGCCGGGTGTAGACAAGTGTGGGACACACAAATGTTAGGATAAAGTTCTTTCGGAGACTTACCATTTAGCCGCAAATCGTATTTTAAGTTCCGATTTTGAGGTTATATACGTTGATATTTTCGGCTAAATAAGCATATTACAGGTATAAATTGTACACATAATAAAATTATATCCAAAATTATGATGTAATTAATCCACATTGTAGTATTATCTTCATTTATATAGCCAGAATCACAATATTAATTTCACACTAAATCTGACGTCTACTGACGTTTATTTAAACTAATGGATACATAACTCTAGATTGATTATTATTCATGTTTAGATTATCAGTATTTTAGCTTTTGGTATAAAAAAATAGATGGCGCAAAGTGTATTAAAATTTAAAAAAAGATCCGCTTACTAAAATGTTTTTCCAATGACTGGGATTATAACGTGAAAAAATAATTTTGTAATTGAAATATTCTAATTTGTCTCTAATTTCTATAACCATAATTTCTAGTTGCGTTGATGACCAACAATTTTGTTGTTACTGCCGTAAACGGCAAATGTGAATTTATTGAAAATCAAAATCTAAGTGTTTACTATAATTTTATACATAACTGAGTACATGGTGATTTTGTAATTAGAGTATATGTGATATTGTTACAAGATCTATTTACTAAAAAAAATTGAAATAAAACAACGCAGTTGGGAGGGTTTCACTTTTATTGTTGAACACTGCAGTGTTCAACAATAAAAGTGAAACCCTCCCAACTGCGTTGTTTTATTTCAAATAGTATTATGGAGTCTCATCATGTATCCACCTCATCAATTAAATATTTACTAAAAAGTAATGGTACAATATCATAATATTCTCGTTTCCGAGCAAAGGTAGCGCCATCTACTTTTTTATATCATAAATTAAAATATTTGTAATTTTCTAATGGACCCAATTTATATATTCATTATTTTAAATAAACGTCAGTACACGTCATATTTAGTGTAAAATAAATATCGTGATTTTGGCTGTATAAATAAAGATAATACTACAATTTTGATTATTTACGTCATAATTTTGGAAATAATTTTATCATGTGTACAGTTTATTCCTGTAATGTGCTTATTTACTTAAATATACTAACCTATATAACCTAAAAATTGGAACTTAAAATACAATTTGCGGCTAAACGGTAAGTCTCCGAAAGAACTTTATCTTAACATTTGTAGGTTCCACACACGCTTACTTTCAGTTCTGCTGGCAAACTCTCAAAAATCTTAGTATTTCGTTCTGGAGAAAACCCAATGTATTTTAGTGTATTTGAAAGTATATTTGATAAATTTAAACTAGGCGATTTGTTGACTTCTTTAATTTGTTAATATTAAGAGTATTATTTATTTTCAGCGGAAGAATGGCTAAAAAGGTTCCTGACAAACTGCAAAAAAACAACAAATCCACGTACACATTTTTAGAACGAATCTGTTTTATGCCATTCTGGTGATTTTTGATCCATTTTTTTGCCGGTTGGCAACACTGCGGCATTCTAGTGGAAATATCATTTGGCTAGTTGGCAGCACTGCTCTAGAGTAGGATGGAGATTCACCTTGCAACCCTCTCTCTCGGATCGGGCTGGCTGATCAAATGTGCGTTCCAGTATAAGTATATTTCAGTGGTGGCGTCCCTTGACAGTGGAGCCCCTTGACAGTGGCGTCCCTTGACAGTGGCGCGTCTTGACAGCGGAGCCCCTTCACAGTGGCGCCCCTCGACAGTGGCCTCCCTTGATAGTAGCACCTCATGACAGAGGCGCCCTTTAAGAGTAGCGTCCCTTGATAGTGGCGTCCCTTGATAGTGGCGTCCCTTGATAGTGGCGTCACTTGATAGTGGCGTCCCTTGATAGTGGCGTCTCTTGACAGTGACGCCTCTTGACAGTGTCGCCTCTTGACAGTGGCGCCTCTTGACAATGGCGCCTTTTGACAGTGGCATTGCTTGATAGTTGCGCCCCTTGACACTGGCACCGCTTGACAGGTCGGCCCTTTTTACAAGATTTTTAAGTCCAATACACTTTATTAAATTTACAAATTATTATTAGAATATTCAGTGTTTCCAAGCCCCGCTTAATTTTTTGATCCGAATAAGAACAAAAGACACAAAACACTCACCTTCTAGAAAATCTAAAAAACTCACTGTACCGTATTTGCATAACATGCAAGCGCAATTATACAAACGACTAATTGCGTTCTCGAGCGCGCAAAGGTGACCATTTTTCTCCATTCTTCTCCGTGAAAGAAGAAAGGCAATTTTTTGCTCTTCGTGTCCACGGGAATAATAATTGTTAATGAAACGTGTGCTACTCGAAAGAAAACAATTTTCCTCCAACTTGGCGAAGGAAGAAGGAAAGGAGAATAGGAAGATATATATAAAGATGAACTTCGTCGGCGCGCGCTAGTAAAGAAACAGATATCTTTATGAATTACTAGAGAAAAATTAAAACAAAACTTTACGAATATGTAAAGAAAAACAAACCGTGTTTACTGAAAGTTTAAAGGAAAATACAATTTGCGTTTTTAATTTATAGTGAGAGTGCAAATTAATGTTGTTGTATAACCCTAATAAAGAACATATTTTCCTTAAACAATCGGAATGGTGTAAAAAGAAACAGCAATATATATAAAACAAAAACAGTTACTGTAAGCTAAGTTACTTTAATTTAAATTGTGTTAGTGAAACAAAAATAAACAATCTTCAAGAGTTGACACAAGGAAAGTGAAGAAGAAATACAAAATACGCATCTTAATTGACATATTTTTTATCAAATTGTGTTGGTGTAAAAAAAACTATTTTCGCGAATTATTTCAGAAGAAAAGAATTAAAAGTATGCGTTAAGTGGATCGTCTTAAACAATTTGTGTTAGTGTATCGTATGTTCAATTTAAAAATAACTTCTAGAGTACCATTAGTTCATCTTTTTTAAATTTAGGTTGGCTACACTATTTAAAAATTGGCATGTACAACGTCAGACATGATAATTATAATATATAATTTCAGATTTGCCAATCTACAATATTTTCCTTGGCACTCTAGAGTTTTTTTTTATTGAACATACGATAGATTTATTTCCTTATTCTTAATCTACTTAAGATTTAAGATGGTGATACAGTTTTTAAGTTTTCATTTTTATTGATTGACAATAGAACTGAAAATAAAAAAACATGTCCGATTTTAATAAACAGACACACTTTTTTTTAATAACATTTTTAGAGACAAAATTTTGTTACCAAATATTTGTGTCAAAAATTAGTGCCGTATAACAGAGCTGATAAAAAGGATTCGAATCACGAATCCGAATCACCTAATTTGATTCGAATCACGAATACTCGAATAAATGATTCGTAAGAGATAAATATGATTCGAATCAAAGATTCGAATCCTGTTTTTTCGAATCACGAATACAAATCCATTAAGAATAAATTTGATTTTATTATTTTTTTGCAACCATTAATATATAAATATCGTTTCCAGTTGTTTTAACAAAAATATTCAAAACCTAATTATTTATTATTAACACTGAACATCGTTGATAACAGACTAAATATCTGATTCCCTGTTACTCTGATTAAAGATGTATTTGTATGTTTTTGAACTTCACTATAAGTCAGTGTTTTGTACGCGTGGCGCATGAAGTAAAATTTCGAGTTTAGAAAAGCCCGAAAATTTGTCTCGGGTCGCTGCGCGACCCTCGACCAATTTTCACGGGGCTTTTCTAAACTCGAAATTTTACTTCATGCTTACCCTGGGAGTGGAAACACCCGTTCAAAACTTCAAATTAAACTCTATTATAAAATCGACGAATGCCTGAAAATTACGTAAATAAAAAATTCATTGAGTATCATTAAAACCGGGAAAGTCAGGGAAAAGTCATGGAATTCTATTATAATAATATAAAACAAAATTTTGAAAACTAGATTATTATCTTTAAAAACATTATCAGTCATTTAATGTTCTTATCAAAGCATTCAGTTTGAAGTTTCGAACGAGCGTTTCCACTCCCAGATTAAGCATGAAGTAAAATTTCGAGTTTAGAAAAGCCCCGTGAAAATTTGTCGAGGGTCGCGTAGCGACCCGAGACAAATTTTCTGGGCTTTTCTAAACTCGAAATTTTACTTCATGCGCCACGCATATAAAACAGTGATTTAAGAAGAAATTTAAAAACACACAAAAGAAATTTTTCAAGTTAATCCTTACAATTAATTCGAATTATTTTTGAAGATTCAAAACATTTGTAAGTATTCGAATCCTTTAATAAATATTCGAATCCTTTTATGATTCGGATCACCCACATTTGGATTAGAATACGAATCCTCTTAAAAAAATGTAACGAATCCGGATTACGAATCCAGTTGAACTAAAGTATTCGAATCCTGAATGATTCGAATCCTGCCCAGCTTTGCCGTATAATATGGGCTTTACATAATATTACAGTTTTTAATACGTTTAAGGTAAATATTTTGAGTTTAGTTTACAGATAGACATTCAAAGTTGACTCAAAAAAGGTACGCAATTTTACTGAAAATCTGTGATATATTTCTCAACTTATGACAAGGCGACTTCAGAAGTTGTGATGTTGTTAAAATTAATACTGTTTATTAAGAAATAAATGTATTTTTCTTTTAACTTTGGAAAAGCAAAAATCTAAAGTCGATAAAAAAAATGGTGATTAAGTGAGAAATTAATTAAACATTGATAATTGACATACTTCATTTATTTTGTTTTAACCAATTAGTTGGAAATTTCACTTGAAGTTAGTTACGCGTGGCGCATGAAGTAAAATTTCGAGTTTAGAAAAGCCTGAAAATTTGGTTTGGTTGCGTAGCGCTACGCGCTACGCGACCAAAACAAATTTTCAAGCTTTTCTAAACTCGAAATTTTACTTCATGCTTAGTCTGGGAGTAGAAACACTCGTTAGACGATCAATCAGAAACTTAATTTGCAGTTTCCATTATTGTCAAATTTATGACATAAAATAAATAGAGTTGATGTTATTTATTACTTCAAATTTAGACCAAAAACAAACTCGTGTGCATTATTTGTGATGAGCAAATTGCAAAAGCTTAAGTTATACAGAAATTATGTAAATACTTACATTTAATGTGAGTCTATTAACTTTTTCCTAATTTTAATTAACTTTAAGCTTCTGCAACTGTTCGCCAAATAATTTTGAAATGTTTATGTGGAATATCTAAAAGTATAGTTAAAAGAAGAGTAGATGATACATTAATGTAGTTGTATGAGTTACGTGAAGGTGTTAAGTCACTTAATTAAACACAGTTATATTCCTTTCTTCACTTTTATTTTTCTTGCTAGATGTACATTTCGGTTACTAAGTACCCATTATCAATAGCTAACTGAATATAAAACGATAAATGTTTACAATATATACCTAGTCGGATTAGGTGGAAAAACCAAAAAAGTAATTTGAATTTTGAAACGAATGCGGTATCTTGGAAATGGGGGTGTTGGGGATTATTCGGCTTCGGACTTGGGAGGGTTCACAATGGTGTTAATGAGGATTATCTGTTGGGTAATAAATTTAATAAGGGGTTCGTTATTGGGCTTAAATCGAAAGCTATTTAAATGAAAAACACTTGGTATTGTTTCACAAATTAAAACATTCCTTTGAAAATGATCTAACAAACCGAAACTAGTCGAAATAAAGTTTTAATTTGTGAAACAATACCAAGTGTTTTTAATTTAAATAACTTTACATATTCTAATATGTTTCACCAAGTGCCAGATGAGAAATTAATTCAAGAAATTAAGCTACAGTATGCTCATATTCGCATGCAAACCAAAGCTTTCAAAACTTGTCAAACAATCTACTATTAATTCTTAATACCATAGTAATACTTTTTACATGTTTATCTAAATTTCAAAGTACAATATCTTAGTTCTGTTTACTTGTGGCATATCATGTTATTACGATAAGCCCCTCAATTGTAAATTTAATAAGATTTTCATGCTTTTCTGAACTCGAAAATTCTCCGCTTTGCTACGCAACCAAGCCAAATTTTGAGGGTTTTCTAAACTCGAAATTTTACTTAATACCTAATCAAGAAGTGGAAACACTCGCTAGGAGCTTTGAATTGAAAGGTTTTATAAATTTAATGAATGCTTAAAAGTTTACAGCGTATACATCGGGTTAGGTATACTTGAAAGAAAAATACCACTAAATATAAATACGAATTATTATTTTTTTAATACATTTACTTTATATTGACCTCAGACCATTCTACCATTTCACCTTTATATTTTTGTATTTAATTATATTTAGACGCCACAAACACTTTCACACACATTCATGGACCCAGGTGGAATCATTTTGGACTTTAAAATGACTTGTCTGCAAAAATATAGTCTCTGTAAGACTCTAAATTCATTGAAACAATGTTGGAAAAAATCTAAGAAAGACTACATTTTTGCAGAAAGTCGATAATAATAAGAAATTAATCTTTATTGGCACAGTAAAATATAAGTCAATAATAATTCGTGTTTATATTTATAAATATTCTTCACACAATTGGTAAATTCAATTTTACTTTCTATTCAAATCATTATTAATATTAAAAAATCTCAATACATGAAAAGCTCATGAAATTTTTATAATGATTTAATAGAGAAAACACTTGGTTAAATTTCACTAAAATTTTTATAAATCGACGAAAATCTCAAAATATTGAAAATAATATGAGACTTTTATAAATCGACAAAAATCTCGACATGTTGAAAATCTCATCAACATTTTTTAAATCGACATACGAGTGTCGTCCACTTCCAGACTAAGCATAAAGTAAAATTTCGAGTTTAGAAAAGCCCCAAAAGAACATTTTCGGGGCTTTTCTAAACTCGAAATTTTACTTCATGCGCCACCCGCATAAAACAATAATTTAATATTTGACATTTGATATTGACATTTCATTTCTCACATTTGGCAGTTGACATTTGACATTTGGTATTTGACATTTGACTTTTGCCGTATTTTGACTTTTTATAACATTATATTAAAAATAAAGATATTTTTAATATAATGTTATAAAAAGTCAATCAGTCAAAATACGGCAAAAGTCATTTTTGAGCGTATATTATAAAATAAATATCAACACAATATATGTATATAATATATATATATATATATATATATATATATATATATATATATATATATATATATTATATATATATATTATATATATATATATATATTATATATATATATATATATATATATATATATATATATTTAAATCAAAAACTTGAACGTTGAACTTAAATGTTCGTAATAAACATAGTGGGGAATAGTTTCATTTAATGTTGAATATTTATTAGTTACAATTTTATTTTTTTAATAATGTAAGACGTTTTTTCCTCAATCTTTATTAATAGTAAAAATATCGTTAAAGGAAAATTAAGTTGCGTCAAACTGTTTCAAGATCATTTCACGATGATTGAATTTGATTAATCTAACAGCTTTTATTGAATAAGAAAATGTCTCCTAGAAATGAATTTATGAAAGATCAAAACCTGATAATTTAATTAATGAAGTACTTGGCTTTTATTCCTCTCACAATTATCCTCTATCTAAGTAGGTAAATAACTACAATTCCTTATTAGAGCATAAGACCAATATTTTGTTGTTAAATGCTTTCTAATCTCTCTTATTGTTAAAAATAAGATAAGACTTTTTCTAGTGCATCTTTCAATCATCCCTTAACAGAGGGAATGGCGCAATCGCCATAGTATCCATTATCAATAGGTAACTGAATATGAAACGATAAATGTTTACAATATATACCTAGTCGGATTAGGCGGAAAAACCAAAAAAGTAATTTAAATTTTGAAACGAATGCGGTATCTTGGAAATGGGGGTGTTGGGGATTATTCGGCTTCGGACTTGGGAGGGTTCACAATGGTGTTAATGAGGATTATCTGTTGGGCAATAAATTTAATAAGGGGTTCGTTATTGGGCTTGAATTGAAATTGAGTAGTTCTGTCTTATTTTTCATCATTTCTATCGCTTCCAACATGTTTAATCGATAACTGCTAGATTCTTTTAATAATTTGACTTTATTTATGTTGAATTTGTGGCCTGTTGTCAAAGTATGATGAGCAATTGCTGATTTGGCAGGGTTGTGGCTTTTGATGTGGTACATATGTTCTTTGAATCTGATGTGCACGTTTCTTTTTGTTTGTCCAATATACAATTTAGTACAATTATTGCAATTGACTGAGTAAATCCCTGAATTCAGTAACTGGTCTTGTTTTTCAAAAGTATTACCCAATAACATTTTAAGTTTGGTATTGGTGTAATGTGCAGGAATGAAATTGTATTTTTTGAATATTTTATTTAAATGTTGATTGGTTTTTGGCTCATGAATTATTTTTATATATTTCTTATTGTTGTCTGATTCTAAAATTGGTTCTATTGTGGTTGTGGATTGGATGTTATGATGTCTAATGTGTCTGTTGATTAATATTTGAATTGTTCTCTTACTATAGTTTAAATATTCTGCAATTTTAAATATGAATTTAAATTCTTTTTTCCTATTTTCTTTTGAAATTGGGAGTTTTACTGCTCTGTGGATCATGCTTTTAAAAGAAGCTACAGTCCGCGCCCCATACCTTGGCGAGAAGCCGCGCAGCCCGAATAGTCCCGAGTGCACCGTTTATAGCCGACCGACAAATGTAAAATGTACCGCGCGGTGGTCAGTGGCGTAACGCAGATTCTTTAGCCCTTTTGTTGTATGAAAATCACTTATAATAAAAGTAATAAAAATTACATATATCTTAATAATGTACGTTTTAATAAACAAAATTGAATAAAATAACATAGGCATTTAATTTAAAATTTTTAATGAAATACAAGATTTAAAAAAACAAATTATAAATCGTAAATTAAATTAAATCACAATACTCGCTTAAATTGTCCTCATCGTCATTACAATCGTCGTCGTTATAGTTGCTATCGTCGTCGTCCCTCGAATCTTCATTTAATTTATCATTGAATGTAATTAGTAGGGGATTATCTCCCTTTTAGTATTTATTTACCTACCTGACGGGCAGGTAATTTGTCCTAAATAACCTTACTAGATTTCAATTATGTAAATTGTATTAAAAATACATGCCCAATACCACTGCTTTTCGTCGCTACTTCTATCGCATGTTATTCGCCGCCGCGGCGCCGCTGGAATTTTTAAAATGTCGCGGGGAGTAATATACCACTGCGCATCCGAGCCACTCGCCAAGGTATGGGGCGCGGACTGTAATTGATGTTTAAATGGGACGTCTGAACTTGAGTGAATGAAATTGAAGGTGTGTGTGGGTTTTCGGAAAGATGATACATAACAATTAATGTTACCGTTTTTATTTACATCACTTTGGTTATTTATAACAAACTACCCAACAGATAATAATATTCCTTGAGTTTAAACATTAAATCTTTCTAGAATCTTAACTTTATTGAACATTTCTCGAAATTGTTGACATTTCTAGGTAGCCTACTTACAAAAAGAGTGTTGGATTTCGACCCCTGTTGCCCCTCTTGACCATATGTGCGACTTGGGCACCCGTTACTGTACTATAAACATCTGGAGTGATATTTGTGACGTCTGCGACACATCAAAATCGACTTTTACATATTAAACCAATTGACGTCTTTTGTACGTCATTGTATGTAAGTAGGTTAACATACCGAGCGATCATTTAATATCATAATACAGGGCTTTTTTTGAGTATAAATATCCCGATAATTACAGCGTTTTTTTTTAAATTTGCGCGAATTCGTTGTTTCAAAGCGGTTAATTTGAGACTTTTAACGATTGTTTTCCACTTCCAGACTAAGCATGAAGTAAAATTTCGAGTTTAAAAATTCAAATTGAAATCTTTAAAAAAACCAACGAATGTCGTAAAATGTACAGTGTATCAGAGCTGGGGAGGATTCGAATCAATCAAGATTCGAATCCTGGATTCGAATACTTTTAGAGGATTCAATAGAGGCATTCGAATACTTTATAGTGAAACTGGATTCGTGATCCGGATTCGTTACATTTTTTTAAGAAGATTTGTATTCGAATCCAAATGCGGGTAATTCGAATCTTTATAAAAGGATTCGAATATTTATGAAAGGATTCGAATACTTACAAAAAGATTCGAATCGTTAAAAATAATTCGAATTAATTGTGAGGATTAACTTGAATAATTTCTTTTGTTATTATATTTCTCGTTAAATCAGTGTTTTATACGCGTGGCGCATGAAGTAAAATTTCGAGTTTAGAAAAGCCCCGTGAACATTTGTTTAGGGTCGCTGCGCGACCCTCGACAAATTTTCTACGCGGGGCTTTTCTAAACTCGAAATATGTAAGTAGGTTAACATATCGTGCGATCATTTAATATCATAATACAGGGCTTTTTTTGAGTATAAATATCCCGATAATTACAGCGTTTTTTTAAATTTGCGCGAATTCGTTGTTTCAAAGCGGTTAATTTGAGATTTTTAACGAGTGTTTTCCACTTCCAGACTAAGCATGAAGTAAAATTTCGAGTTTAAAAATTCAAATTGAACTCTTTAAAAAACCAACGAATGTCGTAAAATGTACAGTGTATCAGAGCTAGGCAGGATTCGAATCATTCAAGATTCGAATCCTGGATTCGAATACTTTTAGAGGATTCAATAGAGGCATTCGAATACTATATAGTGAAACTGGATTTGTGATCCGGATTCGTTACATTTTTTAAAGAAGATTTGTATTCGAATCCAAATGCGGGTAATTCGAATCTTTATAAAAGGATTCGAATATTTATGAAAGGATTTGAATACTTACAAAAAGATTCGAATCGTTAAAAATAATTCGAATTAATTGTGAGGATTAACTTGAATATTTTTTTTTGTTTTTAAATTTCTCGTTAAACCAGTGTTTTATACGCGTGGCGCATGAAGTAAAATTTCGAGTTTAGAAAAGCCCCGTGAAAATTTTCTACGCGGGGCTTTTCTAAACTCGAAATTTTACTTCATGCTTAGTCTGGGAGTGGACAACACTCGTTCTTAGAAGTTTAAAATTGAAGGATCACTAGATTACTGAGTTTATTACTCAAAGGATCGTTTTACAAAGGCTACAGCTCGAAGGATTAATTGTAGTCTTCGGAGACCGAGGGACTACAGGGAATTGAAGTTTTTTTACAAAAAAACAACGAATATCTGAAGGTTCATAGCGTGGTATGAGAAAAAAAAATCCAATTGAAAAAAAAATCGAAGTTGGGTTGGGTTGGGTTGTTTTCAGTGCTTTTAACATCACTTTAAATCAGTGTTTTATACGCGTGGCGCATGAAGTAAAATTTTGAGTTTAGAAAAGCCCCGTGAAAATTTGTCTCGGGTCGCTGGCGCGACCCTCGACAAATTTTCTACGCGGGGCTTTTCAAAACTCAAAATTTTACTTCATGCTTAGTCTGGGAGTGGAAACGCTCGTTCGAAACTTCAAACTGAATGCTTTGATAAGAACATTAAATGACTGAAAATGTTTTTAAAGATAATAATCTAGTTTTCAAAATTTTGTTTAATATTATTTGAAGTATAACTGACATGGTAGCCACAATTTAAAATGTTAAATTTTTCCGTTTTTCCCTAATTCAAGATTTTTTTCCTGACCTTTTAATATAACTTTCTTCTGTGAGAAACCCCCATTCTGTTAAATTGTTTTCATTGTTTTTGCCAATATTCAAGTTGGTTTTATAAATTTGTACGTGCTTTGTAATTGCTACGATGCCTGCTGATTTTGACAAATTTAATAATATCATTTAATTAATCAATTTATTGAAGACATCTATTTTATTACTTTTTGTTTTGTTTATTATTGAATTTGTCAATTAAGTATTTTTTTTGTTGTTAACTTTTGCCATTATTTATGTGTTTTTATTCGATATAAAATTAGAAATTAATTAGTTTAATATTTTATTTGGTAAATATTTGCTTAGTGTTAATTTTAACAATTTTGAATATTTTTGTTTCAATTTTTTCTGTTGCTTTTATAGATTTTATTGAAATAAAAATATGTTTTTAAATTATTAACTTGTAATTTTTGAGAAATTGGTTTTTCATTTTGATGTTTTCTGGGTGCTATTGAATTTTATCCATTTTTTACAAAAAAAAAAAGTAGAAATCAGAAAAAAATATAATTATACTTTTATGTTGGTTCTGAAGATTTTGCCAATTTATTGATTTATTTATTCAGTCAACGGAGTACATTTAAAAATACATAATATAGTACAACTAAAAATATAAAATGCGATTGAATTTTATCCATTTTTTACAAAAAAAGTAGAAATCAGAAAAAAATATATTTATACTTTTTTGTTGGTTTTGAAGATTTAGCCAATTTATTGATTTATTTATTCAGTCAACGGAGTACATTTAAAAATACATAATATAGTACAACTAAAAATATAAAATGCGATTGAATTTTATCCATTTTTTACAAAAAAAGTAGAAATCAGAAAAAAATATAATTATACTTTTTTGTTGGTTCTGAAGATTTTGCCAATTTATTAATTTATTTATTCAGTCAGCGGAGTACAATTAAAAATACATAATATAGTACAACTAAAAATATAAAATGCGATTGAATTTTATCCATTTTTTACAAAAAAAAGTAGAAATCAGAAAAAAATATAATTATACTTTTTTGTTGGTTCTGAAGATTTTGCCAATTTATTGACTTATTTATTCAGTCAGCGGAGTACAATTAAAAATACATAATATAGTACAACTAAAAATATAAAATGCGATTGAATTTTATCCATTTTTTACAAAAAAAAGTAGAAATCAGAAAAAAATATAATTATACTTTTTTGTTGGTTCTGAAGATTTTGCCAATTTATTGATTTATTCATTCAGTCAGCGGAGTACATTTAAAAATACATAATATAGTACAACTAAAAATATAAAATGCGATTGAATTTTATCCATTTTTTACAAAAGAAGGTAGAAATCAGAAAAAAATATAATTATACTTTTTTGTTGGTTCTGAAGATTTTGCCAATTTATTGATTTATTTATTCAGTCAACGGAGTACATTTAAAAATACATAATATAGTACAACTAAAAATATAAAATGCGATTGAATTTTATCCATTTTTTACAAAAAAAGTAGAAATCAGAAAAAAATATAATTATACTTTTTTGTTGGTTCTGAAGATTTTGCCAATTTATTGATTTATTTATTCAGTCAGCGGAGTACATTTAAAAATACATAATATAGTACAACTAAAAATATAAAATGCGATTAAATTTTATCCATTTTTTACAAATAAGTAGAAATCACAAAAAAATATAATTATAATTTTTTGTTGGTTCTGAAGATTTTGCCAATTTATTGATTTATTTATTTAGTCAACGGAGTACATTTACAAATACATAATATAGTACAACTATAAATATAAAATGCGATTGAATTTTATCCATTTTTTACAAAAAAAGTAGAAATCAGAAAAAAATATAATTATACTTTTTTGTTGGTTCTGAAGATTTTGCCAATTTATTGATTTATTTATTCAGTCAACGGAGTACATTTAAAAATACATAATATAGTACAACTAAAAATATAAAATGCGATTGAATTTTATCCATTTTTTACAAAAAAAAGTAGAAATCAGAAAAAAATATAATTATACTTTTTTGTTGGTTCTGAAGATTTTGCCAATTTATTGATTTATTTATTCAGTCAACGGAGTACATTTAAAAATATATAATATAGTACAACTAAAAATATAAAATGCGATTGAATTTTATCCATTTTTTACAAAAAAGTAGAAATCAGAAAAAAATATAATTATACTTTTTTGTTGGTTCTGAAGATTTTGCCAATTTATTGATTTATTTATTCAGTCAACGGAGTACATTTAAAAATACATAATATAGTACAACTAAAAATATAAAATGCGATTGAATTTTATCCATTTTTTACAAATAAGTAGAAATCAGAAAAAAATATAATTATAATTTTTTGTTGATTCTGAAGATTTTGCCAATTTATTGATTTATTTATTTAGTCAACGGAGTACATTTACAAATACATAATATAGTACAACTATAAATATAAAATGCGATTAAATTTTATCCATTTTTTACAAAACAAGTAGAAATCAGAAAAAAATATAATTATACTTTTTTGTTGGTTCTGAAGATTTTGCCAATTTATTGATTTATTTATTCAGTCAACGGAGTACATTTAAAAATACATAATATAGTACAACTAAAAATATAAAATGCGATTGAATTTTATCCATTTTTTACAAAAAAAGTAGAAATCAGAAAAAAATATAAGTATACTTTTTTGTTGGTTCTGAAGATTTTGCCAATTTATTGATTTATTTATTCAGTCAACGGAGTACATTTAAAAATACATAATATAGTACAACTAAAAATATAAAATGCGATTGAATTTTATTCATTTTTTACAAAAAAAGTAGAAATCAGAAAAAAATATAATTATACTTTTTTGTTGGTTCTGAAGATTTTGCCAATTTATTGTTTTATTTATTCAGTCAACGGAGTACATTTAAAAATACATAATACAGTACAACTATAAATATAAAATGCGATTGAATTTTATCCATTTTTTACAAGAAAAGTAGAAATCAGAAAAAAATATAATTATACTTTTTTGTTGGTTCTGAAGATTTTGCCAATTTATTGATTTATTTATTCAGTCAACGGAGTACATTTAAAAATACATAATATAGTACAACTAAAAATATAAAATGCGATTGAATTTTATCCATTTTTTACAAAAAAAGTAGAAATCAGAAAAAAATATAAGTATACTTTTTTGTTGGTTCTGAAGATTTTGCCAATTTATTGATTTATTTATTCAGTCAACGGAGTACATTTAGAAATACATAATATAGTACAACTAAAAATATAAAATGCGATTGAATTTTATTCATTTTTTACAAAAAAAGTAGAAATCAGAAAAAAATATAATTATACTTTTTTGTTGGTTCTGAAGATTTTGCCAATTTATTGTTTTATTTATTCAGTCAACGGAGTACATTTAAAAATACATAATACAGTACAACTATAAATATAAAATGCGATTGAATTTTATCCATTTTTTACAAGAAAAGTAGAAATCAGAAAAAAATATAATTATACTTTTTTGTTGGTTCTGAAGATTTTGCCAATTTATTGATTTATTTATTCAGTCAACGGAGTACATTTAAAAATACATAATATAGTACAACTAAAAATATAAAATGCGATTGAATTTTATCCATTTTTTACAAAAAAAGTAGAAATCAGAAAAAAATATAAGTATACTTTTTTGTTGGTTCTGAAGATTTTGCCAATTTATTGATTTATTTATTCAGTCAACGGAGTACATTTAGAAATACATAATATAGTACAACTAAAAATATAAAATGCGATTGAATTTTATTCATTTTTTACAAAAAAAGTAGAAATCAGAAAAAAATATAATTATACTTTTTTGTTGGTTCTGAAGATTTTGCCAATTTATTGTTTTATTTATTCAGTCAACGGAGTACATTTAAAAATACATAATACAGTACAACTATAAATATAAAATGCGATTGAATTTTATCCATTTTTTACAAGAAAAGTAGAAATCAGAAAAAAATATAATTATACTTTTTTGTTGGTTCTGAAGATTTTGCCAATTTATTGATTTATTTATTCAGTCAACGGAGTACATTTAAAAATACATAATATAGTACAACTAAAAATATAAAATGCGATTGAATTTTATCCATTTTTTAAAAAAAAAGTAGAAATCAGAAAAAAATATAATTATACTTTTTTGTTGGTTCTGAAGATTTTGCCAATTTATTGATTTATTTAATCAGTCAACGGTGTACATTTAAAAATACATAATATAGTACAACTAAAAATATAAAATGCGATTGAATTTTATCCATTTTTTAAAAAAAAAAGTAGAAATCAGAAAAAAATATAATTATACTTTTTTGTTGGTTCTGAAGATTTTGCCAATTTATTGATTTATTTATTCAGTCAACGGAGTACATTTAAAAATACATAATATAGTACAACTAAAAATATAAAATGCGATTGAATTTTATCCATTTTTTACAAAAAAAGTAGAAATCAGAAAAAAATATAAGTATACTTTTTTGTTGGTTCTGAAGATTTTGCCAATTTATTGATTTATTTATTCAGTCAACGGAGTACATTTAAAAATACATAATATAGTACAACTAAAAATATAAAATGCGATTGAATTTTATTCATTTTTTACAAAAAAAGTAGAAATCAGAAAAAAATATAATTATACTTTTTTGTTGGTTCTGAAGATTTTGCCAATTTATTGATTTATTTATTCAGTCAACGGAGTACATTTAAAAATACATAATACAGTACAACTATAAATATAAAATGCGATTGAATTTTATCCATTTTTTACAAAAAAAGTAGAAATCAGAAAAAAATATAATTATACTTTTTTGTTGGTTCTGAAGATTTTGCCAATTTATTGATTTATTTATTCAGTCAACGGAGTACATTTAAAAATACATAATATAGTACAACTAAAAATATAAAATGCGATTGAATTTTATCCATTTTTTACAAAAAAAGTAGAAATCAGAAAAAAATATAAGTATACTTTTTTGTTGGTTCTGAAGATTTTGCCAATTTATTGATTTATTTATTCAGTCAACGGAGTACATTTAAAAATACATAATATAGTACAACTAAAAATATAAAATGCGATTGAATTTTATTCATTTTTTACAAAAAAAGTAGAAATCAGAAAAAAATATAATTATACTTTTTTGTTGGTTCTGAAGATTTTGCCAATTTATTGTTTTATTTATTCAGTCAACGGAGTACATTTAAAAATACATAATACAGTACAACTATAAATATAAAATGCGATTGAATTTTATCCATTTTTTACAAGAAAAGTAGAAATCAGAAAAAAATATAATTATACTTTTTTGTTGGTTCTGAAGATTTTGCCAATTTATTGATTTATTTATTCAGTCAACGGAGTACATTTAAAAATACATAATATAGTACAACTAAAAATATAAAATGCGATTGAATTTTATCCATTTTTTTTAAAAAAAAGTAGAAATCAGAAAAAAATATAATTATACTTTTTTGTTGGTTCTGAAGATTTTGCCAATTTATTGATTTATTTAATCAGTCAACGGTGTACATTTAAAAATACATAATATAGTACAACTAAAAATATAAAATGCGATTGAATTTTATCCATTTTTTACAAAAAAAAAGTAGAAATCAGAAAAAAATATAATTATACTTTTTTGTTGGTTCTGAAGATTTTGCCAATTTATTTATTTATTTATTCAGTCAACGGAGTACATTTAAAAATACATAATATAGTACAACTAAAAATATAAAATACACATTAAAACATAATTAACAATGTTTGTTTATATTGACAATTCTATTAAAAGTTTATGTTTTTTTGTCATTTTTTGGAATATTCATGTATATATTATTGATTTCGATTTGATTGACTATTTTTTATCAACTTGACGATTTGATTAGAATCACTTCTATAAGTTTTATCGATTTAAAAGAATCATCAATTAAAAATGTTACAATTTTTTTATTAATAAATCAAATATTTTCAGATATTATGTTAAATTATTTTCAGTGTTTACGTCTTTTTCAATTTAATAATAATATTTATTTTCGAACAGGGCAACCCAATTACAGAATAATATTACAAAAAGATAACTTCTTAGAATAATAAAATAATACATACAAAGAGAATAAAATTACTAAAAATAAAAATTTAGTCAATTTTGGTCCTATTTGTTTTTTAACAAGTTTTTCTTAAATTTCGTTTGTTGATTCTTATTAATTAATATTTTTGACGTCGTATAATTCTTGAATTTGTCAATATTGACAATTTTTTGCTGATTAAGTTGATTTAAATGATTTTTTCAATTTTAACCATTTTTTTTTAAATATTAATCGTAGAATGTTTAATTTAGAAGACTTCTGTAATTTCTATTTTATTTTATCAATTAAAATGTTGAAATGTTTTATTATTATTCACATTATAAATTATATTTATAGAATTTATTATTGTCTAAATTTGTGTAATTTATAATTCGAATAACAATGATAATTGTCAACATTAAAAACAAATAATGACAACAATAAATGTTGTCAACGCTAACAAAACTAATTGATAAAATGAACTTGAAGTAAAAATCTTTAAAATTAATCATTACACAACTAATATTCCAGTATATTGACTTTTTCCAGATTTTTATAATTGTTGACGGTATTTATATATTTTCATGATTTCTTATTACTCTGCTAATATAAAACTTTTTTTCATGATTCTTAATAAATATCAATAATTTTGATATTTTTCGTAATTTCTGTGTATTTTGTTAATTTTCGCGATTTATTTAAACGTTTTGTTCAGTGTTTTGGTCAATTTGAATGAAAATCAATGATTTTTTTTTGATTTCTCCGGGTTTAATGATATTCAGTGAATTTTATTTACGTAATTTTGAGCCATTCGTCAATTTTATAAAAGAGTTCAATTTGAAGTTTTAAACACGTGAATCCACTCCCAGGTTAAGCATGAACAAAGTTTAACAGGAATAAAAAAACATTTGTTAAAAAGCTCAAGTATTTAACATGGGGGAAAGTACTATGATAGACATATCAATTTTTTTTCATTCTGACAGTTAGGATACACATTTTAACACTTCTGACATATTTTAAAGTAACGAGTGTCCTCCACTCCCAGACTAAGCATGAAGTAAAATTTCGAGTTTAGAAAAGCCCCGCGTAGAAAATTTGTCGAGGGTCGCGCAGCGACCCGAGACAAATTTTCACGGGGCTTTTCTAAACTCGAAAAATTACTTCATGCGCCACGCGTACAAAACACTGATTTGAAGTGAAGTTCAAAAACACACAATAACATCTTCAATCAGAGTAACACGGAATCAGATATTTAGTCTGTTATCAAAGATGATTAGTGTTGGTAATAAATAATTAGGTTATGAATATTTTTCTTAAAACAACTGCTAGCTATATTAAAATGTTAATGGTTGCAAAAAAATAATAAAATCAAATTAATTCTTGAAGGATTTGTATTCGTGATTCGAAAAAAAACAGGATTCGAATCTTTGATTCGAATCATATTTATCTCTTACGAATCCTTTATTAGAGTATTCGTGATTCGAATCATATTAGGTGATTCGGATTCGTGATTCGAATTCTTTTTACGAGGATTCGTCCCAGCTCTGCAGTGTATGCATATATATACCTGAAAGAAAAATTCTCTGTATAAACGAATAAATATACATTATTAATTCATAAATTTTAAAAGTCAGGATTGTTTACGTTTTTAGCAAACAACATAATTAAATTGTATTAAATATCAAATTGCATAAGTGTAACTTAACTTATTAATTTCCTTAATCGATTTAAAATATTGCAGAAACGAAGACGTCTTTCATCTTTCCTACTTCGTGTAGAATATTCTTACACAAGAAGCAGCGTCGTTTATCAAAAAAAAGAAAATCGTATTCCATTACAAGAAAAAAACATGTCACAACTAAGACAATTATTTTCAATAGCGTTGATCTTCCAAATATCCGCATTTCCACATTCTTACCACGACTGCACGAAAATCTTCAACCCCCAGAACTACATGGAGCAACTGCCCTCGCTGGCCCTTCCCTACGTCAACAAACTGAACATTCCGAACTCGAATCACCTGAGTTTGAGTTTACTGAAACCGACGCCCGTGATTACAACTAAGGTGATCAGCGTGATCACGAAATACGTGAGCATAAGTCCGATGTGCATAAAAGTCGAGGGGCCGAAACCCCCTTGCCAGATAAAGAGGGTCAGCACGAAGAGACCGTTGGAGTTTCTGATTACGAAGGAGTATTTCGTGAAGGACCGAAGGAAGAAGAAGTCGGATTCTGAAGAGGTTGGGAACAACAAGTTTGATTATGATGAGAAGACGAAATTTTATTTTGAGAAGGATGGGAAGAACAGATTTGAGTTTGATGGTTATGATGAGAAGGAGCATAAGATACTTGGAGAGGATCAGATGCGCCAAAGGGGGAAGTTGGATTTTGAGGAGTTTGCAAGGAAGGAACATAGAAGCATTGGGGATGACGAGAGAGGAAGAACATTAGAATCCTTTCGGAATTCCGGAGAAGAGCAAAGGAGAAGAAAATTAGATTTTGAAGGAACCGCAGGGAATCAAAGAAAACAGAAATTGGGTTCGCAAGCAAATTACGAACGCGAACACAAAATGCTTTTAGACTCAGAAGACGAACTCACCAGATTGGAAAACCTCCGCCGCGAAATCGAAAACTACCGCATCCAAAATTCAACGTCTTTCGAAAACCTCGAAGGTAGCGAAGAAAGAAGTCAGAGCGTCGAGTCCTCGGAGACTCCACACCTGGAATTTCTAATCGAAGATCGATTGGATAAACTGGAGGGTATTTTGCCTTACTACACGAGAAAACGCGCGTACAAAACTTCAACGATAACGGTGACCAAAACAAGGACGAACAGCCGAACAACCGCCACTCTCACGGTCAAGAACTGCATACCGGAAGGCATAGAGTACTGCAAGGTGAAGAAGAGCAGCCGGAGAAGTCCCAAGAAGAAAACAGATGACGAGCGGGAGATTACAGTTGGTTCTTCGCGGCCGCTGAAACAGGAACTTAATACTTACCATTATGGATGATGGAGGAAAATGTTATCATTCATTATTTAGCGTCGCAAGAATTTTCCCATTCAAGATTGTTCTTGCAGATGCATTTAATAATTTTATTTCAATGAATAACAATACGCATTTTCCCAAGATTTAAATTATCGTCCTTATTAAGTTGAATGTATTTATTTATTCTAGAGAGTATTAATTATTTATTTATTTATAATTAGTAAAAATGATACCTTCCTATTGTAAATTATTCTGTGAAAATAAAGTAAGATGATTATGAATGTTAATTTTACTTCCTTATTGTGTTTCAATTGCCATATTTGATACCAAGATCATCATTTTAATAATTATGAAGGAAAAAAAAATATGCAAAACTTAGTTTAAATCATAGGTTCCCAACCTTTTTCATTTTACCGCCCCCTTTTCGACAGAGTTGGGATGAATCCTCAAAAACAGGATTCGAATCACGAATCCAAATCACTTAATATGATTCGAATCACGAATCCGAATCACCTAATATGATTTGAATCACGAATCACCTAGTATGATTCGAGCCCCGAATCCGAATCACCTAATATGATACGAATCACGAATCCGAATCACCTAATATGATTCGAATCACGAATACTCGAATAAAGGATTCGTAAGAGAAAAATATGATTCGAATCAAAGATTCGCATCCTCTTTTTTAAATCACGGATACAAATCCTTTAAAAATAAATTTGAATCTATTATTTACAACGATTTCCATTTTTAATATCGCTGTCAGTTTTTATTAACAAAAATGTTCACAACCTAATTACTTACAGACTAAATATATGATTAATTAATTATTTTAATTAATGATGATAAATGTGTTATTGAACTTCGGGATAAATCATTGTTTTATACGCGTGGCGCATGAAGTAAAATTTCGAGTTTAGAAAAGCCTGAAAATTTGGATTTGCCGAGGCGCGACTCGCTTCGCTCGCGCGCCCCGACAAATCCAAATTTTCAGGCTTTTCTAAACTCGAAATTTTACTTCATGCTTAACAAGGAGTGGAAAACAGTCGTTAGACTAATGTTAAGAACTTCAATAAAGACCTAATAATTAATTTTACTCAATTTTATTGAAAATTCATGATTGTTTTAACTGTTTCACCAGTATATACTAAATTGTATTGCAAAAACCAGACTTGTAGAAAAAAATAAAATCTGTTGGTTATTTATTTAGGGAAAAAATCTTTACAAATTGAAAATAATTAAAAATGTATGTTCATTTTACAACTGAAATTACTTGAAAAGAATCGCTACTTAAAAGTATACCCAAAAAGATCACCTTTGTTAATTTAATTGTTTTGATGTAAATATCTTACACGTGACAAGAAAGTATGGCAACCAAGTGTATAAATATTTGTTTCTGTTAAGTACACATATTGATTGTCCCAGGATAGGTGGAACACTTTTTTATTTTCAACTTTACGAGAAAATATTACTCCATATAAAATCATCTGGATGTTTTTACAACAGAATTTAACCATTTTTCAGAAATGTATCATATACAGGGTGTTAATAAAATATTTAAAACTTCTGACGAGTGTTTCCACTTTGTGATTAAGCATGAAGTAAAATTTCGAGTTTAGAACTAAACTCGAAATTTTACTTCATGCGCCACGCGTATAAAACACTGATTTCAAGTAAAGTTAAATATATACTATTAAAGCTGGCCATTTTTCAAGGTTAAGTAACCGAATATTTGAATTATCCGAAAATTTAAATATTTAAATATTCGTTCAAAAACATGTTTAAATAGGAATAATTTAGTGATTAAAATATTCATATTAGAATATTCGACTATTTGAATTAATCGGATTTGAATCCCAGTTTTAATAGCGATGATTCGAAGTATTTGGGAAGATTTGAAGCCTTTATGAGGATTGGAATCCTTTTATAAGGATTTGAATCACCTACGTCTCTGTTCGAATACCAGAGCTGGGCAGGATTCGAATCATTCAGGATTCGAATCCTGGATTCGAATCCGGGATTCGAATCCTGGATTCGAATCCATCTAGAGGATTCAAAAGAGGCATTCGAATACTTTAGTTCAACTGGATTCGTGATCCGGATTCGTTCCATTTTTTTAGGAGGATTCGTATTCGAATCCAAATGTGGATGATTTGAATCCTTATAAAAGGATTCGAATATTTATAAAAGGATTCGTATATTTATAAAAGGATTCGAATACTTACAAAAGAATTTGAATCGTCAAAAATAATTCGAATTAATTGTGAGGATTAACATAAAAAATGTCTTTTGTGTGTTTTTAAATTTCTCGTTAAATCACTGTTTTATACGCGTGGCGCATGAAGTAAAATTTCGAGTTTAGAAAAGCCAGAAAATTTGTCTCAGGTCGCTACGCGACCCTTGACAAATTTTCACGGGGCTTTTCTAAACTCGAAATTTTACTTCATGCTTAGTCTGGGAGTGGAAAACACTTGTTTAAATGAAGACAACCTTATACAAGACTGTCTCAGTTTAAACCGAGTCGACCTTATACAGTAATGACTTTGATTTTGATGTCATGTAAGGATTTCCGCGCGTGATAAGGTCGGCTCGGTTTAAATCGAGACAACCTTGCACAGTAATGACCTTGGTTTTGACGTCACGTACGGATTTCCACGCGTGACGACATCAACCAAGGTGTGTAAGTAAGGTTGTCTTGATTTAAACTGAGCCGACCCTGTATTGTTTACAATAGTCTTCTTTCAGTTACGTATTGTATTGTATTGTATTGTTTAATTACCTTGATTGTTGACGTCACGTGAGGACTTCCACGCGTGACGTCAGCAGCCAAGCTGGTTAGTGTATAAGGTTATCTTAATTTAAAACCGAGTCGACCTTGTTAGCAAGGGTAGACAATGCTTATGGGAGAACTGGATTCTGAGTTTTCGAGGATAGAAAAGGAGAGACTGTGGTCGGGAAGTGGGTCCATCTATTTATGAACAGAATAAACGTGAAAATATTCTAGAGAAAACTGCTCCGGTTCCGTGTACACACATGCACACACGCAAACGCGCTCGCTCTTATTTTCTCGTGTAATTTGATCCCGTCTACACCACTTGTACGATGATAAATTGGATGACCTTCAGAAAAATTAAACTATTCCGAACCACTTGTTTTATTTTCAGCGTGCTCGAAATTATGGACTTTAGGAATCAGATATATTTAAAAGAAAGCTAAATAAACCTAAAATTAAACTAAAAATAAAAGAATAAAATTCAACGAGTTTACACAAAACTAAATGAAATCTATCTCACTTTGTCAGAATTCATTTGATATTATATTAGTTTTTTTTACTTTCCCCCGCATGTAATACAAAGGGAAAGTATTGTTTTCGTGAAAATTTTCGAATCAAAAATTTTAGCGGAAATATCCGTTTTGAGGTCCCCTGAGTCGAATAAGACCATTTTTGAAAAATGTCTGTCTGTCTGTCTGTCTGTCTGTCTGTCTGTGTGCGCTGTACCGCAAAAACCGCTAAAGATATCGAGATGAAACTTGAAACTTAAGCTTTTTGTTACAATCGGAAGAACTGAAAAGCTTTTGGTGAAAATCGGAAAACCGGAAGTGGTACTTTACTCTTAGCGTTTTTCAGTTTTTTCAGAGTTTTTCAATAAATGTTCATCAAACAAAAAATTCTTTCAAATAAAAGTTGTAGATAATAACAGAATGAAGATGTATTGTTCATTTACTTTTTGTCATAGCACTCTTAGTTTTTAAGATATTCAATAAATAGTGTTTTTTTATCTAGTCATTGGTTTGTGTCAGTATGTGTTGATCCAATTGAAAAATGTTTCAAATAAAAGGTGTTGTTATCAAAAAGTTGAAGACATTTTGAAAATAATAAAGCTACAAATATTTTAAAAGTGATTTAATACGCAATTTACGGGGGAAAGTACTATGATGGACACATCACCATTTTTTCTTCATAAATTCAATAAAAACAAATAAAACCAAATTTGGAAAATAATTTATATTATTTATGTACTGAATATAGTACATTTTCAGATATTCGTCGTTTTTGAAAAAAGTTTAAATTTAACCTTTAAACGAGTGTTTAATCCATGAAGTAAAATTTCGAGTTTAGAAAAGCCTGAAAAATAAACTTTATGCGCTATATAAATTTATTATCACTACAGAAAGTCTATTCGAAAATATTTCTTTTAAATTAGGATTTCAAGCGTGTTTCAAATTATGAACTTTGGTAATTACTTATATTTTTAAAAACTTACATTTACATTGAAATTAACAATTCTAAAATATATATTCAACGTTTTTGTTATTCTAAATATTTAAAAAAAAATCGTCGTTAAAATTATTAGATTAATAGATTATTGTTTCAAATATTCAAAATTTACATAAACAAAGAAAGTTATTTTACAATAAAAAAATCTAAAATATATTTCCAACATTTTTAATTATTATATACTGCCTTTCAAAAAAATCAGAACACTAAGTATTTATTGCACGATTTTAATAAAATTTACACAATTTGATCATGTAAACGAACTGTATCGATGATCAAAAAATCAACTTGAAAAACAAAAAAACAAATGAATAAAAATTAATAATGTGTTGGGCCTCCACGATTTCCCAAACACTCATTAACACGTCGAGGCATGCTAGAAATCAGGCTGTCAATATCGACTTGGGGTATTTCATTCCAAACTTCGATAATTTGACCTCTAAGTTCCATTATAGTGTTAGCGGGGCGCTGTAAGTTACTTATTCTAAGACCTATCATATCCCAAACATGTTCTATTGGCGATAGATCTGGAGAACGAGATGGTCAAGGTAACAAATTGATTTCGGCACTATCAAAAAACTGTCTTGTAATGGCCGCTGTGTGAGGTCGAGCATGATCTTGCTGAAAAATGGGGTTCTGCAAGCCATTTACATAGGGCACTAACACTGGCCGTAAAATGTTGTCAATATACCGAATCGCGTTAAGACTTGCTTCTAAAAAAACTAGAGGAGACCGACTACCATATGCTATCGCCCCCCAAACCATAACTCCCTGTGTAAGAGCCGTATGTCTTTCAACAGCAAATTATAAAATTCTGCGTTCACCGCGTCGACGTCTCACTCTTCTGCGACCATCATGAGCCCATAAACAGAACCGAGACTCATCGCTGAAGATAATGTTATTCCATTCATGGGTCCAATGTTGTCTTTCCCTGCACCAATGAAGTCTTGCTCTACGATGCTGCGGAGTAAGAGGTAGACACAATTGTGGACGGTAGGATCTTATACCAAAACTGTGGATTCTTCTGTAAACAGTAGCCATGGATACTCTTTGGCCATTTAGAGCCAACCAGTCATTTCCCAATGCCCGCGACGTTGTAAATCTGTCCCTTAAAGTTGTAAGACGAAGAGCTCGATCTTCACGCTCAGTGGTGCTTCTTGGACGTCCTGATCCAAGTCTACGTCGATTCTCCCCAGCTTCGGACCATCTAGACCAGCAGCGTACGATCACCGATACACTACGGCCTACCCTTTCAGCAATAGCACGAACCGAAAAACCCGCTTCTCGCATTCCAATAATGCGACCCCTTTCAAATTCACTTAGATGATGATATTGTGCACGCCGACGAACACGGGGCATCTTTTTATGTTTTACAAACTGAAACGTCAAACTACTCAGAGGCTACTTGGATATTAGAAGCAATTACATTAAAAAATCAGCAGCTCTTCATAATGGTGAAATCAAGGAAAAATACCATTAAATAGTAACCAAAACAATTGATTTTTTGATCATCGATGCAGTTCATTTACATGATCAAATTCTGTAAATTTCATTAAAATCGTCCAATAAATACTTTGTGTTCTGATTTTTTTGAAAGGCAGTATAGTACTCGTCGATTACTTTCGAATAATATCATTTTTATCTATAATACCCACGGGGTGTTAGTGGATTTTTTACATTCGTTTCAATGTTGTCTTGAATTAAAACTTGATTGTTTTTTACACAAGAATTGCATAAAATAAAATGTTTGGTTTACTTCAGTGTTTTGTTAAATTGAATCGTATTAAAAAAATACAAGAAAATACATGACATTTCGGTGAGAATTTACTAGTAAATTGGTGAGAATTTACTAGTAAATTCTCACCGAAATGTCATGTATTTTCTTGTATTTTTTTAATACGATTCAATTTAACAAAACACTGAAGTAAACCAAACATTTTATTTTATGCAATTCTTGTGTAAAAAACAATCAAGTTTTAATTTAAGACAACATTGAAACGAATGTAAAAAATCCACTAACACGACACATAACTTCCCCATTTACTGCAGCAAAAGAACAAAAAAAAAGGATGCGGAAGCTTCAACGCAATCCAATCTCGCAATGATTCTATTTTTTATGACGGACGTCTGCGATGCAGATAAGGAGAAATTTGCGTTTTATTCCCGACATAATTTTCGCCCTCCGGAATTACACAATCCCAACGTTTCCTCATCGGCCGTAATATACACAATAAACTTTATGCTTTATGGACGTGACCACCTTTTATTAGAATGAGGCGATTACATTCTGAATGGATCCAGAGATCTGATCGAATCGCGTTCAGAAATAAAGCGAATGTTGAAAATTAATACTCGAATAGAAATTTTGACTATAATAATTTACATACAGGGAGTTTTTCTTTTAAGTATACATACCGTGCGATCGTTGATTTAGGGAGCTCTTATATGGACGTTTTGAACGCGAGGCGGAACGGGAGCGGGCGCAAGCGTTTGCGTGTCAACACATGGGTTTATATGATAGTTCCTAGACGGACGGGTGCTGGAGTTTTCTCCGCCTCGCACCCGTCCATCTAGGACCTCTCATATAAACCCATGTGTTCAAACGCAAACGCTTGCGCCCGCTCCCGTTCCGCCTTGCATTTAAAACGTCCATATAAGAGCGCCCTTAGAGTAGGCTTTGAATTTTAAATAACGTTGGCACTACTGACTGTTAACACATAGTTTACCATAACCTCAAATTTATTCCATCATTCAATTAGCAGTCTGGGCAACTCAACATAAAAAAATGCCGCCTACTCTAAATCATAATTGAAACGATAGGACTGTACCTTAATTATGTGCTGTACATTTTTACATTTTCGTTATTTTTTTTGTAAAGGTTTAATTTGAAGCTTTAAACGAGTGCTTCCACTCCCAGGCTAAGCATAAAATAAAATTTCGAGTTTAGAAAAGCCTTAAAATTTGGTTTGGTCGCGACCAAACCTAATTTTCAGGCTTTTCTAAACTCGAAATTTTACTTTATGCTTAACCTGGGCGTGGAAAACACTCGTTTAAAGCTTCAATTTCAACTATTTAAAGAAAAACGTATGCATTAGTATACCAACCCATTGAACAAACACATTTAAGTAATGTTTCATCAACATTAAAATAACTTTTAATGTTGCTACAGTGTTGATATGACGTTATTTGTTTGTTTTTTGCTCAGTGGGAAAAATTAAAATTTCCTGTATAGTTCTCAAACGTTATTTTTACTTTATGAAATCTAGTGCGTAGGGAATTATTTATTTTTTACAAGAGATATGCTACATTTTGATTTCAAAATATATTGATGATAAACGAGAATGCAAATGAAATGAATTTAATATATCGTAAATTAAATAATACCATCCCCAAATGTTTCAATAAAAACAAATCAACGGATTTAGTTGTAATTGAATCAACGGCTAAAATTCGCAAAATTAACAAACTTGCTAATTTCATTACCGAATGCATCCGCGTTTGCAAATTTAATATCGAATAATCTGCTAATGCATCGAGATTAGTTGTTGCAGATTTTCCCAAAGACCCGAATCCCGAAAAGACAGCTCAATTTAATTTAGTACGTCCAGTCCGTACTAAATAATCCAACACGAATATCAATTTTCCCATTGTAATTTACAAATCTTCGCTTCGGGACGCGACGAATCCAAATGTTCAGGCTTTTCTAAACTCGCAATTTTTACTTTATACGCCATGCGTATACAACACTGATTTCAAGTTGAGTATAAACTGTACCGGGTGTTTGATTAGGCGTGGCCATCGGCTGTATCTCAGAAACTATACATCGTAGCATGTTGCGGTAAAACATTTAATTGTAAAAGTGGCCAAGAGAAATCTCTCGAAATTATTTTTAAGTTCATAGCTTCGCCGCAAGAGAGCGCTTTCTCTGTAGTAGGGGATTATTTTGTTTATATTATATATTAACGATTTGCTTGACTACATGTCACAGGAAGTTATACTATATGCAGATGATACCTCGACGGTCATAAGTAACAAAACAGAAGATAGAGTGGAACAGGAATGCACGGATGTTCTTACAAAGTTTAACACCTGGTTTGCAGCTAATAAACTATTTGTTAATGAATATAAAACCAGTTTGGTACGTTTCAGGACTAAACAGTGTAAAAATGAATTACAAATACCACTAAAAATTGAAAACACAGTCTTACAACTTAGTACACAAATAAAATTCTTAGGAATAAATTTTGATGAAAACTTGGAGTGATATTCCCACACTGCAATGGCCTAACTAAAACCCTAAATGTTACCTGTTTTCAATTAAGATATATGCGAGCAGTACTTGAGGTACCTCAACTAATGAACTTTTACCATGCAACCGTCAAATCTCGACTAACCTACGGAGTGTGCTACCGGGGATGCTCAAGAGATCTACAGTCTATATTCATCGCTGAAAAACGAATTATAAGATGTATTGCTGGTGTCCCTATGATAGCTCACTGCCGCCCAATATTCCGAAAACTATGTTTAATGTCTCTGTCGTGTCTCTATGTGTATGAATTATGCCTGTTTGTGTTTAAAGAAAAATCAAATTATAAAGAAGCATCTAGTGTTCACACTTATCCAACAAGAAGCAATTCACTTATGTATATATAAATAATACCAGATTAAAAATAAGAAGACTCTTTCCCAGAATTAAAGGGCCTGAAGATTACAATAAACTCCCCCATGATCTTAGAAGTTCCACAAATGTAAATGTTTTCAAAAAAAGACTAAAAACTCTGCTGATTGATAAATGTTATTATTCAATTGATGAATATTTGAATGATACTATCATGTAGTAGAAAATAACCTATCATTATTAAATTTAGTAGCGTATATATATACTGTTAAATTATTAAATTGTTAAGTGTCAGAGGAATTACTATATCATCTTTATTGAAAACGAGAGAAATGCATTATAATAAAATATAATTTATAAATATATATACAAGTAATTTTTTTTTACTTCCCTCTCTTGCAAGGGCTATCGACCATAGGTCTTTCCGCCCTCAGATGAATTATTATTATTGCTATTATCAATTATTTAATTGACGTATTCCATATCATAGCTGTATTATTTTGTATTTTATATTATGGTTTTATGATCAGTGAAAAAAAAGTTTATTATTATTATTATTATTGAAACAGTTTTTTTTATCAAATAAATGGCAAATTATGCTATGTGAAAAATATGAAAATTCTAATCTACGGTAAATTTTACCTAATTTTAACTATCTTCTCGTTTTCTTATTGTAAGACATAAGAAAACGAGAAGATAGTTAAAATTAGGTAAAATTTACCGTAGATTAGGATTTTCATATTTTTCACATAAGATGCACGAGAGAACGAAAATATCTAATTATTTAAACGGCTGTAACTTTTTTTAGGTTACACCAAATTTAATAAACTTGGGCTCATTTGATAGATAATTGAATGCACTTTAAAACATAATTCACTATGAATTATTTTAGTTTCGATATTAAGCACCAGAGGGTGCGATTGAGACCATCACCATATTTTCACCATTTTCATTAAATTTTCAAATTGGAAAGTATACGTAGGTTACGATAGTGAGTTAAAATGAGAAATAGTGTGAACATTGGCGAAAACCGCATCCCGATATCTTTATCCTTACCGGAGATATATTGAAAATTGTGCAGAATGGGGTATTTTGTACTAATAGCGCCCTCTGGTCTTTACTATAAACACTAAATTAAATTAGAATAAACAGTGTTAAAAAGTGCATTCAATTCATTATTAAATTAGTCAAAGTTTATTAAATTCGGTTAAACCTAACTAAAGTTATAACCATTTTAATAATTAGACTTTTTCAATGTCCTCTGCATCCTATGTGATAGCAAAAGAAAAGAGAAGGTAGTTAAAATAAAGCAAAATTTAGAGCAGATTAAGATTGACATACTTTTAACATATGTAGCTTAATTTGGCATTTTGAAGAACATCTTTTTTTATCCTTTGCGATAAAAATTGCGCCCTCTACCCGCGAAGCTAGATTTAATTATTGCATCCGTTTTCTTTTGTTTTGTATTGTTGGTTATTTTTCCAATAAAGTATTGTAATAAGTCTTTTCAATTGTAGTAAATATACGCTGTTTTTAATATTTTGATATTTTAAATAATCATGGATTTATTTCACTTTCCAAAACAAATAAATGGGGAAAAATTATCTCTGTTATTTTTTCAATTATTGTTTTTGACCTCTTAAACATAAAACAAGAGAGCCCAAAGGCTTACTAGATTTTAAAATATATTTTTATATGGTGCGCGGTAGAAAATGGTCAAATCTACTAAAGTTTTTACTATATATTCGGTTAGGATAAAGAAAGCAGGATGAGGTTCTCGCCATTTTTCTTGATATTTCTTTCTGCAACAAACCAGCATTGGAGAACTGTGGCTTACTACTTGAAATTTAAAAAAAAATCTAGAAAATATGTTGGTTATTCCAAAAACGCCCTCTAGCGCTTACTATAAGAACTAAAGTAAACGAGAGTAAAATGTGATTTAATGTGCTTTCAATTACATGTCAATGAGACTAGTTTAAATAATTTAGTTTAATCCCAACCAAAGTTATATAATGTTTAATGATCACACTTTCCCGCTCTCCGCTACTTCATATGTGTGAGATAAAGAAACAAGTGAGTAGCTAAAATTGAGTAAAATTCAACGTAGATTACGATTTCAATATTTTCAAGCTAGCTCAATTTAACAGTTTTTTTGATAAAATACTGTTTTTGTATTTTGCGATAAATGTTACGCCCTCTAGCGGCGGAGATAGGAACTTAAAAATAATTTTCAGGGATTTCTTTTTGCCACTTTTAGTCTGCAATTTTTTACCCGAACATGCTACACTACATAGTTTCTATGATGCAGTCGTTGGTCCCGCCTAATCAAATCCCCGGTATTTTTAAGGTATTTTCGGGGCCTTGGCAGAGACCCTGCCCACAAACCCAGAGGTCGCGGGTTCGAGTCCCGTCCGGTGAAATCATTTATGAATAATAAATGATTCTATCCGGGTCCATGGTTGCAGTGTAAATGTATTGTGGCATCCTAGATGTTATTAAAAAAAACATTAAATACAGGGAGTTTTTCTTTAAAGTATACGTTTTATAAATTCAGCTTATTTTCTTTAAATCTTTAGATATTCGTTGTTTTTTTTTTAAAGAGTTCAATTTGAAGCTTTAAACGAGTGTTTTCTACTCCCAGACTAAGCATGAAGTAAAATTTCGAGTTTAGAAAAGCCCTGTGCGCGACCCGAGACAAATTTTCTGGGCTTTTCTAAACGCGAAATTTTACTTCATGCGCCACGCGTATAAAACACTAAAATATTGTGAAATTTATGTATATTCTAACTTCACTTGAAATCTGTCATTTATACGCGTGGCGCATGAAGTAAAATTTCGAGTTTAGAAAAGCCCAGAAAATTTGTCTCGGGTCGCTGCGCGACCCTCGACAAATTTTCATGGGGCTTTTCTAAACTCGAAATTTTACTTCATGCTTAGTCTGGGAGTGGAATACACTCGTTTAAAGCTTCAAATTGAATCATTTTAAAAAGCTACGAATATCTAAAGAGTTAAAGTAAATATGCTGAATTTGGAATACGGATAATTTAAAAAAAACTTGCTGTACAAGATTGATGGTTAATGGTCCTAGTTACTAAGGCCAATAAAAAAAGGTATTTTTTTTCAAATTTCAAACACTAAAATATTGTGAAATTTATGTATATTCTAACTTCACTTGAAATCTGTCTTTTATACGCGTGGCGCATGAAGTAAAATTTCGAGTTTAGAAAAGCCCAGAAAATTTGTCTCGGGTCGCTGCGCGACCCTCGACAAATTTTCACGGGGCTTTTCTAAACTCGAAATTTTACTTCATGCTTAGTCTGGGAGTGGAAAACACTCGTTTAAAGCTTCAAATTGAATCCTTTTAAAAAGCTACGAATATCTAGAGTTAAAGTAAATATGCTGAATTTTGAATACGGATAATTTAAAAAAAACTTGCTGTACAAGATTGATGGCTAATGGTCCTAGTTACTAAGGCCAATAAAAAAAGGTTTTTTTTTTTCAAATTTAAGTATTCGAATAGCTATTTATTCAAAAACATATTCCAGTATTGGAATTATATGAATATTTGTTTAAAAATATATTCAAATATTTAAATTATTGGAACACTTTATTATTCGAATAATCAAATATTTGGATATTTGAGTATTTAAATATGTGAATAATGTAGTGACTGAAATATCCATATTTGAATATTCGATTATTCGAACTCATTTGTATCTGAATCCTAGCCTTAATTTTTATGTTTAAGTTTTAAAAATATTGTATGGGATTTTTGTTGTTTGTTTTATTGGCATAGGTCTGACCAATTAGTCTTAGTAGCTATTTATTTAAACAATATTCCAGTATTGGAATTATTTGAATATTTGTTCAAAAATATATTCAAATATTTTAATTATTGGAACACTTAATTATTCTATAAATCAAATTTTCGAATATTGAAATATGTCAATAATGTAGTGACTAAAATATATATACAAATATCTTTATTGAAGGGACTTTTACATTACATTAATTATAGTATTGCATAATAAAATATAATATAAAATTGTTGGAGTTGTCCTTTCATAGGCTATCGACCCGAGGTCTTTCTGCCATTGTTTAGCATTTAAAGTGTTATGATTGATGTATGGTATGAATAAATAAAAATTAATGTATGATGTCTAGTTAGGGTGATTATATGTCCGTGGGTATTTCTAAGATGAAGTCAGCGATAGTGGAATCGGGGAATTTATATTTGGGGAATGTATTGGGGTTTCTGTATATGTAAAGGTGGTTTATGGGGTCATGGTTAGTGGATCTGGATGCAAATTTATGGGATAGGTGGGTAATTCGTGTTTCTATAGGAACCACTTGTGTTTTTTCATAAAGAAGTTTGTTGGAGGGATTGTGGAGGGGGTTATTAGGGTGTCTGATTTTTGTCAACACTCTCAGGGCCGATCTTTCTGCTACTTGTAAATTTTTAAGGGTTATAGGGTGGGGGTTGCAGTTGCAGGATGGCCGAGTAGTCAAGAAGAGGGCGGCAGATCAGTTTGTATATACTCACAGCAGATTGTAATGTGATTCCTCCGTTTTTGTATGTGAGACATCTAAAATGCCGAGCCCTCCTCTTGACCGCGGTTTTGATATTTTGGGTGTGGGCTTTAAAGGTTATTTTGGTGTCGTACAGGATTCCAAAATATTTACATGTAGGTGAGGGGGATATTAGGATGTGATATATGGAAATAGTGAAAGGAGAGTTGTGTTATTAAGTTAAATTGTGAGTTAATTTATGATAGGGAATGAGCAGTTTCGTTTTTTGGGTATTGATTGAAATTCTCCATTTGTTAAACCAATCTGTAATCTGGTTGATCAGGACCTGAAGAGTGTTGACCGCTTTTGCTATGGTGGAAGCGTGTGAGATTAGGGCAGTATCATCAGCATATTGTAAAATATAGGAGGAGGGATTGTGGTGCGGAGGGTTAGAACTATATATATCGTGGTGACTAAAATATCCATATTTGAATATTTGATTATTCGACTATTTGAATTATTTGTATCTGAATCCCAGCCTTAATTGTTATCTTTAAGTTTTAAAAATATTGTATGGGATTTTTTGTTGTTTTCATTGCCATAGGTCTGACCAATAGCTATTAATTCAAAACCATATTCCAGTACTGGGATTATTTGTACATTTGTTCAAAAATATATTCAAATATTTTAACTATTGGAACACATAATTATTCGAAATATCAAATATTTGGATATTCGAATATTCAAATATGTGAATAATGTAGTGACTGAAATACCCATATTTGAATATTCCATTATTCGACTATTTGAATTATTCGTGTTTGAATCCCAGCCTCAATTTTTATCTTTAAGTTTTAAAAATATTAGATGGGATTTTTTGTTGTTAGTTTCATTGGCATAGGTCTGACCAATTAGTCACTAACGAATGATAGAAAATTGTAATCTAATTCATTTATTCCATTGTTAAAGAATGTAACAATGACTAGAAGTGGGTCGGATTTATTCCTTTTTGTAATTTTGCTTTGGGAAAACTAGTATTCAATACGTTTGTGCGCATCCTGGAGAAAACTGAAAATTATACATTTCCTTTCTGCAATTTCATGATTTGTTCAAATTAACCATAAAACAAATCAACTTTCTACTTCGTAAGTACACTTCTGTGCAATAAAAATAAGCACAAGTCTTATAACTATTTTTCACAATATTTTAGTTGTACAGTTCGGGTCTGTGGTAATTGCCTAGCAGCAGTTTCAATAAATAATGAAACACCATAACCTGAAAATAACGCCTTTACTCAAAAACCAAAACTAAGACCTTTTGAAAAAACGCTGGTTATGAATACAACAAAGCCGAAATAGAAAAACCATCTTCTAGTTTAGTTAGAATTCGAATTTTTGAATTGGTGTCTAAATGACACAGCATTTTGACACTAAGGAAATTTAAATATTTACATATTCTTGTAACTAGGAAACTTATTATGTCCGTTTTAAACTATAACATATTTTCTGTGCTTAATTTTATTGCACAGAAGTGTACACCGCATAAAAGCTCTATTATTTTTTGTTTTCATCATCATATCAGATGCCTCTCAATACAGTACAAATTGTGTTTATGTTTTTACCTACGCCCTATCTAGTAACCGCATTTTACCACACTGTCATCTTGACGCGTATGATTGTCATTACCTACACATGCACGTAATAGCTTTGACAAGTATATTACATGCTGACAGCTGAACAGCTGATTGATTATCGCACAACCAAATGACATTTCTTTGATGAAGTAGTAATTTAGTTGTCATCAATGTCATGTTACTATCAAAAATTATTGAATAAATGAGTTGTTCTTTCACGCTCAATGTTTATTTTGTTAGGACATAGGTAAAGTATTGTACGTTTCTCGAGTGGTATGGCAATTACATACTCGCAGAATGCAGCACTCGCCGATGCGCGGCTCGTGCGCAACATATCCGCTCATATGTAATATGCTTAGGGATGGCAACGATACATCGATATATTAAATATATCGATATTTTTTCAAATATATCGATATATAAATATCGATGTAATAGTTTCGATATATCGCAAAATATATCGATATTTTTGTGTAAATACCTATATCAAAAAACTAATTAATTGCAAATTGCACGCACCACAATTTGGCGAAACTTCAATCTAGTTTGTTTTATCACTCGTTAAATTTCTCAGCACCATCTAGCGTCGAGAAGCGCAAATAACTTATTAGGTACCTGTATTTGATACAATAGGTACCCGAATTATCGGCTATAATTGGGATTCCTTTGAATTACTTGAACGGAATCCAGTTCTTCCCCGAAAATTTTTGTCGGGGAATACCCGTTCGAAGTTTATAAATACACCTCAACAAAAAAATTTTCTGCAGTCTGCAAAGAGCTTTGAAAGTGTTTGCTGTGAATAAATAATAGTGTGATTGTTCAAAAGTTTAGTGAAGTTGAAAATAAAATAATCTTGATTTATTACATAAATTTAAAGTGACTGATTGTTGGTCCTGAAAATATGGCTCCTCCGAGAAGTAACATTTGGAAACATTTTCAAAAAGTTACTCCCAATACTGCTAAATGCAATTTGTGTGCCAAGGTGCTGAAGACTTCGGGCAATACAACAAATTTGAAAACACATTTAAAACAAAAACACTCCTCCATCTTACAACATTTAACTGAGGAGAAAAAGGAGACTGATGAACCAAAGAAGAAAAAACGTCCATCCCAACCCGAAAGTCGAATGGATGTAGAAACGGCTGGGACTAGTAGTTCACTACATCAAGATGAGGTATGACTAATAGAACCGCAATTGTTAATGAATTTATTAGTTAATATTATTTCTAGAAAAATCTGATTGCTTCACAAGAATTTGATGATGATGTTCATTCATCAACTTCAACAATGACGGTTTCTGAATATGATGTTGAACCAAGCACAAGTACAGAAAAATCAAGCTCATTATACAAGCAAGCTACAATTGTGTCTACCTTCAAAACAATTTCATCTTTCAAAGGTAAAGCAAAAGTTTATAGTACTTGCATGAATGCATCATTTGTTTTTATTTTTAGATGGTGGCTCTAAAAATGTGAAACTAACGGAAGCATTAATAAAATTTATTGTTCAGGATAATTTGCCATTCAATATTGTAGAGGGTAAAGGTTTTCTGTCTTTGATGAAACAAGTGGCACCTTTATACAAAGTACCAACCAGAAACACCATCAAAAATAATGTTGATAGAAAGTTCGAAGTGATTTCAACAGCATTTAAAAATATATTGAAAAAATCGAAGTATTTCACAATTACGACGGATATATGGACTGCCGATATGCAGACCAAAAGTTTTATGGGCATCACTGTCCACTTTGTACATGACATGAAGTTAACATCAGCGACAATAGGTATTGTTGAATTATCAGAGTCTCACACGGCAGACTATATTGCTTTAGAATTAGGCAAAGCTCTTCAAAATTGGGGAATTGATCCTAATGATGTTGTTGCTGTAGTGACGGACAATGCAGCCAATATGGTCAAAGCTATGCATGACAAATTTGGGAAAAACCGACACATCCCATGCTTCGCACATACCCTCAATTTGGTGTGTGAAAATTCAATTACAAACACAGAAGGTTTGAGTATTATTATTGACAAGATACGATCAATAGTAGTATGGTTCAAAAGAAGCGTTAAGGCTAGTGATCAATTAAGAAAAATACAAATCGATGCAGGAACGATAGAAGGAAACATTAAAAAAATGATTTTGGATGTCAAAACTCGCTGGAACTCCACATATTACATGATAGAGAGATTTCTACTAATGTCATCTATGGTCAGCAATATTTTGTTTTCCGATGTTAATGCTCCAAATATGATTACTGCAGCCGAAGTTGAGCATTTACGAGAAATATGCAAACTTTTGAAGCCACTAGAAAGGATGACAGTAGAGATAAGTGGCGAAAATTACCCCACAATAAGTAAAGTAATACCAATGATTGGTTGTCTGATAAACCAGTACAACAATTATTCGCCCCAGTATGAAGTAGGTAAACACTTGAAAACATCATTATTAAAAGAAATCGAAAAGAGGTTTGGTGCTATTGAGAAATCTTATATACCAGCTGTTTCCACAATATTGGATTCTCGATTTAAACAAATAAACTTCAGGGATCCTCAAGTCCTGGGCACAGTGATGCGACACATCAAAAGTGAGATCGCGACTTTCCAAAGCACTTCTTCATCATCAGAATCTTCTGATTCGGATACTGAAGAACCGGAATTTGATATATGGGCGCACCATAAAAAATTAGCGCACACTAAAAAAAGTGGGCAAGGGAAATTACATAAAGATAGTGAACTCAATCAATATTTAAGTTTGCCAGTTAGAAACTTGAAAGACGATCCCTTGGACACCTGGAGCGAAATGAAATTGGTATATCCCAACTTATTTAAAGTGGCGGCAAAATATTTTTGTGTTGTAGCAACGTCGGTCCCCAGCGAGAGGCTATTTTCAAAAGCCGGAGCAACAGCTACTAAAAGTCGTAACCGTCTCACGGGAAGTAGGCTTTCCAAATTATTATTTTTGAGCTCTTTGCCTGATAACTTGCATTTGTGGAACTGATGTATTCACCTAATGCACAAAATCACAAATGCAGGCAAACAGTCTTGTTCCTGTAAGACATTTAATTGTAAACTTGACTAAATTGTAATAAAAAATACATTTTAATTTTTTTTTGTAAAAACATGCAATTTTGTAGAACACTTTTAACTTGTACTTACTTAATCAAAAAATACACTTATTTTTTTTTAATGTATTACCTTTCAATATTTCCTCAGTACCTACTTTACGTTTCAAAAACTTTAGATTCGATTGATTTGAATATAATAAAAAAATATATCGATATTTTTCATGATATCGATATTTTTGTTTAGATATATCGCATGTATCGATATATAGCTTTCGATATATCATATGATGATTATATCGATATATTTATATTTTTTGCCATCCCTAAATATGCTGCATACCAGGGTTGTTATGTGTAAAACACTTTGCTTTCAAACAGTGTTTTAAACATGTTTAAAAACAGCCGTCGTGTTTTAAGCGGATTTTAATTTGAATCTATAAACGAGGGTTTTCCACTCCCAGACTAAGCATGAAGTAAAATTTCGAGTTTAGAAAAGCCTGAAAATTTGGATTGGCCGCGTAGCGAAGCGGAGCGGCCAATCCAAATTAGGCTTTTCTAAACTCGAAATTTTACTTCATGCGCCACACGTATAAAACACTGAAATTTCGTAAAGTTTAAAATATACGGCTTTAGCAATCTAATGTGTATGTGAATAAAACATGAGTCAAATTCTGCTCTGAACAAATTGTTTAAAACAGTGATTATAGCCAACCCAATAACTCTAACGTATATTAGGTTGCCTATAAACGTTGTTGTATGTGTGTATTTTTTGAACTTCACTGTAAATCAGTGTTTTTAAGCGTAGCGCATAAAGTCAAATTTTGTGTTTAGAAAAGCCTAGTTTGGATTGGCCGCTCCGCTCCGCTACGCGGCCATCAAAATACTTAGGCTTTTCTAAACTCGAAATTTTACTTCATGCTTAGTCTGGGAGTGGAAAACATTCGTTAAAAGCCTTAAATTAACCGCTTTGAAGCAATGAATTTCCGCAAATTTAAAAAACCTGGTAATTATCAGGCTATGTAAACTTAAAAGAAAAATGCCCTGTATATTCTGTTTTAAACAGGTTTTAAACATGTTTTAAACATGTTTTAAACACGTTTTAAACATGTTTTTAATTGTTAATGTTTTAAACGCTGTTTCAATGTAAAAAACACATTTTGTAAAAAAAAAACTGTTTGTTTTAATTAAGATGAAAAAAAGCGTTTTTTAACAACCCTGCTGCATACCACTCTCGTGACGTAATATATTATATGAACTTTTGACGTTCAATTTTTCGACGAATTTAACACATCCTTTATTATATAATTTAATCGAGTGTTTCACGGAGGCTTATACTATAAAAAAACAATAAGGATTTATAACATCAACAAGTAGATGCTGATTTTTCGAGCAAAATCATCCTAAGCAATGAAGCACATTTTCACCTTAATGGCTTTGTTAATCGCCAAAATTGCTGTGTTTGGGGTTCGGAGAACCCGCATGTGATTGTCGAAAAACAAATGCATCCACAACGTGTCATTGTTTGGTGTGGATTTTGGGCTGGAGGCATCATTGGACGATACTTTTTTGAAAATGAGGCTGGTCAAACAGTGACTGTTACTGGTGCTCGGTATCACGACATGATAACAGTTCTTTTTGCCGAAATTAGATGATAATAGTGTGGCCAATATGTGGTTTCAACAAGACGGCGCCACATGCCATACAGCCCGTGGAACAATTCAATTACTGCATGAGACATTTCTTGGTGGTGTACTCTCTCGTTTCGGTGATCAGAATTGACACGTGTGATTTAACACCATTAGATTTAGATAGGGCTATTTGAAGTCAAAGGTCTATGTCAATAAGCCCACAACCATCCGTGCATTACAGAAGGAAATTAAACGCTGCATCAACGAAATTCAGCCACATTTATACAGAAGGATCATGTCGCTGCATCAACGAAATTCAGCCACATTTATACAGAATGGTAATGTCATTTATACAGAATGGTCAAGTAAAAAGAGTGCGTATGTGCCAGAAAAACCGTGGATGTCATTTGCCCGATGTGTTATTCCATAAATAACCCTATCCTATGTACTTTATGATTCAATAAAAAAATAACAATCTAAAGACTAAAAACTGAAAATGTTTTGCTAAATTTTGATCTTAGTCCCTTAGATAATCCATTATTAGATTTATTACCCAAAAAGAACCCCACAGAGAATGTAAACCCACCGACAACCATGCCGAACCCTTAGCCCCCGTAACACCTAGCTTAATTACCTATTAGTTTTTCCTAAATCCCTTTAGATATATATACCGCGCAAATAGTTGTAAGAATTCAGTCTAACCTCACCGCACTGGAGAGCCCTCAGAAAGAGGGAAAATTACAACAAGTAAGAATTCAGTTTATTATTGTTAATGAGCATCTTGTGTCTCGAAATGTACATCTAACGGTACAAATAAAAAGTGAAGTAAAGAATAACAGTCTTTTTTAGTGTAATAACCACTTCACGTAAACTCAAAAACATACAGTTACTAAAAACTGTGTTTTCTATTTAACTCAAATCTTGCGTTAATTTTGGAACACCCTTTATTTAAAACCATACATATCCGACATTAAAATCGAACATAGAATCGCAATGTACCGAGCTTTATTTAAATAAAGCTCAGTATATTTCTGCGAGTTACGTGCGGGAAGTACAAGTGGTCGCTTTAGTTGCTCACTAGTCCGTTTCTCGTAGTTAAGGACAAATTGCCTGATGCATCTCCGATACGGGAACTGAGTTTTTACAGGGACATCGCGACGATCTTTAGACTCTGGCCTTTACTTAAGAAAAAAAAATTAACGACCCCAGACGAGACGTTTATGTCCGCGTTTGCACGGAATCGAAACGAATTGGCTTTACGTTTCCCTTCTCCTAGTCTGCAATCGTAAAAATGCTCTATGGGCGTATAAATGTTAATAAAAGTTGACAACAATGTATTTGTTTGCTTATTTTCCAATTACAATCGAAGAAAACTTTGAATAAATTATTGCTAACGCATGTACTTGTGGATATGAATAAATGTTTATTATTATTGTCAATGCCTTTCAATCAATATGTAAGGCCTAGGGCATATGATATTTTCGTGGCCGTTCAAGAGTTTGTTAATGGTCAAAATATTTTTTTTGCTCTTACAGGGCCGCTATTACATAGAAAAATTAACCATTTTGAAAATTTCGGGGGGCAGGTTTGAACCCCTCATATCCCCTCCCTGGCTACAGCCTTGCCTGCAATTTACAAAAGCCTCATTATTAAGCAATTGTTTTATTTTTGTTTCATAAAAATGTAACATTTCTTAAAATAACCAAAGAGTATTGAAAACCTTTTTCTATTTGAAGTCAATTTATTTCTGAAGATTTTATATTAATTTAATTATGTATACCTATTAATAAATATCAATAATCCATTAAGTAAACCATATGTTTGATGTGACCGGAAAACCCATTAGTCCACAATCTATGAACCATAAGATATCACAACGCAAATGGCGCGCATTTATATAGATTTTCCTTTTCCAGAAAGTGCAAACGAGTTTTTTTTTTCTAAAGCGATTTTTACGACCCGAAGATAATTTTATTATCACCTCCTTTGTCCGGTTGATAATAAAGAGATTTAGGTAGAATTCCGAAAATACCTGGTTATTTTCGAAAAGGTTGATTTACTCTTCCTCCTCCCCTCCCTCTCGCCGAATTTCTCATACACTTATATAAACTCTTCAAACAGAATTGGTGAAGAATTTTCGAAAATGTTTCTGCCAGTGACGGTCGTTTGTTTGATTTCCGGGGTGGTGCAAGGGGTGCGTTGGGAGCATCCCCGAGAAGGGAGGTTCTTTAGGGGTGTTTACACGTCCACGGAGGTCGTGCCGCAGATGGTGACCGTTTTGGTGCCTTCTTCGTGTGTTCAGGTCGAGCCTAGTTTACCTCCGTGCAGGAATGTGAGGAACATGGATGGGTTTCCTAGGTTCTTAGGTGGACGGGTTGAAGGAGCGTAAGTATTCATTTGTTGTACATTTAAAATACTATTAGGTCAATTTGAAAAAAAAGAACAAGCAATTTCTAGTAAAATATTAAAACTCTGATTTTATTATTTATAAATAAAAAATTTAAAAATATAGATTAAGTAAAGTATCGCACTTTTTTTATTTATTATAATTACATATTCTTAAATATGACTTAAATAAATTGAATACAAATTATATTATACATTTTTTTAAAAATCAAAATTTATTAATTAACATTAGCATTTACAAAAAAAATGTTTTAATATACGTGCCAATGGTTTCTTCAAGGCATATTATAGGCTAGGCTGTGTATAAAAATTGTAAAATTAGCAAGAAAGCGCAGTTTTGAGGAAGTTTCTTAGTAATAATGCAGTTTCTTTTGAAAATGAAAATTATAATTTAATTTAATTTTAAATAAAATTCGAATGAGATTTAAACAGTAATGAAAAACAAAATTAAAATTATGAACGGTGGAGGCTTCTACTTCGTAATACATGTTAATTCAATAAAATAAAACACTTTAACTTTGTTTGTAAAACACAATATATTGTGTTATACAAACAGAGTTAAAGTGTTTTATTTTATTACAAAATTAAAACTTTCCCCTAAATAATAATGATTTTTTTGTGAAATTTTTATTTTTTTTAAATCTTAAAAAATATTAGTCGATGAACAACAACGTTATAAATGATGTGAGTTTTTTTTTTCAAAAACGCCAATTATTTGCAACATCTATAAGTAAATCAATGAATCCACTAAAGTCTAACTTTGAGCGCCATTGCTAAGCGCATTTATCAACCGATAGAAAACATAAGGGGCTAAAATTAAATCTCATTTTATTCTTAATAATTCTCATGAATTTTATTTGAATCTAATAACCGCTTGATATTTTATTAAAAAAAATATGTAAAAATGGAAAAAAACTCACAATAAATTTTTGTTGTTTCGGTTAACGAATTTTTAAAAACTACCGAAACATCCGATTTTTATGGGATTTACAGGATTTAATGGAGAAAATATTGGGCTTTGTTTCTATGTAAGATTAAACAAAATCTCTTAATTATTAGAAAAGTTACAGAAGCTTAAAGTTGATTGAAATTACGAAAAAGTAAACAAAATCTCATTAAATTAATGTTTTGTTTAAACAATTTCGAAAAATTACTGAAACATCCGATTTTTATGAGATTTGCGGGTATTATTAAAAAAATAATAACAGTGCTTTGTTCATCTGTCAATTTGTGAAAAAAGTTACAGAAGCATAAAGTTGATTAAAATTATGAAAAAGTAAATAAACTCATGTTAAATGTATCGTATGTTCAATAAAAAAAACCTCTAGAGTGCCATGATTTAATCTTTTTCTAAATTTAAGTTGGCTACATGCTTTAGGAATTGACAAATAAAACTTTAGAAATAATAATTATAACATATAATTTTAGATACTGTATAGGTGAGGCTGTTAGTTGTTGAAACTCCATAATATCACTTTAATAAAACACTTAATTTGTTTAGGTTTCAAAATTATATTTATTCAACTACCTGATGAAGCCACAGTGTGGTGAAAAAATTGTTGTAGTACAATATGTATAATTTTGAGACCTAAACAAATTAAGTGTTTTATTAAAGAGATATAATTTTAGATTTGCCAATCTACAATATTTTCCATGGCACTCTAGAGATTTTTTTTTTGAACATATGTTATGTATTTTACATAATGTAGGTATAATTTAAGCATTTGCAATTTGTTCGTCAAAGTTTACTAATGCACACGAATTTGTTTTTGTTTTAAATTTTAACTAAGAAAATTTTAACTTTGAGAATAAAGGAAACGGCAAAATATGTTTCTGATTGGTCGTCTAACGAGTGTTTCCACTCCCAAACTAAGCATGAAGTAAAATTTCGAGTTTAGAAAAGCCTGAAAATTTGGATTTGCTGGGGCGCGCGAGCGAAGCGAGTCGCGGCCCAGCAAATCCAAATTTTCAGGCTTTTCTAAACTCGAAATTTTACTTCATGCGCCACGCGTATAAATCACTAACTTCAAGTAAAATCTTCAAGCAATTGGTTAGAGCAAAATAAGTTTAGTATGTCAATTATCAATTGTTTAAATTACGAGGAAAGTGCTATAATGAACACATCACCATTTTTGATAAAATAATCAGAATGAATGTTCAAAACATCAGGATTCAAAGCCGCAATTTTTTTACTTATAAGAACTTTAAAAAGCTTTTTTTAAAGTTTGCACATAAATAGTGAAGATGTGCAAACGTTAAAAAAAACTGTTTAAAGTTCTTGTAAGTGAAAAAATTGCGACTTCTTCGCAATTCATAAAATAATTGAATTAACATAAAGAAAATGTAACATAAAGAAAAATTGAGTTTGTCAATAGTTTGCAGAATATTTATTAGATATAAAAACGAATTAAAATAATATTGACTTTCTGCAGAACATTTTTTGTCTCATTGAGACTAGTCTCCAAATATTCATTGAAACAACTACTTCTCGAGCTATTGACTTTCTGCAAAACATTTTTTGTCTTATTAAAACAAGTCTCTAAATATTCATTGAAACAACTACTTCTCGAGCTAATAAAAAAAATGGTGATGTGTCCATCATAGTACTTTCCCCCGTAAATTGCGTATTAAATCACTTATTATATTTGTAGCATTATTATTTTCAAAATGTCTTCAACTTTTTGATAACTACAACTTTTATTTGAAACATTTTTCAATTGGATCAACACATACTGACACAAACCAATGACTAGATAAAAAACACTATTTATTGAATATCTCAAAAACTAAGAGTGCTATGACAAAAAGTAGAGATACAAAAAATCTTTAATATTTTATTTCCTACAACTTTTATTTGAAACATTTTCCAATTGTATCAACACACACACTGACACAAATCAATGACTAGATAAAAAAACACTATTTATTAAATATGTCAAAAACTAAGAGTGCTATGACAAAAAGTGAATCCACAAAAAATCTTTAGTTTTTCATTTCCTACAACTTTTGTTTGAAACATTTTTCAATTGTATCGACACATACACTGTCACACACCAATAACTAGATAATACACACAACTTTTGAAATATCTCAAAAACTAAGAGTGCTATGACAAAAAGTAAATGAACAATACATCTTCATTTTGTTATTATCTACAACTTTTATTTGAAAGAATTTTTTGTTTGATGAACATTTATTGAAAAAATCTGAAAAAACTGAAAAACGCTAAGAGTAAAGTACCACTTCCGGTTTTCCGATTTTCACCAAAAGCTTTTCAGTTCTTCCGATTCTAACAAAAAGCTTAAGTTTCAAGTTTCATCTCGATATCTTTAGCGGTTTTTGCGGTACAGCGCACACAGACACACAGACAGACAGCCAGACAGACATTTTTCAAAAATGGTCTTATTCGACTCAGGGGACCTCAAAACGGATATTTCCGCTAAAATGTTTGATTCGAAAATGTTCACGAAAACAATACTTTCCCTTTGTATTACATACGGGGGAAAGTAAAAATCAATTATACAATGAATATTTCAGTTAAACGACAGCTTTACTGTTCTATGCATAATTTATATGCAAAATGCAACATCAGGTCAAATTATTCTCTCACCAAACTAAAGGAATTAAGAGGAAATTGAAATAAATTTAAAAAATTTCATGGATATTATATATTAATTGATTTATATTTAGTTTTGACAAAAATTACAGTGATTTACAAAAATATTTACAAGACACAAAATAGAAAAAACTCATGTTTTTGTGTTTTAATTGGGAACTTAAAACTTCAAATGAGTGTAGATTTTAACAAAACTCACAAAATATTAGGATGCGTACAATCTTTGTTTCAAACTTAAAGAAAAAAGAACATTTAGGAACTATAGACAAAATTATAGAAACTACACTAAAAGAACCCTTCCAACATTTCAAGCGTTATAATTTATCAATTATAGAAGCGTAAAGTTTTTTACAATTTGATTAAAATTATGCTTCCTACACGTTGAGCTCTACGGTTTAAGCTTATTAACAGTTAAAACATTTAAATTTTGTATAATTTAAAAGAAAGATTGTTAGTGCTTTTATCTGGAAACTGAAGTTTAGAAGTTGATAATAATAATAATAATAATAATAAACAAACTTTATTTCAAATAAATGGTCACAAAATAAATACAAAATTCTGGAACAAAAATGAAATTGTGTCACATAACAAAATATTAACTAATATAAAAGCTATGAAAGCTATAACATAGCACTCGAATCCTCTGAGAGCATAGGTTCCCAACCTTTTTCATTCTACGCTCCCTTTTCGAAAAATAAATCATTCATCGCTCCCCCATAAATGTTGATTTAATAATTTGCTGATGATCTTCTTTTTAGAAGAAATGAAGTAGAAGGATTTACATATTATACTTCTAATTATTTAGTTTTAGAAAGAGATTAAAGCCCGAGGTAACTTATATTTTCGAGGCCTTTCAAAACTTTATCTCATATCTATAACTCCACTTTTGGCAACATTTCAATAAATCAGTGTTTTATACGTCTGGAGCATAAAGTAACATATCGTGTTTTATAAAGCCTGAAAATTTGGATGTGGGCGCTACGCTTCGCTCTGAATTACAAACACATCAATATTTTCTTTCTAAATCAGTGGTGGGGAAACTTTTTTTAAGACGGGCCATTTGTAATAACCAGACAATCGTAGCGGGCCAAAGAATAATGCTTAATCGTAGGTAGGTAGTTTTTATGCGGGTCGTCACATTACGAAGTAAGAACGCGTTCAAACATTCTCACGACGGCACTCTTAAACGGGCCGGATTAAACCTTTCCGCGGGCCGGACTTGGCCCCATCACTGTTCTAAATCGTCTATGACATAAAATAAATTGATTTCATTAATCAACATTTTCATTCTAAATCGTCTATGACATAAAATGAATTGATTTTATTCATCAATATTTTACCTACTGCAAAAATTATCTCATGTTTTAAATTTCTGTGGCACGAAAAGAACAATTTAAAATTCGTTTTAAGTATTTTTTAACTTTCATAGAATTTTGTGTTTTATGATCATTAGTAAAGACAAAAATGAACATATGTTTTTCTTCGTCCTTAGAGTTTAATCAAGTATACCTAATTTTCGAAATGGTTGATTAAGCATGAAGTAAAATTTAGAGTTTAGAAAATTTGAAAATGTTGTGGCTTTTCTAAATTTTATTTCATGTGCCTGATTTGAAGTGAAGTTCAAACATACGCACACATTTTCTGTGTTGATAATGATTAATAATTAGGTTCTGACAATTTTTTTTATTATAACTGGTACACGTGGTTTTTTAAAAAATTGTATATGATAGTATGAGAATCACTTCAGGTTTTTGTTTGCACAACAATGTTATCATAAAATATAATAAAATGCAATATTTCCCACTGAGCAAAAAAAACGTTGCATGACACGTTGCATCAATGTTACCGCGCAACACGAAACGTTGCGTTTTAAGTTGCATGAATGTTGAATAAACGCTGAATGTACGCCTGCAGGAATGTTGCATACTAACGTACAAAGAAAAATGTTGCTGCACCGTTGACAAAGCAACGCCTATGCAACACGATCGATTACTCTTATTTGTATGCAACTCAACATACGAATGTATGTATGTTAAGTTGTGTACGATAAATGCATAGAATCCGTATTGTATACAACCCGGTACAGCAATTAAGTGAACGTTATAGGAAAGTTTCTCTCGTAATCTTAATGCAAAATTAATTTTCAAAAAATACAAATATGTATTGGTAATAAGAAAAATCTGTCTTACAAAAAGTAATCCCACTGAGCAAAAAACAAACAAATAACGTTATATCAACATTATAGCAACATCAAACGCTGTTTTAATTTTAATGAAATATTACTTAAATGGATTTGCTCAGTGGGATGTGTAGTCTAGGGGAGCCAGAACCCCGGAACCTAAGTACCCAGTACCCTTAAACTCTGAAAACATTTAACTATTGTTAACAAGTGCATTAACTTCAAATGAAATCAGTGTCTTATACGCGTGGCGCACGAAGAAAAATTTCGAGTTTAGAAAACCCTCGACAAATTTTCACGGGGCTTTTCTAAACTCGAAATTTTTCTTCATGCTTAGTCTGGGAGTGGAGAACACTCGTTTAAAGCTTTGTGGGAGTGGAGAACACTCGTTTAAAGCTTTCGGTTGAACTCTTTGAAAAAAACAACGAATATCTGAAGATTTACAGCATATAATTGGGATATGTTTACTTAAATGAAAAACTCTCTGTATGTTCACCCACTGAGTAAAAAACAAACAAATAACATTATATCAACATTGTAGCAACTTTAAATGTTATTTTAATGTTGATTAAACATTACTTAAGTGTGTTTGTTCAGTAGGCCATGTCCATGAAATGTGTAAACAACGACGCTGCATTACAGCAACAGTTTCAACAATTATATGTTAAATGTTAAAAATGTAATGTTACCATTTTCAATATATATCGAATGTTTACAATATAATGTTGCATTAAAGTCAAATTGTAATGATTATATAACGTTGTGTTACTTTGCCGCAATATTTTTGAAACGTTATAAAACAATGTTAAATTTTAGTATCATTTTTAACATTTAGGTAATATATATAAATTAATATTGCACGGAAAACGTTTATACAATGTTTGTAACGTTGCTAAAACTTTGTTGTAGTAATTTATTACAATGCTTTATTTTAGTATTATGATCAATATTCGTGCAATGTTTAAAATGTTTCCGTGTTCAGTGGGTTGGCTGTAGGATATTTCTAAAAAAATGAAAGATTCGACGGTATTATAATATCTACTTTCAAGACTGCAAATATTTTTAAGAATATCTTGTTTTAAGTTCCTGAATATTACTATTTTAACATCATACTTTATTTTTAGTATCTCAAAATCTTCACCAAACTCAGAACCTCAAATCCACACGACGGAGTTAGGCTGGGGCGAATATCTAGGAATTTACGCTCCCACGGTGACGGTGAAATCGCTCCATCTTCAGACAACCACCCTTCCTGATCCCAGAACCGTGGTAACCTTCTCCGTGAAGGGGTGCAAACCCTCGAGACTTCCAATGGACTTGAATTTATGCCCTTCGGAAATTCCTGAAATCAAGCCTTCTCCAACGACTCCAGTAGTTATTGCTACGACAACGGTGCCCAGTTTGCCTCCACGAGAAAATGCTTCGCCGAGTTTGGAACCGACTGAACAACAATCGCCTGCTCCGGCTGTGGATAATAAACCAACAGAAGAATTAACAAGGACATAATTATTTTATGAAATCTAAGACTGAATTAACAAATTATATACTCAATTTCAAGTAATTTATTTTATACTTAATAAATTATTGTTGTAATAATTATTGGTATAAATTATGCTAAGATTACTTTTGATGTATTAATAAAATTCACTGTTATTATTGAGACGATTCGTGTAATAAAATATTTAACTCTTAAATTTGAGTCTTTAAACGAGTGTTTTCCACTCCCAGACTAAGCATGAAGTAAAATTTCGAGTTTAGAAAAGCCTGAGCGTTTGGATTTGGACGCGTAGCGTCCAAATCCAAACTCAGGCTTTTCTAAACTCGAAATTTTACTTCATGCGCCACGCGTACTAAACACCAACAATACTGAAATATTGTAAACCGGCGAACTTCACTTGAAATCAGTGTTTAGTACGCGTGGCGCATGAAGTAAAATTTCTAGTTTAGAAAAGCCTGAGTTTGGATTTGGACGCTACGCGTCCAAATCCAAACGCTCAGGCTTTTCTAAACTAGAAATTTTACTTCATGCTTAGTCTGGGAGTAGAAAACACTCGTTTAAAGTGTCAATTTTAATGATTTTTAAAAACAACGACTGCCTGAACAAATCGGAATTAATGTATTAATAATTATTGATATAAATTAAGCTGAGATTACTTTTGATGGATTAATAACATTTACTGTTATTATTGAGACGATTCGTATAATAAAATGTTCAACCGTTAAATTTGAGTCTTTAAACGAGTGTTTTCCACTCCCAGACTAAGCATGAAGTAAAATTTCGAGTTTAGAAAAGCCTGAGCGTTTGGATAATAAAATATAAAACCTCAAAATTCGCGCATCATACAGTGTGGAACAAAATAATTGTCAAGTTACCTTTTTGAATTTAACATTAAAAACACGAGGGGGCTTGTAATGTTAAATTGTTCTATTAGGTATACATATTACGGTTTTTCGATGTACATTTTTAAAAATTCGTTGTTTTTATACAAAAAATAATTTGAAGCTTCTAACAAGTGTTTCAAATTACAAAATAAGCATGAAGTAAAATTTCGAGTTTAGCATGCAAATTTTCAGGCTTTCATCAATTTGCAGCTGTGTAAATAATTTATAAATAAAATTGTTGTGTTTTTAAGAAGTACTAATCACTGATTAAAGTGATTAGTACTTCCCGGTCGACTCACTTTAATCAGTGATTAGGGATTAAATTTGGATGCTAAACTAGAAATTTTACTTTATGCTTATTTTGTAATTTGAAACACTCGTTAGAAGCTTCAAATTATTTTTTGTATAAAAACAACGAATATTTAAAAATGTACATCGAAAAACCGTAATATGTATACCTAAAAGAACAATTTAACAATACTTTTAACTTTAAAGTGAGTCGACCGGGTTGCGAACGGGCATTACTCTTGTAACGTCCCATTTTTGGGAATGTTCCGTTTCATTTGAATCCCAAAGTTATGCTTGCTACGCTCATGGTTTGAGATATTTTACATTCGCGATATCGAGAGCGCGCTGAGCGAGGAGGCGCGCGGCGGACGTGCGTGCGAGGACTTGGTTGGGAGAGCGCGGCGTGTACGGAGGTGTGTGCTGGGTGAGTGAATAAGAATAGAGTTTTTTTGCCAATTGATATGAGAATTAAAAATAACCGACTGCATGATTAAGATTCGAGTAAAATAAATTTAGGGCAGCCCATGCACACACCCACCGCTCGCCCACTCAGGTTTTTTTGTAGTGTGGCGTATTAATGTAATTGAGTTTGTCGTTGGTGTTGGTAAATGTTTTAGTTGTTGCATGCCTCCCTGTTCCTAAGTCATTACTTAATTACTATTCATTAAAGTGCGCTATGCGTAGAGTACGTAACTGTGACGCTAAGTAGCCACATAGGGCCCTCATGAACTTCGATACTGCCTTTCGCTCTAAACTACAGATAACGTTGGGTCGGCATCCGCTCTAAGGGAGGGAGTCCTAGCCGGAAGAGAGGAGAGGAGATATCCCAGGACAGAAGGGTAGCTGCGCCTGCCTTTGAAGGGAAGGAGCCAACGACTAAGGCCAAAACCAGCCTTAACCGAGACTTGCTGCCTATTTCGAACGACTTCCAGCATGTTGCAGGGCTTAACTGCACTTACACCCTGAGGATAAAATCCGGTGAGGCAATTTATTCCTTAACTCCGCCAGACGAACGGGCCAATACGGACGCCATTTTGTTGCTGATATAGAGAGCGAGGCAGCCAGCAAATCATTCATTAGCTTTGCTTGTTGTGGTTGCTTATTTTTGTTCCATAAAATTTAATTCGATTCACACAGTATTCAAATTATATTAAGTACATTCTCTTCACCTTCTCCCATTAATTGTTGATCATAATTTTATTAATATATTAAGTTGTTATAAAACTGTGTGCAAGTTAGTTATTTACTAACAGTTCCTTATACCGGATTAACAGCCTAACCCTATCTGTCACTCAGTGACTGGCGCCCAAAATCATGCTGAAGTAATTATTACAAACCGAACTACGACCCCGCGCCGCCATTCAACCAACCTAGCCGCGTGCATTGTGAGTTGAGCGTTACAATTTGGCGCCCAAAACGTGGGGCCGATTTTTTTGAATAACGTACTTTAATAACATACTTACTTCAGCATCATTTCAATCCCACCTACCCTTTCCTTACGGCTGTTAATCTTTGAGTTTGCAATTATTGGCCCGTTCTCGATATATATTTTTTTGTTTTGTCGAAATTCTACGGAATATTTTACGCGTTTATGAAATTTCTTTGGGATTTAAATGAACTATTGATTGGATGATTGTGTTGCATATTGTTGAGATTTTTTTATTAGGAATGTACCGGCGTAGCTTGATTCTGCTGGTATCTCGTCTTTAGTTAAAAATTTTTTTGCCTATTAAATAATAGATTGATTGTTATGATGACTGCTCTGCTATGATAGCAGGTGAGTGTGGCAATCGTATTCATCTCCGTTTTACCATCCTGTCACAGTACCGGGCGTATTTATTGTTTGGTATATTTTTTCTGAATTCTTTTGCATAATCTAAATAATTGAGTAGGTTGAGGGATTTTTTTAAATCTAAATAAGAATTTATTTAGAGAAGTCTGGCAACAAGGTATCGTGTTGTGAGAGAGTTGTTGTGTAATTATTGAATTGTTGTGCGAGTTGGACTCTGACCGGGCTATTTGTTAATTCATCTTATTTTTTGTGCATAGTTTCCACACTCAGTTTTTTTGTTCGGCATTTTATTAATAATTTACATTTTATTTGTTTAATTAAATTAACTATTCAATTATTAGAATTAATCAGAAATTAGTAAATAAACCTGGGATTATTCGGTTGGAACTTAAAGAAGGAAACAGATTTATTGAGGACTAATATTGAGCGATCAGTGATTAAATGCTGTTAATTTAGGTATCGCCTCTTGCTTATTTATTCACTGTCTTGTTAAAGATTTGTTTTCCTATTAATTATTTATTTGTTTAGTTGGTTTATTTATTTAAATTGTTGTTAACAGGACGCCTAGTCATATAAATTGACAAGCATTTTTTTATTGACGTTCGGTTAATGAATAATTAGGTGTTTTTTGTAGTTTTTGTGTTTATCTCTTACTTAATTATCAATTTAAATTCTGTTGGTTCAACTAATAATTGTTTTATTCATTTTGGATCGGAATAGTTATCAGGTGACTGTTTGTGGTTCGCAACGCTTTTGAAGTCGGCTAACAACGTTGTGAAATATTATTTACGTCTTCAATATTTCCTTCTTTAACCATACTTAACTGTGCGTTCGGGTGAATATTTTGGTTATCTATAATGAGTTTATTGATGGATCCTATGCACTTGCGTGCGCACGAAGTGGTATACGAACTTCGATTAAGAGGCATTATAACTAGGTGTGATGCCAATTCGAGGCGTAAGGCTCTACGCAAGTGCTTGCAATCTGATCTGGCAAGGGGTATTACTGATTATGAATTGGTTGATTTTGAATTTGAGCAAGAAAAGGCAGATATAACAAATAGTCTTTCTTCGTTGAAGGAAGCTGCTGCGGATGTTGATAGCTCCTCTGGAAGGAAAAAGTTGTATAGCCGATTTAATCACCTTAGGCAGCGAATTTCGCGTATTCCAACTAATACAGAGGAACTTAAGGAATATCGGGCTGATACTCTTGTCACAATTTTGGCCCTAGAAGATGATGTTGATCAGAAACTGATAGGGCGTGTTGAGGCTTCGGAAGCAGAGTTTCAGGAAAGTGCTATCAAATCGGTAGCTATACACAAGTGGGAAGTGCAGTTTAATGGCGAGGAGGATAGATTGTTTGATTTTCTAGAGCGGGTTGATGAATTAAGAGTTTCTCGCAACGTGTCCAAGCATAGGTTGTTTATTTCGGCCATTGAACTATTTACTGGTCCGGCTCTTGTGTGGTACCGTGGCGTAAGGGACCGAATTAAATCCTGGGATAACTTAGTAGCGGTCCTCAAAGATAACTTTCTACCTCATGATATTGAAGATAGTTTATGGGAGGAAATAAAGGGTCGTAAACAAGCTCCTCGGGAGAAGATCGTTTTATATCTGTCCGCCATGGAGAATCTATTTCGTCGTCTGAGTACCATGCCCTCTGAGGAAAAGAAAATCAAAATTTTAAAGAAAAATATATTACCGTTCTATCACCCCCATCTAGCCCTTCAAAATGTCACGTCAGTTGAGATTTTATGTGAATTGTGTCGTTGTCTTGAAAATACTCTTGATCCAAAGTCGTTAGCTGGGGATTTAATCAAAATCGCATCACTTCCTAGTAGCCCGAATCAGGCCTTGTGTTGGAATTGTGGCAAAACTGGCCACTTATTCAGAAGCTGTACTGAGTCTCGGCGTCGTTTTTGCTATGGTTGCGGAGCACGCAATAATACTCGTCTATCATGCGGTAAGTGTTCGGGAAACGAGTCTGCGGGGCGACCAGAGGCCGACGTCCCCTGTACCTCAAAGGGCCAAAATCCCTCGTAATCTCTTCTGACAATTGGAAGGAATGGTTATCTGTAGTAAAGAATTTCTTTCGGCCAACCCAAACGTCAGATAAAATGCAATCTATAGTACCTGATGTTAATCCTCTACTCGTTGATAAATTTCCAGATAACCGACCTTATATAAATGTTTCCATTTTTGATCGTACCATAACAGCTCTTCTCGATACTGGCGCGAGCCACTCAGTACTTGGAGGTCCAGGATTAAATATTTTAGAGTCCCTTCCGATTAAGCTTGATAATTGTAAAGAAAAGGTAATTGCGACTGCTGACGGATTTCGGCAGGCCGTTAGAGGTTGTTTTAACGTTCCCATTGTTGTGGATAGCCTTATGCGAAAATTAAGGGTTTTAGTTGTGCCCTCTATCGAGAGCACCCTAATTCTGGGTAGTGATTTCGCTAGGTTGTTTAGGATAGCGATGGACTACCCTTCGTGGTCATTCAACGTTTCTAGAGGAGGTACCTCCGGCGCTGTAGGGCGCGGTAATATTTACGCTTTGGAAGAAGCAAGTGATAGTAGGTTACAGGGCGCTGATGATCTAACTATAGATCAGGTTCAGAAGGTTAACGAAATACGTAATAATTATTGTGAACTATCTTGGAAATCGGGCACTAAATTAGGAAGAACGAATAAAATCTTCCATCGAATTGATACTGGTAACGCGTTACCAGTAAAACAGCGGCAGTATCCCTTATCTCCATATATGTTGCAACATCTTTATAAAGAAATTGATGATATGGAATCATTGGGGGTATTACGGAAGTCATCTAGCCCTTGGTGTTCACCAATATTGTTTGTCAAAAAGGCTAGTGGTGAACTTCGGTTTTGTTTCGATGGTAGGAAACTAAATTCATTAACAAAACGGGATGCCTATCCCCTTCCAAGGGTCGATCACATTTTAAATAAACTTAACGGTGCCCGCTTCCTCTCCAGCGTGGATTTGAAATCAGCCTTCTGGCAGATACCACTTGACCCAGAATCTTGCGAGAAAACAGCATTTGCTGTGCCTGGAAAGGGCTTATATGAGTTCATGGTCATGCCGTTTGGTCTCAACAATGCCCCCCAAACTCAGCAACGGCTGATGGATCAGGTGCTTGGCCCTGCCTTAGAACCGTTTTGCTTCGTCTACCTCGATGACGTCATTATTGCCACACCTAACTTTGAGACCCACGTCAACATTCTCAATGAGGTCTGTCGTCGCCTGAAAGAAGCCAATCTAACCATTAACTTGGATAAATGCGAATTCTGTCGCTCATCATTAAACTATTTAGGTTTTGTTGTAGACCGCTTAGGATTAAGGACAGACCCTGCAAAGGTATCAGCCATGCTGGAGTACCCTCGACCCGAAACTGCGACTCAGGTTAAGAGATTCATCGGCATGTGCTCATGGTATCGGAGGTTTATTCCCCATTTCTCCACCTTAACCGCTCCAGTCACCTCACTAATCAAAGGTAAAAGTAAGGGTGGTAAAATACAGTGGACTCCTGAGGCCGAAAATGCTTTTATTTTGATTAAAAAATCGCTCAGTACGGCCCCTGTTTTGTCTACCCCTGACTTTGAAAAACCCTTTAGTATCCAGTGCGATGCATCCGATGTCGGGTTGGGTTGTGTTTTGGTTCAACAGAATTCTTGTGGGCAGGAAGTACCGGTAGCATATGCCAGCCGTACTTTGTCAGAATCGGAGCGCAAGTTCTGCGCTACTGAGAAGGAGTGCCTGGCGGTGCTATTCGGCATTGAAAAGTTCCGGCCCTATATAGAGGGTGTTCGGTTTAAAGTAATCACTGACCATCATTCCCTCCTATGGCTGCACAACCTGAAGGACCCAACTGGTAGGCTCGCTCGTTGGGCTGTTAAGATGCAGCAATTTGAAATGGAAATTGAGCATCGGAAGGGCAGCCTTAATGTTGTTCCTGACGCTCTATCTAGGGCACCGGTAGCAATAAATATGTTGGAAGTATCTGACGAGGCCTGTTTGACTGATGCGTGGTACAAGAAAATGGTGAAGGCCAGGGAAAAGTCTCCTGAACGATACCCTCAGTGGGCTTTTAGTAATAATCGCCTTCTGAGGCATGTCTCCAGGAAAGATGGCTTAACAACAAACCATCCTCAATGGAAGTTAGTGGTTCCAAAATCTATGCGAAACGATGTCTTACGGGCTTGTCATGATGTTCCCACAGCAGGACATTTCGGTGTGTTCAAGACCCTAAACCGTGTTCGTGACCTTTACTACTGGCCTCGTCTTCGTCAAGATGTAAAGCGATATGTCCGCTCTTGTGAAGTGTGTGGAGCCCAAAAGGTACCGACGGGTGGTATCCCTGGGCAAATGGGTAAACCAAAAGTGATTTCCTTTCCCTGGCAACTAATTGCATGCGACATTGTAGGACCGCTTCCTCGGTCGAGAAAGGGGAATTCCTACTTACTGGTGGTTACGGATTGGTTGACGAAATTTACCTTATTAAAACCCCTACGTAAGGCTGTTTCCTCGGCTATAGCTGAGTTCCTCGAACATAACGTCTTTTTGGTATTCGGTGCTCCTCAGATCCTCATGACGGATAACGGCACTGAATTCACGTCTAATGTGATCAAGGACCTAGCAGACCAGTACGGAGTGAAGTTGTGGCTGAACGCTAAATACCACCCTCAAGTAAATTTTGTTGAACGTTATAACCGTACGATCGGGACCACAATTCGATCCTTTATAACTAATCTCGATCATAGAACGTGGGATTTAGAAGTTCCTAAAATCGGTTATGCCCTTCGTACCGCCAAGCACGAAGTCACCAGCTTCACTCCGGCCGAGCTAAATTTTGGGCGATATGTGCCCTTGCGCGGTGACTATTATGGGGCTGTCAAGGACTTGGGGGAAGTGTCATTGGAAGGAAGGGGAGATGAATACGCGGAGAGTCTAAGGGAGCTCCCACGACTTTACCAAGAAGTTCAAGATCGGTTGTCTTCCGCGTATAAACGGAATGCCAACACGTATAATCTCCGTAGAAGAGCTACTCCGGTATATCCTTCTGGTGCATTGGTTTGGGTCCGTAACAAGGTACTGTCTGATGCAGGTAAACACTTTGCTGCGAAGCTGGCGCCGAGGTATAAAATGGGCCAAATAAAAGAAAAGTTTGGTCAGTTGGTTTATTCTGTTGTTGATAAGTCGGGTCGTGATCTTGGTCGCTGGCACGTAAAGGACCTAAAACCTTGTTACGGTCCTGACCCTCCTTCTTCTGAGGACGAAGCCCAGTGAAGGAATATATATATATATATATATTTTTTTTTTGAGGAAACGGAGGAGTGTAACGTCCCATTTTTGGGAATGTTCCGTTTCATTTGAATCCCAAAGTTATGCTTGCTACGCTCATGGTTTGAGATATTTTACATTCGCGATATCGAGAGCGCGCTGAGCGAGGAGGCGCGCGGCGGACGTGCGTGCGAGGACTTGGTTGGGAGAGCGCGGCGTGTACGGAGGTGTGTGCTGGGTGAGTGAATAAGAATAGAGTTTTTTTGCCAATTGATATGAGAATTAAAAATAACCGACTGCATGATTAAGATTCGAGTAAAATAAATTTAGGGCAGCCCATGCACACACCCACCGCTCGCCCACTCAGGTTTTTTTGTAGTGTGGCGTATTAATGTAATTGAGTTTGTCGTTGGTGTTGGTAAATGTTTTAGTTGTTGCATGCCTCCCTGTTCCTAAGTCATTACTTAATTACTATTCATTAAAGTGCGCTATGCGTAGAGTACGTAACTGTGACGCTAAGTAGCCACATAGGGCCCTCATGAACTTCGATACTGCCTTTCGCTCTAAACTACAGATAACGTTGGGTCGGCATCCGCTCTAAGGGAGGGAGTCCTAGCCGGAAGAGAGGAGAGGAGATATCCCAGGACAGAAGGGTAGCTGCGCCTGCCTTTGAAGGGAAGGAGCCAACGACTAAGGCCAAAACCAGCCTTAACCGAGACTTGCTGCCTATTTCGAACGACTTCCAGCATGTTGCATGGCTTAACTGCACTTACACCCTGAGGATAAAATCCGGTGAGGCAATTTATTCCTTAACTCCGCCAGACGAACGGGCCAATACGGACGCCATTTTGTTGCTGATATAGAGAGCGAGGCAGCCAGCAAATCATTCATTAGCTTTGCTTGTTGTGGTTGCTTATTTTTGTTCCATAAAATTTAATTCGATTCACACAGTATTCAAATTATATTAAGTACATTCTCTTCACCTTCTCCCATTAATTGTTGATCATAATTTTATTAATATATTAAGTTGTTATAAAACTGTGTGCAAGTTAGTTATTTACTAACAGTTCCTTATACCGGATTAACAGCCTAACCCTATCTGTCACTCAGTGACTGGCGCCCAAAATCATGCTGAAGTAATTATTACAAACCGAACTACGACCCCGCGCCGCCATTCAACCAACCTAGCCGCGTGCATTGTGAGTTGAGCGTTACACTCTTTCCTTACGCCAAAAATTATTCTTGTTTACTATTTTGTTGTTCACGACTTATCAAACGGTTATAATATTTTTTTATTAAGCGAACTTTAAACACCAACAATGTTGAAACCGAGAAAACTGAAATATTTCCTTAGTATTTAATCTTAGTCGTACGCAAACAACCAATAATTGTAGGCACTTATTTTTTTATTATACGTCCGAATGATAAGTTTTGGAAGAGATAAGCCAATTTTATTCATTTATCCCAAATGAACAGATCTATCCTGTCTGCAAAGATGTACGTTTATGCAGTGGTTTTAGTGTTCGTTTTAAACGGGATTGAAGGTTACGAAGAAGCCGAGGACAGTTTGATATTAATCCATGCGGTATGTGAATCATTGGAATAATTAAGAAACACTCGAAATTCTATAAGAGAGTTTTTTATCAGGGCTTTGAACTGTAATTTTTTTCGTTTCAGTTTTCGTTCCGGTTTAATTAAACAAAAATATATCAGTTCGGTTCCAGTTTTCGTTTCGGTAAAAATAACGGTTTAGCTCTAAGTAATTTATTTTTACATTTTTGAAATGTTTTTAATTGTATTACACATTTATTTTAGAAAAGTAAAGAGCAATACGCAACACGCATATTATAATTTATTTATTTATTGATTTTTCATACAATTTTCAAATATTTGCAATTATAATAATGACAATATTATGAAATACCTAGTATTGATCTATTGGTCTATAGATGGCCTGAATGGTTTGACCCAAATTGTTACATTTGCAGTAGGTTGCTGTATGTAACAGCAGACACTTGTTGTATAATTCAATGTCCGTCGGGGTATTAGCCCGGGAAGTAGTTGTTTTAATGAGTGTTTGATATAGTCTTTGTAAGACTAACTTGTTGTAGATTGCGAAAAGAATCGCACTTTTAATGTTTAAAAAAACATTTAATTATAATTAAATCAACGTTTTATGATTCAAACGTTATATAAATACGTTTTCTTAAAACTAAATATTTATTCATAATAAAATTCAACGGCAAAGATCGTTCAAATCAAACGAATAATAAATGAACCTTTCTACTTGTGTTTTAAATGTAAAAAATATACTGGGATTTTTTGTTTAAAGTATACAAATTTAAAAGTACCTACATATTTAACATTAGAAAAAAATCTTTACATTTTATTATTAAGTTTAAACAGAAATTGCCCAGGAATTAGATCTTTCTTTTCGTTTCCTTATCTTCTGTATTAAAATATGATTTATTGAATAAAATACATTCAATTATGCTGAAAAAATGTCTTTTTAACATTTAATATTTCATTTAATTTCAATTCAATATTACATTTACATATCGTCGGCTTATAAGTGAAATCCACTAAGTTAATTTTTGGCTGTTGTTACTTCAGTCCACTAAGCTCTTGTACCCATGGTTTTCTACATGCTGGTGCAATCCACTAAGTCCTAAGTTAGATCGTTTTTTATTAATAGAATATAACAGAATTGTGGTAAGTCAATTTTTAATTATGTAGCAGAGCTGAGCAGGATTCGAATCATTCAGGATTCGAATCCTTTTAGAGTATTTAATAGAGGCATTCGAATACTTTAGTTAAACTAAATTCGTGATCTGGATTCGTTACATTTTTTTAAGAGGATTCGTATTCGAATCGAAATGCGGGTGATTCGAATCTAAAAGGATTCGAATATTTATAAAAGGATTCGAATACTGACAAAAGGATTCGAATCATTAAAAATAATTTAAATTATTTGTGAGTATTAAAATGAATAATTTGTTTAGTGTGTTTTTAAATTTCTCGTTAAATCAGTGTTTTATACGCGTGGCGCATGAAGTAAAATTTCGAGTTTAGAAAAGCCCCGTGAAAATTTGTCTCGGGTCGCTGGCGCGACCCTCGACAAATTTTCTACGCGGGGCTTTTCTAAACTCGAAATTTTACTTCATGCTTAGTCTGGGAGTGGACAACACTCGTTCTTAGAAGTTTCAAGTTGAAGGATCATTCTAGATTACTCAAAGGACCGTTTTACAAAGTCTACAGCTCGAAGGACCAATTCTGAGACCAAAGGACTACAGGCAATTGAAGTTGAAGTTTTTTTACAAAAAAGACAACGTTTATCTTAAGGTTCACAGCGTGGGTGTGAAAGAAAAATCCAATTTTAAAATGAATTCAAGGTTAGGTTGGGTTGCTTTCAGTGCTTTTAACTTCACTTTATATCAGTGTTTTATACGCGTGGAGTATGAAGTAAAATTTCGAGTTTAGAAGAGCCCCGTGAAAATTAGTCGGGGGTCGCTGGCGCGACCCTCGACAAATTTTCTACGCGGGGCCTTTCTAAACTTGAAATTTTACTTCATGCTTAGTCTGGGAGTGGAAGACACTCGTTACTTTAAAATATGTCACAAGTGTATCGTAACTGTCAGAATAAAAAAACATTATATGTCTATCATAGTACTTTCCCTCATGTTAAATTATTAAATAGAATACAACAGAATTGTGTTAAGTCAATTTTTAACTATGTAGCAGAGCTGAGCAGGATTCGAATCATTCAGGATTCGAATCCTTTTAGAGTATTTAATAGAGGCATTCGAATACTTTAGTTAAACTAAATTCGTGATCTGGATTCGTTACATTTTTTTAAGAGGATTCGTATTCGAATCCAAATGCGGGAGATTCGAATGTTTATAAAAGGATTCGAATATTTATAAAAGGATTCGAATGCTGACAAAAGGATTCCAATCATTAAAAATAATTTAAATTATTTGTGAGTATTAAAATGAATTATTTGTTTGGTGTGTTTTTAAATTTCTCGTTAAATCAGTGTTTTATACGCGTGGCGCATGAAGTAAAATTTCGAGTTTAGAAAAGCCCCGTGAAAATTTGTCTCGGGTCGCTAGCGCGACCCTCGACAAATTTTCTACGCAGAGCTTTTCTAAACTCGAAATTTTACTTCATGCTTAGTCTGGGAGTGGACAACACTCGTTCTTAGAAGTTTCAAGTTGAAGGATCACTCTAGATTACTAAGTTTATTACTCAAAGGACCGTTTTACAGAGTCTACAGCTCGAAGGACCAATTGTATTCTTCGGAGACCTAAGGACTACAGGCAATTGAAGTTTTTTTACAAAAAGAACAACGAATATCTTAAGGTTCACAGCGTGGGTGTGAAAGAAAAATCCAATTTTAAAATGAATTCAAGGTTAGGTTAGGTTGCTTTCAGTGCTTTTAACTTCACTTTATATCAGTGTTTTATACACGTGGCGTATGAAGTAAAATTTCGAGTTTAGTAAAGCCCCGTGAAAATTAGTCGAGGGTCGCTGGCGCGACCCTCGACAAATTTTCTACGCGGGGCCTTTCTAAACTCGAAATTTTACTTCATGCTTAGTCTGGGAGTGGAAGACACTCGTTACTTTAAAATATGTCACAAGTGTATCGTAACTGTCAGAATGAAAAAAAAAAATGATATGTCTATCATAGTACTTTCCCTCATGTTAAATACTTGAGCTTTTTCAACAAATGTTTCTTATTCCTGTTAAACTTTGTTCATGCTTAACCTGGGAATGGAATATCACTCGTTCAAAACTTCAAATTGAACTCTTTTATAAAATGGACGAATGCGTCAGAGAAAAGTCATTGAATTTCATTCAAATTGACCAAAACACTGAAAAAAACGCTTTCACGGGGCTTTTCTAAACTCGAAATTTTACTTCATGCGCCACGCGTATAAATCACTGATTTAAAGTGAAGGTAAAAGCACTGAAAGGAACCCAACCCAACCTTGAATTTATTTTAAAATTGGATTTTTCTTTCATACCCACGCTATGAACCTTAAGATATTCGTTGTGTCTTTGCAAAAAAACTTCAATTCCCTGTAGTCCTTTGGTCTCTGAAGACTACAATTGGTCCTTCGAGCTGTAGACTTTGTAAAACGGTCCTTTAAGAAATAAACTTAGTAATCTAGAGCGATCCTTTAATTTGAAACTTGTAAGAACGAGTGTTGTCCACTCCCAGACTAAGCATGAAGTAAAATTTCGAGTTTAGAAAAGCCCCGCGTAGAAAATTTGTCGAGGGTCGTGCAGCGACCCTTGACAAATTTTTACGGGGCTTTTCTAAACTCGAAATTTTACTTCATGCGCCACGCGTATAAAACACTGATTTAAAGTAAAGTTAAAAAAAAAACACAGTAACATCTTCAATTAGAGTAACACGGAATCAGATATTTAGTCTGTTATCAACGATGATCAGTGTTAATAATAAATAGTTAGGTTTTGAATATTTTTCTTAAAACAACTGCTAGCAATATTAAAATGTTAATGGTTGTAAAAAAACATAAAATCAAATGTATTCTCGAAGGATTTGTATTCGTGATTCGAAAAAACAGGATTTGAATCATTGATTCGAATCATATTTATCTCTTACGAATCCTTTATTCGAGTATTAGTGATTAGAATCATATTAGGTGATTCGGATTCGTGATTCGAATACTTTTTACGAGGATTCGTCCCAGCTCTGCTATGTAGGCAGTTTCTCACATTATATTGTTTTTGACGTAAGTGATTTCACTTGTAACGCGACGATATTAAAATACAATAACTTGACACAAAAATACAAAGCAAAATTTAAACACATAATATTATAGATATATTTTCAAACTTGTATCTTTCTAACGGACGTTTATTCTCTACAGTTGGTAACATTGCCCAGTTTTGTGTTCTAAATACTTTTTAGAATTCTTCGTGAATTTTCTAATTTTGATGCAAAATAACACAGGTTTACAAAAAAAAAAGTCCGGACTATTTGACCGGACCATGGTATCCCGGGGAATTTTTGCGTCCTGAATCCGATCCCGGGGTCAGCTGAGCCCCATCACGTCAGAAAAACGAGATTTCAAGGTCACTTAGAGGTTAAAATGGTGATTTTTTGGAACTGGACCCGGGACAATTTCTCAAGCGATCTGTTAAGTTAGAGAGAAACTGTTTCGGTTTTGAATATCTTTCAAACATCGGCAAGGAGCCCTAAATCTCGATCAGGACTATCACAGTGCCACCCCAGTGGATAAAATGTTGCCATGATTGTTTTATCTCGCGGATTTCGATCTCCCTGTCAAGGCATCCAATTCCGGCGATCCGTTCGCTGTGAGATATTGACAGGAAACCCAGCCCTGCTATTAAACTGAACTCTGCTATTAGCATCACCCAGGAACAACGACGTCGACGTTGCAGATTCTGTTCCCTTCGGGGTGCTTGTTTACAGTGAGTCCCCTTGCCTCTCACTTTTCTCCCTCCCAATTTTTGCAGATTCTGGTCTCTTCGGGGTGTTTGTTTACAGTGAGTCCCCTTGCCTCTCACTTTTCTCCCTCCCAATTTTTGCAGATTCTGTTCCCTTCGAGGTGCTTGTTTACAGTGAGTCCCCTTGCGTCTCACTTTTCTCCCTCCTAATTTTTCAATCTTTCCGCGCTTGTTTGTGGGGTCTGCAGGTTTGCTCAAAACTCCTTCTAAGTGCCTTTCTCTTATGCCCCTTGGTCGTATCCCTCTTCAAGTTCCAGCAGTAGTCTGCCAACATGCTGATGTCCCAGAAGCCTTGGTAGCGTCTTTCCATCTCTTTTATATCTTGGTGAAATCTTTCACCTTGTTCTTCGCTATAATGTCCAAGGTTTTCTGGGAAATTGTTCAAATGTGAATCCAAGAAATGGACCTTCAAGCTCATCAAACATCCAATAGCTTTGTAATTCCGGAGCAAGCCCTCCACCAATTCCCTATAGTTTGGGTCTTTATTGTTTCCAAGAAATTTCTGGGCAACATTCACGAAGCTCTTCCATGCTTCTTCCTCATCCACCGTCATCGTCTTCGGGAATTCTGGATCTTTTATAAGTTTCCTTATTTGCGGCCCATTGAAAACCCCTTCTTTGATTTTGGCATCTGACAACTTTGGGAATTTTTTGTAGAGATATTGGAAGGCTTCGCTACTTCTTTTTTTAAGAGCCTTGATGAATTGTTTCATCAACCCTAATTTAATATGGAGCGGAGGTAGTAAAATACTTTTGGGATCCACTAACTGTTCTTGCTCTATGTTCTTCTGACCAACAAGAAAATTTTCCCTTGATGGCCAAACCTTCCTTTCATAATGCTCATCACGAGCTCGACTATCCCATTCACAGAGAAAACAAGGGTATTTTGTAAATCCACTCTGTTGTCCCAAAAGTATTGTTACTACCTTCGAATCCGTACATATTTTCCATTTGTACCTACTGTAATTAATTTGTTGGAGCAAATAGTCCAGATTGCAGTAGTTCTCACTCAATATCGTCGAGTAAGCTATTGGAATTGACGCGAGGTTATTGCCATTGTTCAACAAAACAGCTTTCAAACTCCGGTTTGATGAATCAATGAATAGCCGCCAATCATCCGAATCATGTTCAACTCCGAATTCGCCGAATAGACCTTCTATATCTCTGCAAAATACTAATGAATCATGCTGGTCATAATATTTCCGGAAAGGCTCATCCCTATTTCTGTAATAGGTCCCGATTGTTCCTTTCTCCAGAGAACCTCTTTCTTTTAAACGAGGAGCTAACAGTTCAGACTGGTCCTTAGATAGCCCCAGATCTCGAACCAAGTCATTGAGTTCCATTTGATTCCACTTTGAATTCTGGAGTTGATCATTCTCGCTGTCATCGTCCACGTCGATTGGAGATTGTGAGAACTCCCCTTCATTTCGCTCCGGTTCTATTTCCTTACCTCCTTCATCTTCGCCATCAACAACCATACGTTCATCAAGGTCAACATCAGCTATCACTGGCATGGTAACCGACGAGGTGACCACGTAATTCAGCGATTTTCTGTTCCTGGAATTTAACCCAGGCTTAACGTTTCTGCAAAAGTAGCAATCGCGTTCGTGATTTTCTGGTTCCCGCCAGGTCATAGGAGAAGAAAACATCATTTTCCTAGTGCCAGTCTGCCAACATCTCAAACGCGCTTGGCATGTGCGACAAAGAACTTTTGGGGCCTATGGGTTGTTATCTGGAATTGGGAAAACACGACTTAAATTGTGCAGAGACCATCTCTGTGAAATTTACCAAGTTCGTCTTAAGATGATATTCCCCACACAGAACACAGAAAGACTCTCTATTCTTCAAGCACTTAGCCATTTTCCCGAGTGATTTTCCACTTCCGGGGAAGTTGGAGTTAAGGTGCCGGAATAGCCTGAGTTCTTCTCTCTTTAAAATAAATGGAATGAATAGCCGAAAACACTTGATTAAATGACCAACAGAAACCAGTCGCTTGTGAAAGCTCACTCGAGAGGTTGACAGTGCTACTCCAATGGAGAAAAAGATAGAGCTAATGGATTTGAAACTGGCAGTGTATATTGAGTTGCCTAAATACAAAAACAGTAGTTCGTTGTTAATTAAATTATAATAAACATTTAGATACTTGATTATACAAAATAAGCCTATTTTATTACTGATATATGCGCAATGCATTTTATTTTTTATATTTGTTTTATAATGGATTTTAAAATCATCAATTTTATGTAATCAAAAAACGGAATGCATTCCGCCTAATTAAAAAAAACATTTAATATATTTTATTAATAACATTTTTCATATATCTCAGTAATATTCGTTTTATAGTGTTGTTATAAATCGAGAAATGGGTCGCTTTGTATAGTGGTGCCCCCAGATCGAAAACACGAACTAATTTCATGCGGCAACATTGTCCCGGGTCCAGTTCCAAAAAATGAGCATTTTAACCTCTAAGTGACCTTGAAATCTCGTTTTTCTGATGTGATGGGGCTCAGCTGACCCCGGGATCGGATTCAGGACGCAAAAATACCCCGGGATACCATGGTCCGGTCAAATAGTCCGGACTTTTTTTTTTGTAAATACATAGGTTTACAAAAAAAAAAAAAAGTCCGGACTATTTGACTGGACCATGGTATCCCGGGGTATTTTTGCGTCCTGAATCTTACTTGGTTGTTGGAGAATTACTTTAAGTTTACTGCATAATTTTATTGTAAGAAATATTTTAACTTTATTGTGATAAAGGCTCTCCGTTATGGGGCACCCTATATACATAAAAATTCTGATTATAGAGTCGATAATTATCTACAATTTTTATATAAATCATATTTTTCCATCTTAAATATTTTAGTCCAGGAAGTTACTTTAAAGCTTCAGCGAGACACCCTGTATTTTGGAAAAAAATGCACTTTCATTAATTGTTTGATTTACTTTTTATTTCGAAAGTTTTCAATAATTAGAATCACGAGATTTTTTTGCTGTAAAGTAACTTTTATTAAAAATACCAATTGCTACCATCTCACTGAGCAAACTCATTTGAGTAACGATTAATTAACATTAAAACAACGTTTAATGTTATTACAATGTTGATAAAACGTTATTTGTTTGTTTTTTGCTCAGTGGGATATTTCCGGTAATACCCAATTTTAAATTACCGGTAATTTTAAATCACTATATAGAAGGTTATAGTTAAAATATAAAAACGTTTTTGTAGTAGAATAAAGTAATAATAAGTGTGTTATAATTCTCCATGGTGAATATTTGAGCTTCTTTTACAGGGAATTTTTCTTTTAAGTATACATTATTGAATAACCAACATATATTATTTATTCAATGGTGTAAATATCCTGATATTCACTCTGTATTTGTTCAGAAAATTGGAATTTTGGAAAATCGTTAAATTTGAGTCTTTAAACGAGTGTTTTCCACTCCCAAACTAAGCATGAAGTAAAATTTCGAGTTTAGAAAAGCCCCGTGAAAATTTGTCGAGGGTCGCGCAGCGACCCGAGACGAATTTTCTGGGCTTTTCTAAACTCGAAATTTTACTTCATGCGCCACGCGTACTAAACACTGACAACACTGAAATATTGTGAACAGGCGAACTTCATTTGCAATCAGTGTTAAGTACGCGTGCCGAAAGAAGTAATATTTCGAATTTAAAAAAGCCTAAGTTTGAATTTGGACGCTACGCGTTCAAATCCAAACGCTCAGGCTTTTCTAAACTCGTAATTTTACTTCATGCTTAGTCTAGGAGTGGTAAACACTCGTTTAAAGTTTCAAATTTTAACAGTTTTCAAAAACAACGAACGCCTGAACAAATCGGGATGTACATACTTAAAAAAAAAATCCTTGTACATCTTCAAATAAGCTGAATTCTGAGTTAATTTTTTTTAATATTTTAAGGTTGTTAGGCATGGAAACAGAACTCCAGAACCATTGGCGGCATTTCCGAAGGATTTATATAGGAATTATACGTATTATCCGTATGGAGGAGGAGAACTGAATAAGGTAAATATGTTCTATTATTAAAAATAAATAAAAATCTCTTAATTTCTTTTACCTATTCTATTTTCTTCTATTTTAATACTAATATTTTGAACACAAAGACACATTTTTTCTCTAAATGTATCAACAAATCATCAGCACTATTTTAATTCACAAATTTGACAACAATCAACAAACACAAAATAAGCTTTTGATGTTTGTTTAACGAGGATCATCCACTTCTCTATTAAGCACGAAGTAAATATTTTAGGCTTTTCTAAACTCCAAATATATACATCATGCGCCGAACGTGTAAAACACGGATTTAAAGTGAAGTTTGAAAACATACATATGATCATTAATTAAAATAATAAAAATTTAGAAACAAAGAATGTTGAAAACCTTCTTATTTATTAACCCATTAAAGGCCGGGCACTCTACAAACAACCGTAAAAGTTGATTTTAAGTAAAATTCCGCACTCATTTTTATAATTTCAATGAACGACTTATGATATTACATACTGGGATTTTTTTTTGTATACATAAGTTATATGCTGTAATTTTTTAGGCGATTTTATAAAAACATTCAGTTTAAGGTTTCAAATGAGTGTTTTTACTCCTAGATTAAGCATGAAGTAAAATGTCGAGTTTAGAAAAGCTTAAAAAATTGACTAACCAAATTTGCGGGCTTTTCTAAACTTGAAATTTTATTTCATGCGCTAAGCGTATAAAATACTGAAATATTGTGAAGTAAGAAATACACTGAAAACATTTTTTTGAAATCAAAATATTTATATATTATTATTTAATAACAAAATAATTACATTTTCATCAAGTCAGGTCAAATAAAAGTTTGATACATTTTTATTTGACCTGACTTAATTAACTTATTTAAAAATTAGCTTTTGGATTATTTTTGAAAACTGTCAACCCTACACCGAAAGGTAGATGTTTTCGAATTTTTGATAATGCTCTTTACATAATCCTATGATGGGGAAAATAATAACGAGTGTCTATAAACTGTCGGCACCCCAGTAGGTTCTGACTTCGGAAACATACGTCGTAATCAGACATAAATTTATTTGACGTTTCCGAGATTCACCGAATCGTATGACTTAATCTAAGATATGTAATTTATTTTTCAAAGCAACTGTGATGCCGAAAGTTTATAGACTCGTTATAATAGACACATTACATTTTTATTTTTATTTTAGGAAGGTCGTATACGTTCTTACCAATTTGGAAAAAAGCTACGAAAACGTTACAACAAATTTTTGGGCTCCACATATTATCCTTCCATGGTCTCAGCAATTTCCTCAGGCTCAAGCAGATGCAGGATGACGATGCAATTATTGCTAGCGTCGATGTTCCCACCGAATCCCTCAGATGCTTTCAAGAAAAACTTAGCTTGGCAACCAATACCAATACATTACATCGATTGTACAATTGACGCGGTAAGAAATTTATTAAAAATATTTAAATGCATAAAATACAGGGATTAGCTCTAGAGTGAATCCTTGAAGAATTTCTGATTTTGTAATGTTTCTTTTCTCATATTGATTACAATTTTCTTCTTTTAGTTGGTTATAAAGTATATGGAACGTATTAGAATATAATATACAGGGTGTCCCATTTTACATTATTTTCTTGAATATCTTGAAATACGGATACTTTTTTTTAAATTTCCAACACGTGGCGCTGTAATCGTGAAAGTATGATTTTTCTGTAAAATTTTCGTGAATTAATGTTGTCTCAGTAACTTCATAAAAACTAATATTTGGTGTTTTAATCAATACCTAAATTTCTAAAAATGTCAGTCCCAAACAATTGGGGCAACGAAAACGGGAAATAAAAAAACTAATTATGAATGATTCGATTTTATCATGGATTTTTATGTTATGTCTTGCTGAAACTACATGGTCATCCTCAACTGCAGCTCGACGTCTTCTAATAACTGTGGCAGGTCTTCGCGCAAGAACTGGAGATACTGCGCGCCTGTCAATACCTCTTCGAAAAAATGTGGTCCAATCAAATGTCCATCCAAAGTCCCACACCAAACATTTAGGCTCCAACGGTGCTGCGTTTTTAGTTCTCGCGTCCAGTGGGGATTTCCAGCGCTCTAATAATGACAGTTGTGCCTGTTCACCATCCCTGTGTTGTGGAATGTCGCTTCATCCGAAAACATCACACAGCGAAAAAAATCTGGATTCCCGGTCTTTTCCTGTTCAGCCCAATTGCAGAACTCAAGCCTGATTTGAGGGTCAATTTCTGTAAACGCTTGCACCGGTGTAATTTGATATGGGTGAAATCTCGCAGCTTTTAGGATGCGTTGCGCTGTAGACTTCGAAATTCCCAGTTCTTCTTCGATGCTGCGCAGACTGATGTGTGGATCCATGTGTACCAGTCCCAAAACAGCCACAGTTCTTGGATCGGCATTGTCAACATCTATCCTATCAACCTTCTCGCGATGTCGTATCAGGTGACCTTCTCGTGCCCTTGCCTCGATGTTGCGAATTGTCGCCGGTGTTGGATGATCGCGATCAGGATATCGTTGGACATAAAGCCGGGCTGCTGCAGCGTAATTTCCCGAGCTTCTCCAAGAATCAGCAGTATGTCCACTACCTCGTTGACCGAATAAGGGGTCCCACCATTGCGAATTACGTTAACAATTGTCACGAAAACCACTCAGATGCAAAAATCGAATGGTCTGTGACTGACAGTATGCCGAGACGTACTGATTTTTTTTTCTTTTTGCGACTTCAAACATTTCGAAACACCAAATGTTATTTTTTATAAAGTTATTGACACAGTATTAATTCACGAAAATTTTACAAAAAAATCATACTTTCATAATTACAGCGCCACCTGTTGGAAATTAAAAAAAGTATCCGTATAAACCCTATATATTTTTAACGCTCTTTCATAATCTGCAATAAAAAATAGGCGTTCCCATTTAAAATTACCAAGTTGACCCCCCTCCCGGCCCCCCCTGGGGGGCTAGGGGGGGCATTTTGTTAGAATCCGATTTCCCCCTCAAAACCAGGACGATTATGATTCGGCATACTTTTCGGTAAAATGCTTTAATTTCAAGATATTGAAGAAAATAATGTAAAATGGGACACCCTGTATAATGATATGCTAATACTTGGTTGTAGAATTTTTCATATTAACCCTTTCAGCCCTGGAATTTTTCTAGTTCCCAGAAAAATGTTTTGTACACTGCATATTACTCATTACTATCTCAGATATACAGAGAGTTTTTCTTTTAAGTAGACATATCGCAATATACTGTATACGCTGTAAATCTTCAGATATTCGTTGTTTTTACAAAGATTTCAAATTGAATTTTCAAACGAGTGTTTCCACTCCCAGATTAAGCATGAAGTAAAATTTCGAGTTTAGAAAAGCCTGAAAATTTGAAATTTTACTTCATGTGCTACGCGTACTAAACACTTATGTGATGTGATGTTCAGAATACACGTTTTTAGCATATTGCTTTAGTAGAATATTTTGAACTTTACCTAAAATCAGTGTTTTATACGTGTGGCGCATGAAGTAAAATTTCGAGTTTATAAAAAACCTGAAATTTTACTTCATGCTTAATCTGGGAGTGGATAACACTCGTTTAAGATTTAAATTAAACTACTTTAAAAAACAAACGATCATCAGAAAAGTTACAGTTCATGCATACATATGTGTATATTTAAAAGAAAAAGTTCCAGTACTAGTATTCCCAGTATTTAGCAAATTTTAGTGGTGGCAGACGCCACCATCAGGGCCGAAAGGGTTAAATATTAAAACTGCGATACTTTTCACAATCTGCAACTAATTTGCATGAATTTTCATTTGTAAAACAAATTAGTTGTAGATTGATAAAAGTATTGCATTTTTAATATTTTTGATTAGAATATATTTAATACCGGTATAGGCTCTAGAGTGGATCCTTGAGGAACAACAAGCTCCTCTTTGCTTGATTACATTTCTTCTCTAGAAATTTGTTTTCCGTTTTGTATTGTAAGATATTTTTCAGATGCTTTGTTTCTATCGTTGTATACCTTTATTATTATCCATCCAACTAAACCAAAAATTGTCTTTGTGCAAGAATAGAGATTACATGAATGAATATCTGACAGAAAACTCTGGTAGAAAAGTTGAATCGTTATTGTCGTTGCTGTTTGTTCAAGATACTCTAAAATCAGAGGTAAATATATCGTTTCTTTTTGCATAAATAAATATCGTATGTTCAATTAAAAAAACCTCTAGAGTGCCATTGAAAAAATTATAGGTTGGCAACACTGCAATTGTTAATTATAATTATTGTGCCTGACGTTTTATTTATGAATTCCATAACTAGATGACGAAATTCCTTTAGCGGACCCATAGAAAAATTGAAGCTTCTAGGTGACACATACACATCGACACATTTGACACACCGCGGCTATTTGTAATACTGGTCAGTTTAGATATAGGCAGGATTTAGGAGACCAATCCTCTTTGGAAAATAGGAGAATAAAACAAAAGGTTTTTTTCTGTTAGCGATTTATTTTGTTATTATTTTTATATACAGGGTGGGGCAAAACAGACAGTGCAGTTTTGAAGGGCTATTAAAAAAACGGCGCAATTTCAAGAAATGGGGTTTATTTTATCTTAATTGGTACATCATGCCGTTTTATGCATCAAGTCCTGAAGATGACATCAGAAAGATGACCCCCAGCAGCGATATATTGATGAAGGCGATTTCTGAAATTTTCGGCCGGATTTCGACACATCTCGATGGGTATAGCGGCGATTTTCTCTTTAATTCGATCCCTGAGATCTTCCAAGGTGCGAGGTCGATGCCTAAAAACCTTTTCCACTCCACATTACCTCTCAGAGAAACAAGGCGCCCAGAGAACACCTGTCGCAGTTTCGTCATTGAAACTCGAGCAGTATGGGCCGTAGCCCCGTCTTGCTGAAACCAGAGGTGTCCCAGATCTGCTTCCTCCATCAGTTCTTCCAATCGAGGTTGAAAAAAAATTCCAACATGAAAGCATAACGTTGAGCAGTGACAGTTACGGTTTGTCCGTCCTCTTCAAAAAAATAAGGCCCAATCACCCTAAATTTGGAAATCGCACACCACACGGTGACTTTTGGGGAGTGAAGTGGTCTCTCGTGAAGTTGCCTTGGGTTATTTACAGTCCAGTATCGAAAATTTTGTTTATTCACCCCTCCACAGAGATGGAAGTGGGCCTCGTCACTACTGGAAAAAGTTGACCTCGCACGGATCCGGTTCAACATTTCTTGGAAGCGATTCATGCGGTTTTCATAATCAGGGAGCATTAACTTTTGAACAAGCATCATCTTGTAGGGGTGGAATGAGTCTTCATGCAATATCCGTCTTAGAGAGCGATCAGTAATGGCAAATGCAGTTGCATACTTCCGGGCAGAGCGCGTAGGTGACCGTTCGATAGCTTCTCTTACTCTTGCTACATTTTCGGGTGTTCTTACTGTTCTGGGTCTTCCTAAACTACTACGTCTCTGTGTGGAACCAGTTTCTTTTAATGTACGCACCCAATTCGCGATTAAATTACGGTGAGGGACGGGATCACGACGCGCAAGATTGAAATGCAGCCGGAAGGCCCGCTGGGTGGCGACGGCAGAACGGCCATTTTCAAGAAACGTGCGGACTGCGAAGCCCCGATGTTCTCCAGACTAAACCATGGTAACGACTAAAAACGGCACGACCCCCCCGACACAATGATATCTCTCCCAGGTAGGTACCCCCACCACACGGGATGTACTGGGCGTTCCAAACTGCATTGTCTGTTTTGCCGCACCCTGTACATATAAGCGAAACATAGGACCATTTTTTTGTAAGTTTGACAAAATAATTACAAAACATGTTCTTATGTTTCACTTCGATGTATTTAAAAATAATATTAAAATAAATCGCTAACAGAAAAAGAGCCTTTTATTTAATTTTCCTATTTTCTAGATTCAATACCCCTCATTGCACCTCTCCAATGGCGTAGATTGACTAGCTTAACAAATGGCTGCGGTTCATCTAGATATATATCAATGATCAATTCATAACTTAAGTTAAAAAAGATGAAATAATGGCACTCTAGAGGTTCTTTTTTTAATAAACATACGATAGTTAATAATTACATATTCAAAATGACAATATTTGCAAAGAAAAAAAATCATTAAATATGACAGTTTCATAAATGCAAATAAAATAAAACTATAATATGAGAATACATTTTTTATTCAATTTGAAGCTCAGCGAAAGAAATTATGATTAGATTAAGTTTCAACGGATTTATTTCATTATCTCTATATTTGAGGTAGAAACTACGGCCTTTAAAACAAAGTAAGGAGGACATAATCGTAATTAATTAATTTTTAGATTGAAAATAATCTACCTTTGGCAAAGTGGGCTGATCCCATCTGGCCAGAACCTTTGGGTACCTGCGCTAACGATTTTTGGATTAGTTATATGTCGAATGAAACAATTGTAGCAACAACTGGAGGTAATATATTATTCAATAAAGTAATAAGAACAGTTATAGTTATTCTACAAACATTATCGTAATTTTATATGTATATTATGTTTAAAGCTATAATTTATTATGGAAGTGATTACTTTCTGATAAATATTTCGAACGTTCATTTAAAATTGAAATAATGGTAAACCGAGATAATAAAACAAATATTAAGTTTAATTCTGGATATTTAATTAAAACACTTGGTTTGTTTCACTAATTTATATTTTCTCCGACTAGTTTTAACTATTGGTCATCTTCAAGGAGGAATGTACAAACCAAACAACAACAAATCAAGTGTTTTAATTAAATATTCAGAATTAGATTCAAAAATGTTTCACCCCGGGTCAAGTGAGAAATTAATTAAACACTGGCAAGTTTTGTTTTAAATGTTTCAATCTTGGAGACGATACAGCAGAAAATATAAAACTTAAGTGTACACAGAGCCGGGCGGTACTCAAGTATAGATACTCAAAATTTATAACGATTTATGCTTTACTTTCATAAATTTAGTTGACATTTTATTCTGTTTAGGTCTTTTGATGAGGAAAATTTTGAACGACACGCAAGACAAAATCGACGAATCGACGATAAATCGACAAATCGACGAAAAACCTTCTTCAAGCTTGCCGAGCACAAAGTTATTTATTTATGCAGCCCACGATACCACGATTAATTTATTGTTAACAATGCTGAAACTTTACAACAACAATGTCTCACATTATCTCGATTGTTTATTACTCGAAGTCCACAAAATAAACAATATTTACGGATTTAAGGTACAAGTTTTTACAAAGAACATGCATTATTTTTCAATGGGAATCATATGATTTTAGATATTTTTTGATCATCAGGATGGGAACGGTTTGCGACAGCTGGAAGTGCCGAAATGTGGATTATTTTGTCCCGTGGATGATTTTTATAAAATGATGTTGGTTTATTTAAACCCAAAACTGTGTCCTTTATAATATTTGTTTTTTAAATAAATTCCACGTACTTATTTATTTATTTACCCGTTCTGTGTTTTTTTAACAACATAGCAGAAAATTTAATTTGCTAATAAATACTGTTTTAAAAATGTATTTATTATATATAAATAAATATTTTATTCTCCAATTTGTTATATTATTATAAATTAGGGGCTATTAATCTAAATCTAAAAGTCTTAAATTTAACAAAAAGTACAATACATTTTAATGGCCGTTTGGCCATTTGGGAGGGGGGCGGGTTTTGTTCTATTCCCCCCCGTGGATCCGCGCCTGTATACAAGAGCATTTTTATATATTTTATATAAAACTATATTTCTTTAGAGTTATAATAAACTCCTGTTTAGTAATATCAAAAAACTTTATTGTATTGTAATATAGAGTTTATTAACGACATGTAAGGTGAACTTTTTGCCTACAATAAAATATAGATGGATTGTAAATAATATGTCAATTTATTTACAATCTTCCTATATCCTATGTTGGGCAAAAAGTTCAGCTTAGATGTCATTAATAAACTTTATATTACAATGCACTAAAGCTATTTGATATTACCAAACAGGGGTTTATTATAAATATATTAGAGGTTTTTTGTTGACAAATGACAACATTTATATACAAGGAGTTTTTCTTTTAAGTATACATACCGCAATATATTGTATACGCTGTTAATCTTCAGATTCGTTGTCTTTACAAAAATTTCAATTTGAAGCTTTAAACGAGTGTTTTCCACTTCCAGGTTAAGCATGAAGTAAGCGCTACGCGACTAATCCAAATTTTCAGGCTTTTCTAAACTCAAAATTTTACCTCATGCGCTACGCGTATAAAACGCTGATTTCAAGTGAAGTTTAAAGAATACTACTAAAATAGTATGCTTAAGACGTATATTCTGAACTTTACATCAAATCAGTGTTTTAGCGCGTGGCGCATGAAGTAAAATTTCGAGTTTAGAAAAGCCTGAAAATATGGTTTGGTCGCGTAGCGCTCCGCGCTAATATTTGTTTTATTATCTCGGTTTACCATTATTTCAATTTTAAATGAACGTTCTAAATATTTATCAGAAAGTAATCACTTCCATAATAAATTATAGCTTTAAACATAATATACATATAAAATTACGATAATGTTTGTAGAATAACTATAACTGTTCTTATTACTTTATTGAATAATATATTACCTCCAGTTGTTGCTACAATTGTTTCATTCGACATATAACTAATCCAAAAATCGTTAGCGCAGGTACCCAAAGGTTCTGGCCAGATAGGATCAGCCCACTTTGCCAAAGGTAGATTATTTTCAATCTAAAAATTAATTAATTACGATTATGTCCTCCTTACTTTGTTTTAAAGGCCGTAGTTTCTACCTCAAATATAGAGATAATGAAATAAATCCGTTGAAACTTAATCTAATCATAATTTCTTTCGCTGAGCTTCAAATTGAATAAAAAATGTATTCTCATATTATAGTTTTATTTTATTTGCATTTATGAAACTGTCATATTTAATGATTTTTTTTCTTTGCAAATATTGTCATTTTGAATATGTAATTATTAACTATCGTATGTTTATTAAAAAAAGAACCTCTAGAGTGCCATTATTTCATCTTTTTTTAACTTAAGTTATGAATTGATCATCGATATATTTCTAGATGAACCGCGGCCATTTGTTAAGCTAGTCAATCTACGCCATTGGAGAGGTGCACATTTATATACAAGGAGTTTTTCTTTTAAGTATACATACCGCAATATATTGTATACGCTGTAAATCTTCAGATTCGTTGTCTTTACAAAAATTTCAATTTGAAGCTTTAAACGAGTGTTTTCCACTTCCAGGTTAAGCATGAAGTAAGCGCTACGCGACTAATCCAAATTTTCAGGCTTTTCTAAACTCAAAATTTTACTTCATGCGCTACGCGTATAAAACGCTGATTTCAAGTGAAGTTTAAAGAATACTACTAAAATAGTATGCTTAAGACGTATATTCTGAACTTCACATCAAATCAGTGTTTTATACGCGTGGCGCATGAAGTAAAATTTCGAGTTTAGAAAAGCCTGAAAATATGGTTTGGTCGCGTAGCGCTCCGCGAGACGCGACCAAACGAAATTTTCAGGCTTTTCTAAACTTGAAATTTTACTTCATGCTCAATCTGGGAGTGGAAAACACTCGTTTAAGACTTCAAATTAAACTATTTTAAAAGAACCAACAATTATCTCAAGATTTACAGCATCTCTGTATATCTGAGATAGTAATAAATAATATGCAGTTTACAAAACATTTTTTTAGGCACCAGACCAGAAATTCCAGAGGTAAAAGGGCTAAGACTTTACTTGGCTAATATTTTTTTGCACTGAAGTGCCAGAGATTAGTTTTGTGCGTCACACTATTTTTTTAACATTCTAATAAGGTAGAAGGGTTACATGTTCTTCTGAGTTTACCTTTTGTATTGGCCCGCCCAATATTTTCCGTTAGGATGTAGCTTAGTCAGCTCTGACGTATAATTTAGATGAGTTAATGATAAGACAAAACGCCCGGTTTTCACAAAAAAAATAGCCAAGATTTTAGTACGCCTAACTGCTCGAGTATGTTGTTCATTCGTTGTTTTGGACGTTTTTCTTGTTACAAATTATTATGCACACCTATTCTTAATTTTTTGGTCGGTACACGAGTCTACCGACCAAAAAATTGAGACTAGGTGTGCATAAAAATGTGTAACAACAAAAGCGCCCAAAACAACGAATGAACAACATACTCGAGCTGTTAGGCGTACCAAAATCTTGGATAAACTTTTTGTGAAAACCTGGAGTTTTATCTTAACGAGTACCTTTTTTGTCACATCTCTAGAGGAAATGCAAGCATTTCGTTAGTAAGCTTCATATTTAACTTTATCAATTGTTTTGTCAGGGTTTCGTGTTGGCTTGGTTCATTTCATTGTTTCCTATTTATAGGTCTGGGCTCTTTGAATCTTTCAAGCACATCTTTGCACAGTTCTTTGTAAAGTTTGGTAACTTTTTGCAACAGTCAAAGTTGAAATTGAAGGATTTTTGTAAAATATCAAAATCTTCACGTAAAAATGCAGTTCGTAAAAAAAATGTGCATAAGTAGACTATTATGCACAATTTATTTACGAACTGCATTTTCATTTGAAGATATTTCGATATTTTACAACAATTGATCAACCTTTGACAGTAGCGTAAAAGCCTAGGCAAAAACAATTGCATTAAAATCACTTATAATTTATTGGAAACTAGGCATCATTGTTTAATTTTTTCTAACACATGTAAGCGATAATTTATTCGTAATTTTTCTTTATATAAATAATTTGTAGCGATGTATTTGTAATTTTCATATTCCAATAATTTCAATTTTGTCCCGCCAAAACGGTCAAATCGTATACTGTTTGTCGCTGAAAAAATTGAAATAACAGTTGAAAAGATCATTCACAAAACATTTCTTCTGATTATATCCCACACCAAATACTACACTACACTAAATATAAATTATATATTGATATTTAGTATAGTGTAGGATTCGGTGTAGGATATAATTGATAATTATGAAGTTAAATGCAATACGCTCAAAACATGCCAAATGAATTTAACATTAAAAACCCAAGCAGGGAATTGTTATTTTAGGTATACATATTACGGTTTTTCGATGTAAATTTTTAGACATTCTGCGAATACTCATGTTTGTTGTATATATGTATCTGTTGTGTTAATAGAGGTATTAAAACATTTATTTTGAGAATAGACATCCTATAAATCTAACGATAAAGTATATATATGCAATCCAAGTCCGTAGCCAGGGCTGGATATAAGGGATAAATACGAAAATGTACAATATTTTAAACATGTTTCTTTAATCAATATGCAGTTGTGTAAACAATTTATAAATAAAATTGTTGTGTTTTTAAGAAGTACTAATCACTAATTAAAGTAAATCGACTGGGTTGGGAACGGGCATTACTCTTTGCTTACGCCAAAAATTACTTATGTTTACTATTTTTTTGTACAAGACCCTATCAAACGGATTTTAAAAAAATGTATTAAGCGAACTTTACACAACAACAAGGTTAAAACTAAAATATTTCCTTAACACTTAATCTTAGTCGTACGTAAACAACAAACAATTGTAGGCGCTTATTTTTTTATTACCCCTCCGAATGATAAGTTTCGAAGGAGATCAGCCAATTTTATACCTCATATATCTCATACGTACAGATCTATACTGTCTGCAAAGATGCACGTTTACGCAGCGATTTTAGTGTTGGTTTTAAACGGGATTGAAGGTTACGAAGAAGCCGAAGATAGTTTGATATTAATCCATGCGGTATGTGAATCATTGGAATAACTAAATAACAAATGAAACACTCTAAATTTTAGAAGAGAGTTGATATCAGGGCAACGAACCGTTATTTTTTTGAAGGTTATACCTAAAATATAACAGAAATTGTTAAAACTAAAATATTTCCTTAACACTTAATCTTAGTCGTACGTAAACAACAAACAATTGTAGGCGCTTATTTCTTTATTACCCCTCAGAATGATAAGTTTCGGAAGAGATAAGCCAATTTTATTATATACCTCATATATCTTATACGTACAGATCTATACTGTCTGCAAAGATGCACGTTTACGCAGCGATTTTAGTGTTGGTTTTAAACGGGATTGAAGGTTACGAAGAAGCCGAAGATAGTTTGATATTAATCCATGCGGTATGTGAATCATTGGAATAACTAAATAACAAATGAAACACTCTACATTTTAGAAGAAAGTTGCTATCAGGGCAACGAACCGTTATTTTATTGAAGGTTATACCTAAAATATAACAGAAATTGTAAAGTTTTTGTAATAGAATTTATTTATAATAAGTGAGTTATTATTCTGCATGGTGAATATTTGAACTTCTTATATATCTTCAAATAAGTTGTATTCTGTGTTTAGTTTTTGTGATTTTAACGTTGTTAAAAGTTACAAAAAAGTTGTTTAGAGAGTTATAGTTAAAACATAAACTAATTTTCTAGGTAGAAATAATTATAGGTGCTGAAGTAGTAATAAGTGTTTCCTTAATTTTCTTGCCGAGTATTTGAACTTCTTCAATATCTTCAAATAAGTTGCATTCTGAGTTTTTTGTTGTTGTTATTTTAAGGTTGTTAGGCATGGAAGCAGAACTCCAGATCCAATTGCGGCTTTTCCGAACGATTTATATAGGAATTATAGTTATTATCCTTATGGAGAAGGGGAACTGAATAAGGTAAATATTATATATGATTAAACTTGAACAAATAAAAGTAACTTGATTTATTTCATTTTTATTTATATCTCATTAAAGAATGTGTGATTTTTTGTTCCATTAAATAAATTTCTTCTATTTTACTAATATTTTGAGCATATTTCATTCTGCATGTATAAACAAATCATCAGCTCTATTTTAATTCATAAATTTGAGAATAATAAACAAACACGAAATAAGCGTTTGCTGTTTGTTTAACGAGGGTCTTCCACTCGCCGATTAAGCATGAAGTAAATATTTCAAGTTTAGAAAAGCTAATCCAAATTTTCAAGCTTTTCTAATTTCAAAATATATATTTATATTATCCGCCAGGCGTGTTAAACACTGATTCAAAGTAAAGTGAAAGTGAAAACATACATATCATCATTTTTTACGAATGAAAGAACTAATAACCTTTCTTCGCACGTTTATTTGAATTACTAAATGTACATACATTTTATTAACACAGTGTTAATCCATTGATAATGGTCACTTTGTGTCCGAAATGTATGTACATTTGGTAATTCAAATAAACGTGTGAAGAAAGTTAATTACTAGTGATGGGAATAATCGATATACTAATTAGTAATTAATAAATTATTGAAATATATCGATATAATCGATTATTATGCGGAAATTAGTATATACTTATTTATGCTATGATTTGATCAGGTAAATAAGTAGTTACTAATTTAAACAATTATTTGATAGGGTAAAATAGTACATACTAATTTAAACAATTACTACTAAGTATTAATTTTGAACTACTAATTTAATTGATTATTCAAATATATCGCTTGTGGTTTGTACTACATAACTAAATTATTCATTTTACACGCCCCGCCCCCCGCTTTTCACATTTTCAAACGGAAAGGTTAACTACTAATTTTATCGAATAATAAAATATCTCGCTTTAAAATAATCGATTATTAAATTATATCGATTATTCCCATCACTAGTTATTAGTGCTTTTATTTGTCAAATTAATTTGATCTTCACGTAACTCAATCAATCAACATATCATCATTAATTAAAATAACAAGAAATCAGAAACAAAGAATGCTATAAACCTACTAATTAATTAATAATATTGAAACAGACTAATCAACAAATGCGCGTTCGTAAAAACTAATTAAAATTTTATTACAGACCCTGAAAATTGTTGATAACACTAATCAACGATTTTCAGTGTTACTAATAAAAACTTGCTTTTGGATTTATTTTTATAAAAACTGTCAATCCTACACCGAAAAAAATATGGGATATGGATTAAGCAAGTATGTAAGGTAGTTGCTTGTTTTTGTTTTATAAATTTTTGTAATGCTCTGTTACGGGGTGGGGTGCTTCGCAGTTGGAATTTATATAAAATCTTCGTTAAGGGGACTTCACCGCCTAAATTTCAAAAACTTCTTTATTTATGGTCCAAAAAATTTGAATTTTTGTATGCGTATACTAGATTTAATTATAAAATTTTTGTCGGATCCTTTTTTTTAATCTCATTTATAGTTTTTGTGTAACAGAATTTTATTTTAGATATTTTAATCCAAAAAAAAATCGATCCGACAAATTGTTTGAATTAAATTCTTAAATACAAATCAATTAAAATAACTAAAATATTTTAACAAATAATGGAGAAATAGCAATTTAAAAAAAGTGCAATATTTGGTAAAATGTTAAGTTGATACGTGACACACGAGGGCGGCCGCCCCGACCGCGTGAGCCAATTGCATGGAAGACGAGTGTGTTGTGCGGACTTGTGCGTGAGAGAGACGAAATATAAACAAACATGTGCGCGTATTTTTCGAAAATCCTTGACACTGTTCTTGTGACCTTCAGTACTTAAAGAATTTCTGACCATTTATCGATTTCCGTGCGTTGCATTTCGAAGACTTTTCTTATTAGTTATATTGTTCAGTTTTTTTAGTTTTTTTTATTAGTGTCAACTTATTATTTTTGTTAGTTGAATTGTGTTATAGTTTTTATTGTTAGTGTGTATAGACAATTGTGTACGATGGGACGAATAACACGAGCTAAACAAAAAATGAATAGGTAAGTAATGCAAATTTGAGTGAATATATACAGGGAGTTTTTATTTTAAGTATAAAAACATATCCCGATGCGTACTCTGTAAATGTTCAGGCTTTTGTTGTATTTATAAAAGTGATCAATTAAAAACTTTTAGTGTTTCCACTCCTTGATTAAGCATGAAGTAAAATTAGGAATTTAAAATAGCCTGAACCAAATGTTCAGCCTTTTTTAAACTCGAAACTTTACTCCATACACCACTCGTATAAAACACTGAAATATTGTAAAGTTTAGATTTTACTGCTACAGCAGTATACTAAAGCTATACATTTTAAACTTCACGTTAAATCAGTGTTTTATGCGCTTGGCGCATGAAGTAAAATTTCGTGTTTACAAAAGTTACACTACCAAACCAAATCTAAACTTGAAATTTATCTTCACCTAGCGTTGTTGTCTAGTTGTTGAAAATCTCGTGATTCTTGAGATTCAATCGGAATTTGTACATGTGTGTTTTGTGTTTTTAAATTTCTCGTTAATTCGTTGTTTTATACGCATGGCACATGAAGTAAAATTTCGGGTTTAGAAAAGCCGAGAAAATTTGTCTCGGGTCGCTGCGCGACCCTCGACAAATTTTCACGGGGCTTTTCTAAACCCGAAATTTTACTTCATGCTTAGTCTGGGAGTGGAAGCCACTTGGTGAAGGTAAATCTTTAAATTCTATTAATTATCCACGTAACGTATTTAATGAAACACCCCTGAAACAACGATATCATGATTTCTCGGTGAAATATCGGTAAACTGGTTTAGATTAATTAATTTATTGAATCACGGGTAATTTTCAATTCTTAATAATTATATGTATATTTATTATGAATTGCAAATTACCCATATAATTACCCTGTATTAAAAATAAACGAATCAAATTAAAGCGTGTTTAGTTATTAATCAATAAGTTGAAAAAAAATATTAAGCGTTCATTTTGAAGCTTAAACAAGTGTTTTCCACTCCTAGACAAAGCATGAAGTAAAATTTCGAGTTTAGGAAAGCCTGAACGTCCAAATCCAAACTCAGGCTTTTCTAAATTGAAAATTTTACTTCATGCACCATGCGTACAAAACGCTGATTCAGTGGAAAGTTTTAAATTTAGATGCTTGCCTAACTAGGGGCCACAGCGTTAGCCTGGGTCCAGGTTGGGCGCCAAAAAACCTCAAATGCAAGCGTTTTAAGTATTTTTAAACGAGTGCTCTCCACTCTTAGCTTAAGCATAAAGTAAATTTTTTAGTTTAGAAAAGCCTAAGCGTTTTGATTTAGACCTGTAGCGTCCAAACTCAATCTTTTCTAAACTTGACATTTTACGTCATGTACCACGCGTCGAAACACTAATCAGTGTAAAGTTTTTAACTTTTACTTTCACAATTTATGGCGCCCAACAAGGGCCCAGCGTTAGCATGGCCCCAGGTTGGGCGCCAAAAAACTTCAAATCTATGCAAGTATTGGACAATTTCTAGATAATTAAGAACACACTTACACCGTTTTACCGTTTCGTAGAGCATAATCTGAGATATGTAATTTGTTTTCCAAAGCAACGTTTTGATAGAGTTTTTATTTCTCTATTATAAAATTCTTCAAGTTTTGATTAAAAAGCAGTTGGCAAATCTATTTTTAGTGTCTCTTCATTATGATTATTTGTTCAGTTTACACTGCCATTGCTGGCTGGATACACTGCCATGGTTGCTTTCATAATCTAATGACATTTTTCTTTGACGAAATTTTTTAAACCAACTTTGACATTTTCAATTGTCATAGCACCGTCATCCAGAGGACTGCAACTATTTTTTTGCCAATTTGGTTTTTTTCAATTGGAACTTAAACAGCGTGCAGTGATTAATGTGTTTATTTTTATTTCGAACATTTTTAATTGTTTCAACTGAAAAATTGTCATCATTTATCTGCCTGTGTGGCAAAACAAGTGTTGCAGTGTCAACTAATAAACAGTGAAATCTGTTTATTATACACATAAAATGATTTTATGTTATAATGCTTAGATTATTAACAAACTTTATCATCTCTATCAACGTGCACAATAAAAACGACATTAAATATTACTAATTACTAATGATATATTTTTTCAGTAATGCGCAAAATTAAGTTATTCCATGATTTTTAAAAATTATAAGTTTTTAAGAATCTTTCACCAAGCTGTTATTATTCTCTAAGAAAGAAGATAGTTACGAAAAAACTTAAAGATAGAAAAATTGTCCAAAATTTTCTTATCTAAAACTTTTATTTGAGCGATATTTTTGTATTCCCATTAGTTATTGAGTTATTCGCAACTTTTGCGAAATAAAAAATAGCGTAAATTCTCGACTTTCTTCAATTTTGACAAAAAACGTTATAACTCAAATACCATTCGAGCTACAGAAAAGTATAATACATGCATTTAGGCTTTTGTGGCGAGATCTACAAGATGGGCGTATTTGTTTTTATACAGGGTGATCCATAAAGTATCTAAAAGAAAAAGTCGATTGTTTTTTTTTCAAAATCAAGAAGGCGAGCGTTTATCAAAAGTTATCAATTTTATATACAAGACTGTTTTCCACACCCAGACTAAGTATGAAGTAAAATTTCGAGTTTAGAAAAGCCCCGTGAAAATTTGTCGAGGGTCGCGCAGCGACCCGAGACAAATTTTCTGGGCTTTTCTAAACTCGAAATTTTACTTCATGCGCCACGCGCGTAAAACGCTGATTTATTCCGAAGTTCAAAAACATACACAAATTCCAATAAATAGTTCTAAGAAGTTATTTCATGATTCTGTGAAAATTATAAGTTTTTTACGAAGCTTTCAACAAAGTGTCGATTTTCTCCAAGAAAAAAGATAGGTACAAAAAAACTTGAAGATAGAAAAATTATCTTAAATTTTATTATCTTACACTTTCATTCTAACAACTTTTCTGCATTCCCATTAGTTATTGAGTTATTCGCAACTTTTGCGAAATACAAAAAAGCGAGCGCGCTCGCGTAAATTCTCGGCATTTTTCAACTTTGACAAAAAACGTTATAACTCAAAAACTATTCGAGCTACAGAAAAGTATAATACACTCATTTAGGCTATTGTGGCGAGATCTACAAGATGATTTTATACAGGGTGATCTATAAAGTATCTAAAAGAAAAAGTCGATTGTTTTTTTTTTCTAAATCAAGAAAGCAAGTGTTTATCAAAAGTTATCGATATTATATACAAGACTGTTTTCCACTCCCAGACTAAGCATGAAGTAAAATTTCGAGTTTAGAAAAGCCCCGTGAAAATTTGGCGAGGGTCGCGCAGCGACCCGAGACAAATTTTCTGGGCTTTTCTAAACTCGAAATTTTACTTTATGCGCCACGCGTACAAAACACTGATTTGAAGTGAAGTTCAGTAACACACAAATACAACTTTAATCAGAGTAACAGGGAATCAGATGTTTAGTCTGTTATCAACGATGTTTAGTGTTAACAAAAAATAATTAGGTTTTTTATATTTTTGTTAAAACAACTGGTAACGATATTTATATATAAATGGTTGAAAAAAAAAATAAAATCAAATTTATTCTTAAAGGATTTGTATTCGTGATTCGAAAAAACAGGATTCGAATCATATTTATCTCGCACGAATCCTTTATGCGAGTATTCGTGATTCGAATCATATTAGGTGATTCGGATTCGTGATTCGAATCCTTTTTACGAGGATTCGTCCCAGCTCTCGATGACAGCAGCCGTATGTGTCGATTGCCGCCTCATGCTTTTTCTCCGTTACACACATTATTAGGAAATTAGGAATCTCCTTTGAACAACAAGGGCATTATTAATCTCCCAATAATGTGTACAACAGAGAAAAAACATGGGAGGGCATTCGACTTCGGGAATTACACATGGGCAAAATCGCAGTGGGCCCTGTGCCCTATGGCTTATCGCGCGGCGCATTAACCGGCGAAAAATCTAAATTTAGACGATGGGTGGGGCTTAAAGCATTCACTTGATCGGGGCACAGATAAAAGATGTAAGTGATCCGCCCAGCAGAAACCGCTGTGACGTCATACCGGTAGAATCCCCTTAAACAATTGAGGTGTTAAACGAAGACCCACATCGCAACTTCCGGCTAGCTATTTAGTCACTGAATAATAAAATTATGCTTACCAGGGTAATCACTTCACTGATTCTAAGTTAAAAGGTAAATGAAAGGTTTGAAATTGAACTTTAAAAGTAAATGAAAACTTTAGTCAAAGATTAACAAAATGTATTAACACGAAACAAATTAAACAGCGAATATAAATTTACAAATGAAGATAGAAAAATAAACAAGCAAAAGAAAAAAAAACAAGAAATACAATTAAAATACTAACTTACGTACGACCACTGGGTCGTAAAGAATACTTGTAAAAACTTTCGCGGACGAGGACGCGGACCGAAATTTAGCGTAGTGACGATGCACGGTTCGAAGACTTTTTCGAAGTGATGTTGACGGGTCAACAGACTTTTTTGAAGTGATTTTAGCCCTTGAGGCGGTATTTATTTGGTTTTTGGTCAACCCTCTTCCGTCTTACCCCTCTGGCGACCACCAACTTTCGTTGGCCGAAAGAAAAATGGTCGAAATAAATATTAATTATTAATATTTTGAAATACAAAATATGTCATTATATGCGCGATATGATTCTGCGTCCGGGCATATATGATATATTTTGATTCGAGCTAAGAACGGGGTTTAATAGACGTTTAATTTAATTAAGCCGAAGGGGTTGACCGAATTTGCCTAATAGTAATACCAACGATGTGGAATGATACAGCGCATCGTTTGGTATACCTAGCAACAATATGCATAAACAATTACGCCTACCAACTCCAAAAAACATATAAACAATAGGGGTGTTATGCCTGGACTTAGAAAATTTATAATAATAAGGAAAATACTGAATAGAAATTTATGAAACTTCGTCCAAGCATAACGGGGAGCATAGTAATTGTTTATACATATTTGTTGCTATGTGGAACCTCGTCTAAAAGCAAATTAGTAACAATTATATATCATGACAGCTCGCGGTTTATATCCTTCTGGTTCGAACTAACCATATCGTGTTTGGTGTCGTTCGAATCGTCTTCTTCTCAGTTATCCGATGAGGGTTGTGACGTTCACGTATGTATTCTACATACGCGAACCACGTAGGGGATGTTCCTATCCCTTGCATTCGGCGGTTTTATAACCCCTGACGTTATGCCCGACTCTTTTGTGCTTCGCACGTACGTTTCGCTGGCGCGATCGGGCCGGTCTCAGGTAGCGGCGTCCCATCGCAGATGTGGCGAACTCGGGGATAACCGGGAAATCCGTATATATTTTGGACAACCCTGGAATTGGAAATAGCGGATGCCGTAGAGTTCTACCCTTGGACGGCCGAGAGGAGTTTTGAGCTGAGTTGAGCTGTCTGATGTTCGAGGGCGCTATTTGACGAGATTCCACCTAGAACTTAAATAATATCAATGTATGGCGCGAACTTTACTCATTTGGAAAATAATAGAGAATGAAGCAATATTGTGTACTGAAAAATAGAATGAGGTGAATTGGGACCGTTGCGCGTTGTTCCGAATTTTAAAATATGTAACAAAATAACGCCCGTGGTTATGTTGCAGCTGAAATATTGCTGAATGAACAAGTTGACGACGCTTACGGAAAAAATCCTACGATGGGGAAAATACTACAATAGACACATTACATTTTTATTTATATTTTAGGAAGGTCGCATACGCTCTTACCAACTTGGAAAAAAACTACGAAAACGTTACAACAAATTTTTGGGCTCCACATATTATCCTTCGATGGTCTCAGCAATTTCCTCAGGCTCAAGCAGATGCAGGATGACGATGCAATTGGTGCTAGCATCGATGTTCCCACCAAATTCCTCAGAGGCTTTTGAGAAAAATTTAGCTTGGCAACCAATACCAATTAATTACACCGATTGTAAAACTGACGCAGTAAGAAATTGATTGAAAATATTAAAATATTAGAAAATACAGGGATAAGCTCTAGATTCGATCCCTGGGGAACATCTCATTTTGTAATACTTCTTTTCTTAAAGTGATTAAAATATTTTCTTTTATAGTTGTTTATAAAGAACATAAAATTTATTACAATATAAAATCATTGAATAAAAAGTATATTATTGTTTAATCATTGGATAATATACAGGGTGTCCGTATTTCAATAGAATGTATAGGGATATTGGTTATTTGAAGAGATAGAGAGTCGATTAAATTGGGACAAAGTTGCGTAATTTAGGGCCTAATAATAATCCAAAACCAAATTTGAAATATCTTTTTTCGTTTTTGAGATATAGATTTTTTTAAATTTGGTTTTTATTTTTTTATTCAATAACTATTGAATCCAGACATTTACAACTTCGACATTATACAGGCTCTTTTTAACGATAAATCTAGTAACATATTTGTTTTTCTTATAGGCACCATTTTGGATTTTCATATTTTTTGGAAGAATATTTTTTACTAACCTTAATGATGTATCACACTTATAGTTTATTGTACATTTTATATGTAAAATTTTAATCTTTTGGTCTTTGTAAAGAGTGCCTTGGAAACAGTTGAGTAACTCACTTATTTGGCAACTCCTAGGACCCATAATTTGCTTACATATCACCCCTGAAGACGGGCATCTGGCGATACATACTTTAACAGTTGTGATGTATTTTAAACTGACGAGTGTCTTCCATTCCCAGACTAAGCATGAAGTAAAATTTCGAGTTTAGAAAAGCCCCGCGTAGAAAATTTGTCGAGGGTCGCGCAGCGACCCTCGGCAAATTTTCACGGGGCGTTTCTAAACTCGAAGTTTTACTTCATGCGCCACCCGTATCAACAACTGATTTACAGTAAAGTTAAAAATATATAATGCTGAGTTGTGATGGTGATCAATATTCACATTTTTTGTGAATAGTTTCGGAATAATAATAATAAAAGTAGAATAAATTCAGTTTGTGCAACTTATGTGTGAAAATCGATACTTATTATAATTATTATAAAAGACTGACAGTTAGTTATTCATTTTGAGTGCCAGCAATGATTGACTGCTGTCAAGATTTTATTGATTAATAGATATGACGTCATTGTTTCCAAGGCACACTTTGCAAAAAGAAAGTATCATAATTATGAGTATCAAATCTAAAACAAATTATGAGTGTGATACATCAGTGAGTTCAGAAAAAAATGTTCTTTCAAAAAATATGAAAATCCAAAATGGCGCCCATAAGAAAAACAAAAGTTGGCCATAATCCCAGGGTAAATTTTATAGTTATCTTAGCAAAAAATATGGTACTAGATTCCTCATTAAAAAGGTTGTTAAAGTTCTAAATGTCCAGATTATGTAGTTTTTGAATAAAAAAATAAAAAACATTTTTCAAAAATATAGTTTTTTTCATATCTCGAAAACAAAAAAGATATTTCAAATTGTTTTCAGATTATTGTTAGGCCCTAAAATACGCATCTTTGCCGACTCTCTATCTCTTCATATAACTGAGATCCCCATACATTCTGTCGAAATACGGACACCCTGTATATATTGAAATGCCAATACAAATATTAATACTGCTATACTTTTCACAAATCTGCAACTAATTTGTATGAATTCTTCTTTGTAAAACAAATTAGTTATTGATTGTGGAAAGTACTGCACTTTTAATATTTTTGATTACAATATATTAAAAATCTTCTAGGGAAGATCGCAGGTTCCTCTTTGGTTTTAATGTTACATTTATAGAAATGTGTTTTCCGTTTTGTATTGTGTGATTTTTTGCAGATGCTTTGTTTCCATCGTTGTTTACCATTATTATTGTCTATCCAATTTAATGAAAAAGCGTCTTCGTGCAAGAATAGAGATTTCATGAATGCATATTTGACAGAAAACTCTGGTATGAAAGTTGAATCGGTATTGTCGATGATGTTTGTTCAAGATACTTTAAAATCAGAGGTAAATATATCGTCTCTTTTTGCATAGATATATGTTGTATGTTCAATAGAAAAAAAAACCTATAGAGTGCCATGGAAAATATTATAGGTAGGCAACTATGAAATTATATATTATAATTATTATATCTGACGTTTTATACGTCAATTTCTAGAAGTTGTAGCCAACCTAAATTTTAAAAAAGATAAACAGCCTTATTAATAGACGTTAGTATACAGCTTTAACACGGATCTAAGGATAATATTTACATTTTCGTGTTAATGAAACATTTTAGTAGCTTACTATTAATGCTCATAACTAAAAATATAATAGCATGATAACCTTAGTTTATTACACAGGATCATTCTAAATTAAACATAACATTAATAGTCACAGCAAAACAGGGTTATTTAGAATTCATTTAATATTAATGCTATGAATTATAAATCTACATACTTATTCAGTATATTTCAAAATTTAGGGGTAATCGGCGTTATATACGGGTGGCGCATGAAGTAAAATTTCGAGTTTAGAAAAGCCTGAAAATTTGGTTTGAAAACCAAATTTCCAGGCTTTTCTAAACTCGAAATTTTTCTTCATGCTTAGTCTGGGAATGGAAAACATTCTTTCGAAATAAATTTAAATCTAAATTTAAATTTATTTAGTTCAAAACTATCTAATAGCACGTAGAATTTGCTCTATTAGTTTGTACGTGTCTAGTATGAATGAACTAGCATTAAACCATAATGATATTACTGGCAATTCTATTGAGAGTAATTCTATTTAAGAAACAGTCATATTTAATAATATTTAATTGCAAAGAACATTATTTATAGATACATTTTCTTTGGAAAAATTGTTATTTTAAATATTTGATTATTAACTATCGTATTGTAAAAGACGTCTATCCTTACTTTTACAATACGATAGTTGATAATCAAATATTTAAAATGACAATTTTTCCAAAGAAAATGTATCTATAAATAATTTTCGTTACTATTAAACATTATATAATATGACAGTTTCTTAAATGAAAATAAATATTTAATGAGTATAAATCTTTCATTCAATTTGAAGCTCAGCCAAAGAGATGATGATTAGATTAAATGTTTGAAGAATCAACGGATCTTTCAAGTGTTTTCTTAATCTCTATATTTAAGGTAGAAATTACTGTCTTTAAAACAAACTAAGGAAGACGTGATCGTAAATAATTAACTTTTAGGTCGAAAATAATCTACCATTGGCAAAGTGGGCTGATCCCATCTGGCCAGAACCTTTAGGGACCTGCACTAACGATTTTTGGATTAGTTTTATGTCGAATGAAACAAATGTAGCAACAACTGGAGGTAATATATTATTACAAAAAATAATACAAAAAATTATAAATTTTATACGAATTTTTTTTCTTGAATTAATTTCTCATCTGGCGCTTGGTGAAACATATTACAATATACAAAGTTATTTAAATTAAAAATACTTGGTATTGTTTCACAAATTAAAATTTTATTCTGACTAGTCTCGGTTTGTTAGACCATTTTCAAAGAGTGAAACTGGTGGAATAAAGTTTTAATTTGTGAAACAATATCCACCCACTGAGCAAAAACGAACAAATAACGTTATATCAACATTGTAGCAACATTAAACGTTGTGCTAATGTTGATTAAACATTACTTAAATGAATTTGCTCAGTGGAAAGTGTTTTTAATTTAAATAACTTTACATTATCGTAATTTTAAGTATTATATTTAAAATAATAATTTGTTGTGGAAGCGATTACTTTGGTGATAAATATTAAACACGTTCAATAAATCTTTAACTAATAGCAAATCGAGATAATAAAACACATATTTAGTTTCTTAAATCAAAACACTCGCAAATTTTGTTTTAAATTTTTCAACCTTGAAGGCGATACAGAAGAAAATACTTAAACTTAAGTGTGTACAGAGCTGTGCGCTACTTAAGCACAGATACTTAAAATTTATAAAAATTCATACTTTACTTTAGGTGAAATTTTATTCTGTTTAGGTCCTTTGATAAGGAAAATTTTGACCGATACAAAAGACAAAATCGACGAAAAACCTTCTTCAAGCTTACCGAGCAGAAAGTTATTTATTTATGCAGCCCACGATTACAACATTAATTTATTATTAACAATGTTGAAACATTACAACAGCAATTTTTCAAATTATCTCGATTCTATATTACTTGAAGTCCACAAAATAAACGATATTTACGGATTTAAGGTACGAGTTTTTAAAAAGAACGTGCATTAATTTTCAATGGGAATCATATGATTTTAGATATTTTTTGATCATCAGGATGGGAACGGATTGATCCAGCTGGAATTGCCGCTATGTGGATTATTTTGCCCCGTGGATGACTTTTATAAAATGATGTTGGTTTATTTGAACTCAAAACCGTGTCCTTTATAATATTTGTTTTATTAATAAATTCCACGTACTTATTTATTTATTTAACCATTTCGTGTTATATTCCCTGTAATTGGATGCATGTATATCTGTTGGGAAAATAAAGAATAAAGAATAATAATATGACAGAAAATTTGATTAATAAATAAAGCACTAATAACCTTTCTTAACACTTTTTCATGAAAGTGCGAAGAAATGAATTTGGGTGTGTTTCTTTTTTTTTTCCACATAAGGTGGTATCGCTTTGCGTCCCTGCACTACGGTCTCCGTGGTCCTTTTGTGCTCCTCTGGTTATTTTACTCCCTGTATATTCCTGTGTCTTCTAAGAAGTGCAGGAGTTTGGGCCAGGGGATGTTCTTGAGCTGTTCTTCAGGAAGCACGGGCTTCCCGAGTTGCTCCGTGCGTTGCCGTTTATGGGCTTCGCATGTGCACAGTAGGTGTTGGGGAGTTTCCTCTTCTTCCAAGCACCCACGGCATAGGGGGCTTTTCTCAAGACCCATCCTATGTTTGTGCTTATTCAGGTCACAGTGCCCAGTAATTAGTCCTGTGATTTTCCTTAGTTTCATTCTGCTCAGTCCTGACAGCGCTAATGCGCTATCAGGTACCGGGCCATCTAGGAAGAGTCTCGTGTGCCTCATTCCCATTTGGTTGTGCCATGCCTTTGTATGCTCCTCTGCTAACTTGCGTCGGATTATTTCCTTTCCGGTTTCATGTGGTATTCCGAAAGCGGGTTCAGGTCCTATAAATTCACCTGTTGTCCCTTGTTTGGCCAGCAGGTCGGCCCCCAAGTGTCCAATAATTCCTTGGTCCTTGGGTATCCATACTAGCTGTGTTTTTGTTGTTGTCGCCAGTGCGTCCAGCCTGTTTATGCAGTCTATAACCAGTCTGGACTGAACTATCGGCGAGGCTAGCGCTTTTAGGGCTGCCTGGCTGTCCGACATAATGGTAATTGGTCCTTTGTTGAGTCCCGACTCCATTATGTGGTGGGCACACCAGTCAATGGCGGCCACTTCAGCCTGGAAGATGGAGGCATGTTTCCCCAGAGCAACCGTGAATTGTTTGCTCCGGTTACAGCCTCCATAGATACCAGCCCCGGTTCCTTTAGTGTTTTTGGACCCGTCTGTGTACCAGATGGTTCCTTTACTCGTTCCCGGGTATGTTCCATTTGTCCATTCACTCCGCTGTGGTATGATTATTTTGAATCTGCGGGATGGGTGTACGATTTTAGTGAAATCGGACCTCATTTTTAGGATTTCTTCTTCTTGTAGCACTTTAAATGTTTCCGGTCTAGATGACCCTACATTTAAAGTGTGTCCATTTATGTGCAGTCTGTAGGCTGCCTGTCTGGCTTCCATCATAACATATAGATGTAGTGGTGGAAGCGATAATATGTGTTCCATAGCAGCTGTGGGCGTTGTTCTCATTGCCCCAGTAATCAGCAGACACGCCTGTCGTTGCACTCTTTCGAGTTTTACGGCTGCGCTCTTGGTTTGGGTTTTTTCTCCCCAAGCGAGCGCCGCGTATGTCACTATGGGTCTTATGACCACGGTGTATAGCCATTTGGTCATACTGGGTCTCAGTCCCCATGTGCGTCCTACCATTTTCCTGGTCGCAAAAAGTCCTCTCATGGCCCTTTTGCTGATGTTCTCCAGGTGGAAGTTGAAGTTCAATCTGGTATCAAGTATGACCCCTAGATATTTTACTTCATTTTTGATTGGGACTTCCATTTCATACATGCGTAGCGATGTTATGTCATCGGTTTTTCGTCTCCTGGTAAAGGGGACTATCGCCGTTTTGGCCGGGTTTACAGCTAACCCTTCGTTCTTGCACCATCTTTCCACGGTAGTTAGTGCCCTCTGCATCAGGCTTGATACAGTGGTCCTAAACTTCCCGCTAACTAGAATGGTCAGATCATCTGCGTACCCCAGGGCATAAATGCCCTGGTTTTCAAGTAGCAGCAGAAGGTCGTCCATGACGAGGCACCACAGGAGCGGCGAGAGAACCCCTCCCTGGGGGCACCCGCCAGCGACCACCGCTTCTGCTGTCTTTCCGTATAAAGTAGTTGTTACAGTCCGGCTCCTGAGCATCTTGTTCACCCAGTGTCGGACTTGCGGGTAGATCCCTCTTTTCTCCATTGCTGTTGCTATGGAGTTGAAGGTTGTGTTGTCAAACGCCCCTTCAATGTCCAGAAAGGCCCCCAACGCAATGTCTTTGCATTGTATGGTCCTTTCGCATCTGCTCACTAGCTGGTGGATTGCCAGTTCGCATGACTTTCCCGCTTGGTAGGCATATTGTTGACGGTGTAGTGGTGAGTCCTTTAGGACTCCTTCCCGTATGTGCCTGTCTACTAGTTTTTCTAGTAGTTTTAAAATGAATGATGACAAGCTGATCGGTCTGTAAGATTTGGCCAGGTCATACGAAGCACGCCCTGGTTTGGGTATAAATACCACCCTTACAGTCCGCCAGCTGCTTGGAATGTATGAAAGGGCAAGGCTAGCCCTGAGGATATCACATAGTGGTCCCCTCAGCGCTGCTATCCCCTTTTGTAGCATGACAGGATATATCCCGTCAGGACCTGGTGATTTGAATGGTTTTAACGTGTTAATTCCCCACTCAATGTCACCAGGTTTGATAATTGTTTTCGCTGTGTCCCAGTCCTGTTTTGGAGCCCATGTGTTGGGCTCGCTTAGGTCCTCGGATACAGGATTTTCAAGTATTACAGAACCCGGGAAGTGCGTCTGCAGTAATACTTGCAGGGTCCCTTCTACCGAGTTTGTGTACTCTCCATCTTTGGTCAGCAGTGAGCCGATGTTCCCAGCATGATCTTTGCTGAGCGTCTTAAGTAGACGGGAGCTTGTGGGTTCACTTTCTATGTCCCCACAGAATTTTTGCCAAGAGTCTCTCTTGGCTTTTTTGATGACATTGTTGTATGCCGTGAGGGCCGTTTTGTACTGCGCCCATTCACCGTTTCTCTTGGCTATGTTGAATAGCCTTCTGGTGCATGCCTTTGCCCTATCAAGATCCCTGTTCCACCAGGTGACCCTGGTGGAAGTGGGTTTGGTAGATCTTGGGCAGCTTGCTTCAAACGCCGTATTGATGGAGTCCGTGATGCTTTGCACCATGAACTCCAGCTCATGCGTTATTCTCGCTCCTGTTGGACAGTCCCCGATTCGGCTGGCTAGTACCTCATTGTACAGGTCCCAGTCAGTTCTCCTCGGGTTTCTGTTTTGGGTTTCCGTTGGTTTTTCTGATTCGATATCGAATCGTATATATCTATGGTCTGATAATGATGGTTCATCAGACACATGCCAAAGTTTTATCAGTTCACTTGCCTTGCGAGAGGCAAGTGTAATGTCAATTACTTCGCTTCGCGCCGCGTTTACGAACGTGGGTACATTTCCAATATTTGCTATTTCAATGTCATTCTCTAAGATAAAATCTAATAGTTTCTCACCTCTTGGGGTGATGTCCGTGCTCCCCCATATAATGTGGTGTGCGTTGGCATCGCATCCAAGGATCAGCGGTATGCCATCGTGGCTCCCGCGATTTATCAGCCGCTGGACGATGTCTGGCGGCGGTGGTCCTGGTTGGTCGTAGGGAAGGTAACCGGATCCGAGTATAAACTCCCTCCGCGTTCCCCTTTCCACTACTTCCAGCCGTGCTGCCACTAGGTCTCTACAACATAGGTCCCATAGCGACATTAGATTCAGTTCATGTTTTACGATTATACATGTACGTGGGTTACACATAGGTTCGGCCACTATCAGTCGCCTGCCCTGTATGTTTAACCCCTTTACAATTCCCTTGTAGAGCCATGGCTCTTGTACAAGTGCAATGTCAATATTCTCATTAAGGATATATGCACTGAGGGCAGCGGATGCCGCCCTACAGTGGTGTATATTAATTTGAAGTAATTTGAACATTACTTACCCTTCGGTGATTTGGGCACGGACTGCTGTCCATTGCTCCCTCTCCGGGCAATGGAATGTCTTCCATTGTTTCCCCTGTGGTCTCCTCAGGTTTGGCGTCGGTCTTTGCCGCCAGGGCCCTGAGGGTGATCGTTGAGAGGCCGAAGTGCAGCTTCTTCCTCTCGCTGACCTTCCCCCAAGAGAACTTGTCCATCAGTAAGATGTACTGAGTTCCCTTGGGGTCCGGCCTCTCGTTGACCACTCTCCAGGTATCGGTGCTCAGGTTGTTCTGCACCGATATTCTGTTGAGGAAGGTGGTCGCCTCTATGGGTGGTCCTGGAGCCCAGGTTAGCACTCTCCTGGGTTCCGGTAAGTCCTTCAGATCAATGATCTGAAGTTCCTTCCCGTTCCCCAAGAGGTTTTTCTCCTTGGAGATGCTCTCGAGCCATGCTCTGGTTTGCATGTCGGAGCATATTACTTTCAGGAATCCCCCTTTGTGGGTGCATTCCTGAAATCTCGGCGATGCTTCGCCTTTCGCCGTGGCATCAATGCATTGGATGATCGAGGTTTTAATAACCTCGGCCTCCTCTGCACTGATGCTATTCTCGGGATATCCTTTCGGTATAATAGCGAGTGCTATGCCCGTAAGGATATCGCTGAAGGTCCTCTTTGGCGGAGGCCCTTTCTCCTCCCTTGGGGTTTTCGCCGGTCTCTTGAGGAGTCCCGGAGGTGTGCAGTCGCTCGACAGGTTTCGCTTTGGCGTCCCTGACGAGCCGGGTGCTGACGTTGGTCCAGGGTATCGCGGATGCGTCCCCCCCCCTAGCGTCGGCTTTCCCTGAGGTAGGTTTCGCCTAGGCGTCCCTGCCCTCAGGGCGAGCTTTTCTCTCCTCTGGCGTCGCTTGGTCGCCCCCAATGGCTGTTTAGGGCGTTCGGGTTCGGCTGCGGCGGCACCAGTGGAGGTAGGGTTCTCCGAAGAGCCCCCTATGGTTGTTGTAGTTTTTGTTTGATTTTTTGGTTCCATTTTGGTCCCACGAGTACGAAGGAAATAACCGGTCGCTGTGCGCAGTGCCCCGATACGCACAGAAGGCTCACTACGTTGGGAGGTCGCCCGGTATCCCAACGGAATCGTTCGCGACACTTAACCCTGTGCCATACAGCTATTGGCACGATATCTGTACACCGTAGCTTGGGGGAGTTGGTTCACGGCAACTGGTTTAGGCCGGTCATGCGGGGGTGTCCCACCTGCCCGACCCTATGCCAGCTACTGGCCGAATGCTCGGTCATGCTCCTATCCACCACCTGGAGACGCGCTCGGTAGCCTCTGCCTGCAGCTACCAGTCGGCCCCATTGCTGGTGCCAACTGGTTTCATCGAGTTGGGTGTGTTACGTGAAGATGATAATAACTTGAAATAAAACACTTTTAACCTTTCTTCACAAATTTGTTCTTTACCAGATGTATATTTCGGACACAAAGTGACCATTATCAATGGTTTGATAATGATTTAATAAGTATCAAACTATTGATAATGGTCACTTTGTATCCGAAATGTACATCTGGCAAAGAATAAATTTGTAAAGAAAGGTTAAAAGTGTTTTATTTCAAGTGTGAACAATGGTTATTAGTGGTTTATTTATCATTTTAATTTAATTTTCACGTAACTTACCCAATCAATTTTATAACAGAAAATTCCTTCTTTAAATTTGAATTAACAAATAATTGATTATTACAGGGAAAATATTGATTTCGTGAACATTTTTGAATCAAAATATTAGTAGATATATCCATTTTGAGGTCCCCTGAGATAATCAACTCAGGGGCAGTTTTGAAAAATGTCTGGTTATCTCCTACAGACTAAACCAATTGAAACATTAAAAGGACACAATAAACTTAAGCTCATTATTACAATTTTAGGAACTAAAAAGCTTTAGGTTAAAATCTTGAAACCAGAAGTGGTACTTAACTCTTAGCGTTTCTCAAATATTTTTCTAACGTCTAAAATGTACATACTTAGAAGAAAAATTCGTTGTATTGACTTATGGTTGATCAAATAAAAAACCATTTTAAATGCAAAATATTCATAAAGATGTCTTGTAAAAAGGTATATCGTAATATACAAGAGGATATTTATATATTTTATGTAAAATTATATTTCCTTATATTTATAATAAACTCCTGTTTGGTAATATCAAAGAACTTTATTGGATTGCAATATAGAGTTTATTAATGACATGTAAGCTGAACTTTTTGCCTAACATAAAACACAGAGAGATTGTAAATAATATAACAATTTATTTACAATCTATCTATATTTCGTTAACTTGTTTCTCATTGATCACTTGGTAAAACATTTCTATTAATATACAGAGAGTTTTATGTAACACCGAACATTTTCATAACGAACATTTTTTTAAGTATTTTTAAGTTGCACATTTTTTGATGCTCGGTTTATTTAATTTGAAGCTTTAAGCGAGTGTTTTCCACTCCCAGGCTAAGCATGAAGTAAAATTTTGAGTTTAGAAAAGCCTGAAAATTTGGTTTGGTCGCGTAGCGCGAAGCGCGGAGCGGCCAAACCAAATTTTCAGGCTTTTCTAAACTCGAAATTTTACTTCATGCGCCACCGGTACAAAACACTGACACATTACGAAGTTTAAAACACACCGCTAAATTTTACATTGAATCAGTGTTTTGTACCGGTGGCGCATGAAGTAAAATTTCGAGTTTAGAAAAGCCTGAAAATTTGGTTTGGCCGCTCCGCGCTTCGCGCTACGCCAAACCAAATTTTCAGGCTTTTCTAAACTCGAAATTTTACTTCATGCTTAGCTTGGGAGTGGAAAACACTCGCTTAAAGCTTCAAGTTGAATTCTTTTAATAAACCGAGCATCAGAAAATGTGCAACGTATGCATATGGATACTTCAGAGAAAAATGCTCGTTATAAAAATGTTCGGTGTTACATAAGACTCTCTGTATAGGGATTTGATTGAAATTCACTTATTGAATTTCAATCAAATCCCTATATACTTTCTATATTTTAAATAAGGCAAAAAGTTCAGCTTAGATGCTATTAATAAACTTTATATTACAATCCAATAAAGTTATTTAATATTACCAAACAGAGGTTTATTATAAATGCACTGAGCAAACACATTTAAGTAATGTTTTATAATCATTTAAACAACATTTAATGTTGCCACAATGTTGATATAACGTTATTTGTTTGTTTTTTGCTCAGTGGGAATGTATTTAAAGATTTTTTTGTTAAATAACAAAATTTATATGCAAGGAATTTTTCATTTAAGTATACATACCGCAATGTACTGTATACGCTGTAAATCTTAAGATTCGTTTTCACAACAATTTCAAATTGAAGCCTTAAATGAATTTTTTCCAATCCCAGGTTAGGTATGAAGTAAAATTTCGAGTTTAGAAAAGCCTGAAGCGTTTAAAACGCTGATTTCAAGTGAAGTTCTAAGTATACTACTAAAATAGTATGCTTAAGACGTATATTCTGAACTTCACATCAAATCAGTGTTTTATACGCGTGGCGCATGAAGTAAAATTTCGAGTTTAGAAAAGCCTGAAAATTTGGTTTGATCGCTCCGCTCTTCGCGCTACGTGACCAAACCAAATTTTCAGGCTTTTATAAATTCGAAATTTTACTTCATCCTTAATGAAAATACTCGTTTTGAGGTTCAATATCTGAATATTTACAGCATATACATATGTATACCTAACACTAAAATGCCCTGTAGGTATATGAATTCCCATTCTTGTTGGAATATAAATATTTTTAATATTTATAAATTATGAATATTTTCTTCAAACCATCACATTTCTTGCATATTTTAATATTTAGAAAAATATGAAAATATTTATTTTGTACTTAAATGTTTATTTAAGCCAAATCGAATAATAAACAAAAACTTGAGCTTTTTGTAATTATTTAATTATATTTTGATGATTTACGAATTCTTATTAAAGAGTTTTATATTGTCACGATTGTTAAATGGTTAGTCTAATATTCTTGCTCGTTGTAGAAAATGTTAACAATTATTTTGATTGAATAAAAAATTAAAGTAACATTTCAAACTTTATAACATTAAAATTGTCCAAAGTGTTCATAAATCTAAATAAATTAATTTGAAATAAAATTGTAGAAGCTTTGAATTAAACTCAAACTAAATCAAATAAAATTGCAGAAGCTTTGAAATAAACTTAAACCACATGTATATACATTTAAAACAATTATTTAGAAACGCAATTACTATATATTTGCTGTTTCTCTATTTCACAAGAAAAAGTAGCAAAACATATAGTTTTTTTAAAAATCAATAGAAGTTGCAGCTATAGCCAAGAACACACTTTGTTGTCATTTTTGTTGTATGTATCTGTATTGTTAACAGAGTTATTAAAACATTTATTTTGAGAATATTCATTCTATAAATCTAACGATAACGTATATATGCAATCAAAGGCCGTAGCCAGGGCGAGATATGACGGTTCCGACACCCCCCGAAATTTTCAAAATGTTAAATTTTTGTTTGTAAAAGCGGCCTTAAAAGAGCAAAAACAATTTTTGTGACAGTAAAACTGCCCCTCGATTTCTTTTTCTAGCTACGGTTTTGATGCAATTAGAGTAGAGGAAAGTCGAGTCTAGGTCACTCCAGATTTTTTAAAACGAAATAGTAGACTACCAAAAAAAAAAAAATAGTAGACTATCAAAGAAAAAAGGCAACATTAACGTGAAAATTTAGATAACCAACCGATTTTAAATATTCTGATGTTTTTTTTATCAATATGCAGTTGTGTAAACAATTTATAAATAAAATTGTTGTGTTTTTAAGAAGTACTAATCACTGATTAAAGTAAATTGATTGGTTTTGCTTACGCCAAAAATGATTTATGTTTACCATTTTTTTTTGTACGAGACCGTATCAAACGGATTTAATAAAAATATATTAAGCGAACTTTACACATCAACAAGGTTAAAACTAAAATATTTCCTTAGTATTTAATTTTAGTCGTACCTAAACAACAAACAATTGTAGGCGCTAATTTTTTTATTAGCCTCCGAATGATAAGTTTTGGAAGAGATAAGCCAATTTTATTGTGTACCTCATTTATCTCAAACGTAGAGATACTAACTGCAAAAATGCACGTTTATGCAGTGATTTTAGTGTTGGTTTTAAACGGGATTGAAGGTTACGAAGAAGCCGAAGATGGTTTGATATTAATCCATGCGGTATGTGAATTATTGAAATAACTAAAAAACAAATGAAACACTCTACATTTTAGAAGAAAGTTGGGGCCTTGGTGTCCCAGGGGGTAGAGACCCGGGCCCACAAACCCAGAGGTCGCGGGTTCGAGTCCCGTCCGGCGTGGAATCATTTGTGAATAATAAATGATTCCATCCGGGTCCAAGGTTGTAGTGTGAATGAATGTGTTGCGGCGTCCTAGATATAATTTAAATATAGGATTAGTTAAAAACATTGATTGATGG